>JANVCQ010000003.1:20917434-20933026 GCA_025531925.1 Erythroxylum plowmanianum
AAGATGAACAAAGAAGCATCTATATTGGAGGATTGAAATCCAACACGCAATAGAAAAGAACTGAGCCGATTGTACCAGGCTCTTGATGCTTGTTTAAAACCATAAAGTGATGTCCGTAACTAACACACATAATTAGGACACCTAGGTTCAACAAAGCCTTGTGGTTGTGCCATATAAAATGCTTCATCCAAATGCCTATTGAGGAAGGCATTAGAAATATCCAACTGTCAAAGATGCCGGTGGTTGAGATGGCCAAGGATAGAAGTAGTCTAATTGTGGTGGATTTGATAACCAGAGAGAACATGGCTTAGTAATTAACTCCTTCTTATTACATGTAGCCTTTGGCTTCCAATCTGGCCTTCAATCGTTCAAGACTCCCATCTGCATTTTATTTAACCTTATAGACCCATTTATTGCCCATTACGTTAGCATTAGCTGGTTTTGATACAATGTCCCACGTGCCATGTTTGAGTAGTGTGGTGATCTCACTACCCATCGCCTCTCTCCATTCTTTATATTTAGATGCTTGAGTTATGACGTGGGTTCCAAGATGTTAGAACTGTTGGAAGTTGAAGAAACTACTGCTGCATAAAGAATCTTCTTTTTAGGATTGGGTCGAATAGTCATTGGATGATTATGTTGTCTAGTGGATGCCTTAATGGGTGATTGATGCTCACTGTTTGAGGATAACTGAGCTGATGCTAATGGATCAGAAGCATTAAGAATTGATGGAGATATTGGTGTTTCAGATGAATCGTCTATTAATGCTGGAGTAGAAGGACGAGATTCGAGTTTTATGATTCTGCATTGAGAAGCAAAAGAGATAGAGGGTACATCTTTTTCTCTCTACAGTCCTATTATGCTCATGCGTATGAGCACAAACAACTTGATGAATTATTCCTGAGTTCTTCATAAATGTATTTATATTTCAAAATTAACCTCCCCAGTCAGACTGAAAAGCCTTGACGTGTATATTAAATTGTCTATCAATCATTGCCACAAACTGACATATTATATTATACACATCACTCTTTAATTTAATTAGGTAAAGCCAAGTGAAGGGAGAGAAATCATCAACCAAAACCAAAAAAATACTTTTCACCAGCAATAGAAGTCATTGAAGCAGGGCCTCATACATCTCCATGAACTAAATCAAATTTATTTCGAGTAACAGTTCCAATTGATGGTAAGTGCAATCTACTGAATTTGCCAAGACAGCAGGATTCACAAGTTTGCATTGGATTGTTTTTAATTGAACAAGTTAAATTAAAACCACGAACAATTTTTGAAATCATCCCATAGTAAGCACGTCCAAGTCGAGCATGCCAATCCTTCAAACTAATTCTCAGCCATAAAAGCTTGAGGTCCCTTCTGCAAATTTTGTAATTGTGTGCTTGAGAACTTGTACACACCATCCTTAATAGGCCCCTTTAGCAGGATGTTCTTTGTGATCTGATCTTTCACAACAAAATGTGAGTCATAAAACTTTAAAACACATTTATTGTCTTTAGCAATTTTATGGACAAAAATCAATTGTTTTTGAATTGTAGGCACATGAAGAATGATATTCATAAATAATGGCTTGTGTTTGGTTAAGAGAGCAGACTATTTTCTGGTATGCTTATTTCACATGAGATTCTATTGCAAAGCTCATGAAAACTAGTGTCAGTGGTTGCCAATATGGCTCGACATGAATCAAATCAATACCAAAACAACAACAACAGCTACAACAAAAATAATACCTATAAGAACAATAATAACAACAAAGGAAATTACAATAACAAATCTAGAAAGAAATGGTTTGTTAATCCTTGTCAGATCAACAATATGAATAATCACCAAGCCAATACTTGCAGAAAGAGGTTTGACAAAAATTATAAGACACCTACAACTAATGTTGCAGTCTACAGTTTACAGTTCATTAGTCAAAAATGGTGACTAGTACCCTTATTTGGTAGCCAATCATCATATGACACCAGACTTGGTGAGCTTGGGTATTTTAGAAGAATGCAACAGCATAGATAATGTAATTATTGGAAATGGATCAGGTATATCTATTAAGCACATTGGTCTAGTCAAGGATTCAAAGTTTACAATAAAAGAACTAAGAAGATAGAAGAGTCGATACATGTAGTATTTAATGAAGCACTACCATCAACAACAGCAATCTACTCAGATGATGAACAACATCCTTTAATTCCTAAAAATACATCGAAGAATCAAACTACACCTATAATATATTCAGAATCACAAAATCAAGAAGGCCCTTTGAAGCTAGAACAGAGCAGGTTCCTTTATCTCAGCAAGAGCCTATGCAACAAAAAAAACTGAAAGAATGGAGAGGTTTTGATACACATCAACATATTTTGGGAGATCCCTTTGAAAGGCTAAGAACAAGATCATCATTCAAGAATAACTTTGTTGCTCTCATCTCATAAATAGAACTGAAGATTGTTGAAGAAGCTCTTATCGATGAGAATTGGATCTCAGCAATAAAAGACAAGCTAAATCAGTTTGATAAGAACAAAATATAGAATCTAGTTCCTTATCCAAAAAACAAGTCAATTATTAGAACTTGATGGCTTTTTTGAAATAAACTTGATGAAAATGGTAAGATGGTAAGAAACAAAGTTAGACTTGTAGCTCAATGTTACAATCAACAAGAAGGTATTGATTTAATGAAACTTATGCACCTATTGCTAGATTGCACTTAATTAGAATTTTTGCTTCAAGTTATAGAAACTTAAAGTTGTTCCAAATGCATGTTAAAAGTGCATTCTTACATGGTTACATTAACGAAGAAGTATTTGTTAAGCAACTCCCCAGTTTTGAAGATGAAAACCATCCGGATTATGTGATGAAGTTATCCAAAGCTCTGTATGGTTTAAAGCAAGTTCCTCGAGCATGGTATAAGAGGTTAAGTAAATTTCTACTCGAGAATAACTTTGAAAGAGGAAAGATCGATAAAACCTTATTTATTAAGAGAAATGAGAATGATTTGCTCATAGTGTAAATATATGTTGATGACATAATATTTGGTTCTACTAATCAATCCTTTTGTGAAGAATTCTCAACATTAATGTAGAGGAGTTTGAAATAAGCATGTTGAGAGAATTATCATTCTGTCTCGGATTATAATTTAGACAAACAGAAAAAAGAATCTTCATTAGTTAAAACAAATACGTAAAGGAACTCATCAAGAAATATCATTTTGAGAATACCAAACCGATGGGTACTCCCATGTATACCGAAACTAAACTTGATAAAGACGAAGAAGGCAAAGCTACGGATGAGACAAAGTATAGAGGAATGATTGGATCACTCAAGATTAGACATTATGCCTAATGTGTTTCTTTGTGCACGCTTTCAATCAATTCTAAAAGAAAGCCATCTTCAAGCAGTTAAAAAAATCTTTCAGTATCACTATGGAACTATAGATTTTGGACTATGGTATCCAAAAATTGATTCATTTGACGTAGTGGGCTATTGTGATGTAGATTATGTAGGTGATAAAGTTGATCAAAAAAGCACATTTGGTCACTGCTAATTTCTTGGAGGATGTCTAGTATCTTGGTCTTACAAGAAGAAAAATTGCACAGTGCTTTCGATGATTGAAGTGAAATACATAGCAGTTGTCAGTTGTTGTGCTCAAATCTTATGGATGAAGAATTGACTATAAGATTGTTCTCAAAACTTTTCTCATACTCCTATATTGTGTGATAATACTAGTGCTATAAATATTTCTAAAAATCTTGTGCATCATTCTAGGACTAAGCATATAGAAATCAAAAATCATTTTCTTAAAGATCATGTTTTAGAAGGAACCAATGATCTTTTGCATGTTAATATTGAGAATCAAGTAGCTGACATTTTCACCAAGCCACTCTCTAAAGATAGATTTTCCATATTAAGAAAAGAGCTTAGTATGTGCAAACTCTCTAATATTATTTCTACATAAATATTCTCTATTGATTATCTTTGCATTTGGTTTAGCAGGCTCCTTCTATCTTGTTTCCTTACAAGCTCTTTCTTAGTTTGGTAAGCCCCTTAGAGTTTAGAAGGCTACTCTTCTTTTTAAAGCTTCTCTCAGGTTAACATTCTATGTGACATGTAAATAGAGAGTCATTAATGGCATCGTTTCAGCCTTTTTAAAAACACACGAGTAGTATGACAACTCTACATATGTATTTTTCAGAAGATACACAACCGATTACACTTCCTCTTCTAGTCTATAAGTCTACTCATCCTCTCATGAGATCAACACTCAAGAATCACTTAGTATACCCTAAGCAAACTTCTCTCATCTTCCCTGTTATTCTCTCCACACCCTAACTCTCCATTTTGCCTCCTATTTTTCCTTCTCAAACTTCACCAAGTTTTCATAAAATGACAAGAGCAAAGTCAAAAGGGCAGAAGAAACTTTTGGCCTCAACTTCTAGCCATAATAAAACACCTCTTTATGAACAAACCTTTACTTCTCATTCCTCGTCTTTATCTCCTATTATAGGTTCTTTCGACACTACTAACAAACCTGTTTCTATCTCCTCAAACATCCAAACTTCATAAATACCCAGTCAGGAGACCCAAAAGTTAGGAAAAGGAAGGTTGTTGCTATATTGTCTCTAGATTATCCTGATTCCTTTTCAGATGACAAAGAAGAAACAACTCAAAAACAATATGCTTATAACTCAAAAGAAGAAGAAGAAGAAGAAGAAAGAGGACAAGAAAAGAAAGAAGAAACTGAAGAAGAAGAAGAGACTTGCAGTAAGGGGGAGTTACTGAAAATATGTGAGATTTCATTTACCTATTCTCCCCCTTGAGCTTATTAGTATAGATTGGAACCCCCAATTATGTAAGTGGTAATTGAAGAATTGTGAGTCTCATATCTTCTATCACTCTCTCTGAAGCATCACAACTTTGTCTAGTTAAATAAGCAAACACTCATGCATGGATTGAATATGAGACCTTACACTTCTTGAAATGTCTGCAATGTTGTAAAGAGTGTTTTAGTAAATGTAGGATCATTAGCACAAAGCATAAGTAAGTCATTAGCAAAACAAATTTGAGTGATGCCAAGATCACTACATTGATTATGAAATTTGAAGTTTATGTTGTCCTCTATACAAAGTTAAGTGATTCATTGAAGAACTTCTACAGCAATGGCAAATAACTAGGGAGAAAGTGAGCCACCTTGACTAATTCCTCATGCAACTTTGTAAAGTTAGGTAGGTTCTCCATTTATCATCACTAGAAAGGACACATATGTGATACAGGTCTAAAGCCATCTAATAAAATCATAAAGGTATCCAAAAGCATGCAGAGAGTTGATAATAAAGCTCTACTCAATAGTTTCATATGTCACTTTAAAGTCTATCTTGAGTGCAAGACTCTTAATATGATTCTTTGACTTGTATCTTTAAACATTTCTTGGGCTAATAAAAATCATAAGGTATCCAAAAGCATGCATAGATTTGATAACAAAGCTTTATTCAATAGTTTCGCATGTTGTTTTAAAGTCTATCTTGAGTGCAAGACTCTTAATATGCTTCTTGAACTTGTATCTTTAAACATTTCTGGGGCTAATAAGATTTTATCACTCATACTTCTACCATGAATGTAAACACCTTGACTTGGATTAATTAATCTAGCTAAATTAGCCTTTAGCCTATTAGCTATTATACCACATTACAACAAGGAATAGGTATGAAGTCATTGAAGCCCATATGATTAGGGATTTTAGGAACCAAGACTAGGTAATTCTTGTTTATCTTTTTAAACAACTACCACTTTTGAAGCATTCCTATACTACATTGATTGCTGTTATTTGTAAGACATTCCATTTTTCCTTAAAGAATCTTGCATTGAATCCATTAAGTCCTGGTGACTTATCAAGATGAAAGGAGAATAAAACCCTTATAATATTTTCATTAGTGACTTGCTTGGTGAGTTATGAATGATGATATTGACTAATGGAATCAGAAACACTATTGAGCATATCTTCTAAAAAGCAAGTAGTATGGGAAGTTTCACCATTTATAGCTTTGAAGTAACTTTTGGTTATCTCTTTCGTCTCTTCTTGATCATACATCACAGTGCCATTATTGTCTTCATTGGACACAATCATGTTTACATTTCTCCTATCTTGAATATCACTAAATAAATACCTAGAATTTCTGTCTCCTTACTGGATCCACTAAATTTTAGACTTCTGCTTCGGTTGTGAAATGTAAGTATCAAGATCTTGCAGACAATTCATAAAATCTGCTTTCTCTTTCTTAATGAGTTGGCATCCGTAGGGTTATTTGCCAACTATTTTTGAGTGAGTGATAGCTCCTGCGTGGCTTGTGCTTTATCTATCTTCATAGGATCAATGACACCCCTTAATAGTTTGAAACATTCAGATTTGATGAACTTCAAAATTTGCAAACATTGATATGCTTTAGATCTATGAAATATTTTAAAAACAACATCTATAATAATTGAATCTAGTTATGGATGTTTTAATAAAGAATTGAAAAACCTTAATTAAGATTTCCTTATCAATGAGCTTCTGGTGATGTGAACATTAATTGGAGTGTGGTATGAAAAACGAGGCTCCCTAAACACTGCCTAACTCTCTATCATTTTGTTAGGCCATCGATCATTCACTAAACATCTGTGAAGTTTCCTCTGAATCAAAGCTGCTCCCTGTTGATGGTTTCTCTAGTTGAAACTTAAGGTCCACCAATCCTAACCGAAAGATAAGTTTAGTTAACTCCTCTGTATCTGCATGATTTATACTTCTTCTCCCTATAGATACAACTAGAGAAGAAGATAGTAGAAGTCTCCAGCCAACATCTAGGGAGTTGTAATGTTTGATTCAATAATGTGTAAGTCCTTCCACAAAATAGCCCTCTAAAACTCCAATTATATGCATATATGACTGTAATTGATAATGACATATTACCTACTTTCATAACGAGTTCACAATGCACGAGTTATTTAGTGAAAAACTAGTTACATAGTGTTAGATAAGCTAACATGATCCTGCCATTTGGATGCTTCAAATGATTACTTAAAGCTTGCCATTCTGCTAGCATGAACTTCAAACCTCCCAAAAATACTTCTTCCTTTATTTTATTTCCTTGAAACCAATAAAAACCAAATGATCAACCCTTGGGTATTCCTTTAGAGCCAATTGTTTATAAGGAAAACTAAGTCCTCTCACATTCTGTATTATAAAGTTAATGAGGGGAGCTTAGGTTTTGTTTTCTTGTTGGATGTCTTACTACCCATTACATGTCATTGATTCATTTTCTACTTAGTAACTTTTGTTTCACTTCTAGACTCAATTAGCACTGAATTATTAGTAGGTGACTCATTTTCTTCTCCATCATCTTAGTCTAGTATATTAATCAAGCATTGCCTATTTTGTGTTCGTTCATTTCCACATATATCCTATTATACAGGTGAGTTTATAAGAGAAGTAACTTCAAGTTGTTGATTATGAAGGGGATTTGGTGCATTTGTATCAGATTAAATTGCTAGTGGATCATTCCCATCCAGATTAGTTTCACTCTTCACACTTGTCTCATAATTTTCATGTAGTCTCTATTTTTTTTTCCATCTGGGATATCTCCTTGTTTTGAACTAGTGTCTTTATTGGACTCTCTAGATTATTTGCTTTGTTGGTTTCGATCATCACTGTTTGGAACTCCATTAGTTACTAACTAGGGATATGTGCTATCTATATCTTTTCCTTCTTCCTTAGTTTTGTTTTTTTTAGGGATCCTTTTGTCTTCAATCAATTTACCACCTTCACTATACCTTATTATAGTAATGATTTCAGGTATGCTTTTCTTGCATTCTACTTCAATACATACCCTAGTATAACCAACTCTCTTAATGTTTGCAGTGTTCTTGTCTATGGCAAGAGGTGTGCCAATGTAGCTATTAAAATAACTTAAACTTTCCAAAGACCAATACTCAAAAGAACCTTATGCATGTTAATTGATATAGGTAAAGTTCTGATCTCTGCTCAAAAGAAACCTTATGCATGTTATTCTTATACTTGTATGTGCCAAAGCCCAATTCCATCATCTTATTCACCATTTCAATTGAATAGAATTGAAAGATGAACATGTTTTCTTATATGATGACAGTGGTTTGGAGACCTCTTTTTTTTAGTTGAGTTATGTCCAGTGTTTGGCACTCGAGTATGCCATCCTCTTGTCTAGAAGGTATCCTACAAAGGGTGACTACCATTTGGTAGCTCTTAACTACAACACAGCTTCTGGTAAGGAGACAAGTCCCTCTGTAACACTAGGAACAAATTGCAAACTTCCAAAAGTTTATGGATCTCCTACAACCTAACTTCAAATTGGCTTTTCTACCTTTCTGCAGTGGATTGTGAGGTGGGGAGGGTGCAAGGTTGGAAGATAAAGGAGAGAAGTCCTTGATCGCTATTGGAGGAGATGGAGACAAGGATGAAGCCCCAGGTGAAATTTTATCATTAAAGGTAAACTATTAGAACCTGATGCTAGATGAAAGGGGCGAGGTGTCGAATAAGGAAAAAAACTTAGTTCAAACCAAACAAAAAGAAGTAGTTCGAGAGGGAGAGCAAATGGAGAAGAAGAAGAATAATAAGGTTAGCAGGAGAAACAAGAGGGAAGAGGTGAGGAAACGTTCAAAGAGTGCAAGTTTCATGGTTGGTGAAAATGGATGACTAGAGAGAAGCGTAGAGAGAAGGAGGAGAAAGGTCATAAAAAAGTTGACAACTCAAGGATGGCAAGATCTTATTATTAGAATTCTATAGGAAATATTTGATCATATTGAGTATAATTTTATTCAATCTTAATCCTATATTAAGTAACCTATAATATAATTTTTCTTTTGGTTTTCTTTAGAACTCATAGTTAATTTTAATCTTAACTGGTGTTTGGATGGTTATCACTCCATTATTAAGGAGTAAGAACTTTGTTCTTAAGGAATGTAATGAAGTTTTTGTTCTAAACTTGAAATTTGTATAGGAGCAACCATATTTGATTCCAATCTATATTCTTCATAATTGCATCTTTTCTTTAGAAAGGAAATATATATTCTAAAAGAATATTTTACATGGAAAGAGCCATACAAATGATGCAAACATACAAGGTGTTGACCTTGACAAGTTACCTATCTATATAAAAGAATCTAGGTTAGCAGTTCCAAGTTGAGAAACAAGAGAGTTCTCTTCACAACAGACTACAGTTTCTTTTATCCATATCAGTGAGTTTCACTTAAGATTGATTATATTCCAACAAATGAGTTTATGAATTAATAGTTACTTTGGAGTCTCATCTTGCTTGAAAATATTATGGTTACTTTCCTTCCAGATGACATATATGCAGTAGGAAAAGATAGTCTTGAATAAGATGGAATTAGACTTTGTTTGATTATAAATGTTGCTTGCTTATTAAACATTATGTGGCCATTCATCTTTATCATAATATCTCCCCTTTGTTTTCACTCTAGACAAGAATTGAATTAGAATATGAATTGAAGAATAATTGCATGAATTATTCAGGTTCATCCTTGTGAAGAGCACAAAGTGGAATGAAGTTGTAATTATATCTATCTTTTGTGTGAATTCTACCCAAGATTATTAACCAGTAGGTTGTAAAGGCTTTAGGGACCAAGGAATTATGACGTATTAATTTGTCCCAACTAATTCTAGTAAAATGATCTCTAACTTTGTCCAGATAAGAAGTGTAAATGAATACTCCAAAGTTGTACAATTGTCAGACAGGTACATTAGGATTAAGGAATTAGGTCTAAAAATAGGTAGGTTAGCAGTAAGAAATGACATTCCTCTATATGAGAAAATCTAGGAAATTATTTTTAATGATTCTTGAAACTCTAGAGTTAACAGGATTTCTATTTCTAGGAGAGTTTAGCGTAGATCTTTGATATATTTAGGGACTAATAGGACACTAGTTATCAAACCCCAACCAAGTTTCTTGTCTATTTCCTATATATTTTCATTTTGATGTATAAATATATTTCGTCTCTCATCCTCAACACTGTAATAAATGGCCAAGAATGGTCCCTATTTTCTTTAAACTCTTAGAAACAATTGTTGTTAAGGTATTGTCCATAGATCCATTTGTACAAGTTGTCTCCTTATCATTAAGCAACCTCCAAATCCATTTTGCTAATAACATGTTGTTTTTATTCTTCAAAGATACTAGACCTAATCCTCCTTCCAACTTCAGAGACAAAACTTTAGTCCAATTCACTTTGGCTCCATAAGGTTAACTGACGTCTCCATTCCAAACGAAGCTAATGGATGCCTAAAATGTAGGCCAATAAATTAGGATTGGCAATATGTCAAGCTGGGTTAGATCGAAAATCCTAAAAATTTCTATTTATTGGCCTTAACAGCTCGAAGCTTGGGCTAACATGGCTAGATTTTTAATTTTTTAATTGAAAATAGTAAACGATATCGTTTTATTTAAAACAACATTATTTTTTAATTTTCAAGCTTTAGGCAGATCAGGCTCATAAACCGGACTCTTTCTTTAAAAAATTTTAGAGTTTCAAGTTGGGCCAGTCTCAAACTTGACTCAAAATCCAAAAATTTTGAAAGAAAAAGTCCGAACTCGATCAAATCGGGCCAAGTCAAGTCAAGCATGGGCTAAATTGTGATGTCTACAATTGGTAGGTATAAAAATGTAGGAATTCTGGCTAATGTCTTCCTTCCTCAACAGGCAGACAATCTGTTTGGTTTCTCAGTTTCAATAGAGCTAGAAATGCAGTAGACACATTGCAAGACCATTGCATGCCGATGTCAGCTGGTTATAGTGCGACCTTCCTAACCTAAAAGCAGGCGATTGACCTAAAAGAGAATGAGAAGAGAATTCAACGAGTAAAAGAGATGGTTTCTTTGCTACAAAGAGTATTATGTATCTAGCCTACCTCCCTGCCATTTCATGCAAGAATACATCAGATAATCATATCTAGGATTGTCATGTTTGGTGACTCATCCACGTAAATGTTTTAAAACATGCACAAATAGCGATTAGTTACTAAGACATAAGTTGTATCATTTTTGATGTTTCGATTCAAAATTACGGTAGGGCATATAGAAATTATATTCACCAGAACCTTGGTTTATGGCTTCTTCTGTTTTCGACTAGGGGGTGAGAAGGCAGATATTAATTAAGTCCATGATACCTGATGTACTCCAAAGAGAAATAGAATCATAGAATACAAATTTATTAGTAGGAATGACTTAGGTCAGAGAAAAAGTATTCAAATATACCAGTAAGCCTCTTAAAAAAGGACAAAGAAAAGTTTGGTCGTGAGATGATGTAAAAATATTTTTACAGTTTCACAATTGCATTGATATTGAAATAAGTACTCTCATCAATCCCTGTGAATTCATTTATTGATTATTTTTCCTTTTTATAATTTATATATCTAAGGAATATTATGGTTTTAATAAAATTTAAATAGGTATATCTGGAGTTTAATATGAAAAACAACTTAGGGGATGTAATTTTTGTTAGAATTTTATGTGTCACGTATCAAATATATGTACATAATTTCTATCTCGGTTATAGACCTAATAAAATGTGATCTAACTATATTAAATTAATTGGGCCTACAAAAATATTAATTAATTATTAGTATATGCTTGATGTGTAGAAGCTTATTATGAGTCATTGTGGTTAATGGGCCCACAATGGCCCGTAAGTCAATAGATGACTATAAATAGGGTTATGGTCCCCAAGTTAGACTCTCTTCTTGACATTTTCTCTGAAAAAGATTGTGTTAAGTTTTCTCTGTTCCATAAGGAGAATTCATTTGGTTTCTGAATCTTAACTTGGAAGAGCACAAATCCATCAAACATTGTTGTTTACGCTTCCGCTGTGCAATGAATCAAGGTTAGTGTTCTTATTTATACTTATATTATTGTTTATTCGATCTGCGTGTGATTTTGGTTGATTATATATTTAGAAATTTGATTATAATAATCATAAGGCTAAATTTCTAGCAAATTAGTATCAGAGCCACTTTATATAGATTGTTTCAACATGATATTCAGTTTTATTTTTACTCGGTTCCATATATTCATGGTAGTAAAAACAAAATGAATTACAGATTTATCATTTGAGATTTCATTTCTTTTGGGTTATGTTTTATTATTTTCTTTTTTATAATCGACTGAGATTGAAATTTTTTGGGTAAAAGTAATTTTGATCTCTTCATTATCTTAGTCTACGATTAACGGAGAAACAAGTAAACATTGTCGTCATCATCGAAAAAAAATGGTTTCATTTAGTTTAGAAACGTTTTTTGTTTTTTGTGTTTTTTCCTGAAAATCATTGAAACATCATAACAAGACTCGTTTTTATTCGGATCCTCAGGTCTGTGACCTATCAGAGGTCAGAGAGGACTGTTATGCATTCATCAGAACGTTTCACTGACACTTGCACCATTTTAAGAGTCAATTTCTCTGACGTGTACGTTACACTGGCCAAAGAAACTTCTAGGAGTCAGTTTTTCTGGTGTTTGCACACGTGCCAGAGAAACTACAGCCCCCTCTTCTTGACGATTGAGATATCTCATTTTAGAGTCAGAGGATATATATATATATAATCGAACTCACAGCTATTTCTCAGTTTAGACTCAGTATATGTATATATATATATTGTGGTTTGTGGGAATCGAACTCATAACCAAAAGGATTAAGAGCCTTGTGCTCAATTGCCCAAGCTAGCCATGCATACCACCGCATTTGCTCAGAATATATATATTATTTTTGTGAGTTGTGATGGGTGTATATGAATTTGGGATAAGTCATTTGGACTTGTTTTAACAGTGGACTTATGTTTCTTTTATATATAACCTAAAGTGTAAATTAAATAATTGTATATATACATATAAAATATAAAGTCTTCCACTGTTATATAATCTTATTACGAACTAAGGTTATAATTTCGTAATAATTAATTAAAGTCAAAATTTGGGGTTTATTAATTGTCCAATTTTATAACAATTAAATTACCTAATTTTATCTAAACTTTAGGTTCTTATCATTTTGAATTAAATAGATTGAACCAATATGTTGCTATAGAAATCTCTATTGGGTAAAATTTATTAATTTAGAATAATAATGCATGTTTCATCTATGCGGAATAATCGGCCTGAAGGAAGGTTATTTTGGCTAGATGACTGGTAATTTAATTTCATATCTATGCGGAATAATCAGCCCAAAGGAAGGTTATTTTGGCCAGATAGTAAGTAAATTTTTAAAATATCATTGCAAAATAATCAGCCCAACGGAAGGTTATTTTGGCACGATGGGTAGTATTAAATTATGTGAAGCATTTGGTATAACATGCTAACAATGCGTCGGTCAAAAGAAAGGCACATTGTTAGGTCGTTTTAGTTTCCATATTTTTACTATGACCAAGAGGACTACTTATAAATTATTATTTTTGTCCAAAGACTGAATAATAATGTTGTGTTAGGGATCTTGTATCACCCCCTTTACAAATTTTACTATTTTGACTTCTTAACTTAACTAATCGTGAGCATTTTATTTTGTTTTCTTTCTTAAAGTGTCATCAATTTCTACCAACATGAACAATATTCCCATGCTTAATGGCACAAACTTTAAGAAATGGAAGAAGCACATAATGATTGTGCTTGGCTGCATGGAACTAGACTTTGCATTTAGATTTGAACGTCCTGTAGCTCTGACCAGCATCGCTGAGCAGATAGCTGCATACGAGAAATGGGAACATGCAAACCATATGAGTCTGATGATCATGAAGCATTCCATTCCGAACTCCATAAGAGGTGGAATTCCTGATGAGGCTGATGCTAAGAGTTTCCTTAAGCAAATTTTGGACCGATTCGCTATAAACGAAAAGGTAGAAACAAGCACTGTACTAACCAAGCTTGTTTCAATGCGTTATAATGGAAAAGGAAACATCAGGGCGTATATAATGGAAATGTCTAATCTTGTCACAAAGCTAAGGGCACTTAAGCTGGATTTGTCCAATGACATAATCGTGCACTTGGTTTTGATTTCCCTTCCTGCACAATTCAGTCAGTTCAAAGTCTCCTACAATACTCAAAAGGAGAATTGGACCCTAAATGAGTTTATAGCTCAATGTGTGCAAGAAGAGGAGAGGCTAAAACAAGAGAAGATTAAAAGCACTCAGTTAGCAACAACTTCTCAGGGAAATTCCAATAAGAGGAAAAGGAAGAAAGGTAAAGAAATTACAAAATCTAGAACAATGCGAGGTGCATAAAAGAAACAAAATACGGATATTATCTGTTTCTTTTGTAAGAAACTGGGTCACGTGAAGAAAGAATGTACCAAGTATGCCAACTGGCGTGTGAAGAAAGGTATATTTCTCAACTTTGTTTGTTCTAAAGTTAATTTGGCTTTAGTACCAATTGACACTTGGTGGATGCATATCGGTGCTACCACTCACATAAGTGTCACTATGCAAGATTGCCTCAGGAGCCGAAAGCCAACTGATGATGAAAAATACATCTATGTGGGAAATGGCAACACAACTACTGTTGAAGCTATTGGTTATTTTAGAATTCAGTTAGAGTATAGTGTTTATTTGGATTTAAATGAAACTTTTGTTGTCCCGTCGTTTAGACGGAACTTATTTTCTGTTTCTAATTTGGACAACTCTAGTTACTTTTGTCTCTTTGGAAATGGTAAATGTGTTGTTTCTTTAAATTCTCAAGTTATAACCACTGGCACTCGTGTTGACAAACTATACAGACTAGATTCTAAGATAATTAATCATTTTGAAAACCTGCACTCAAGTAGCATTGGTATTAAAAGAAACATAACTAATGAGAATTCATCAATGTTGTGGCATAAGCGATTAGGTCACATCTCTAAACAGAGAATACAAAGACTTGTGTCTGAAGGAATTCTCAATTCCCTTAATTTATCATATCTCGAGGTCTGCATAGAATGTGTAAAGGGAAAATAAACAAACATAAGGAAAATAGGTGCAAATAGAAGTAATGAACTATTGGAACTGATTCATACAGATATATGTGATTCGTTCCCTACTGCTTCATGGAACAGACAACAATACTTTATTAGTTTCATAGATGATTACTCGCGCTATGGTTACTTGTACTTAATTCATGAGAAGTCAAAGTCCTTAGATGTGTTCAAAAATTTCAAAGTTGAAGTTGAAAATCAACTAAGCAAGAAAATAAAGGCTGTTAGGTCTGATCGTGGTGGTGAATATTATGGCAGATATGATGGATCAGGTGAACAACGTCAAAGACCTTTCGCTAATTATTTGACTGAGTGTGGAATCGTTGCTCAGTACACCATGCTTGGGACTCCTAGTCAAAATGGTGTAGCTGAAAGACGAAACCGAACTCTTAAGGACATGGTGAGAAGTATGATTAGTCATTCTTCTTTACCAGAATCACTTTGGGGCGAAACAATGAAACTACAGTTTACATCCTAAATCGAGTTTCTAGCAAAGTCGTAACTAAAACCCCATACGAGCTATGGACAGGTAAGAAGCCTAGTATTAGGCACTTGCATGTCTGGGGTTATCCAGCTGAGGCT
>JANVCQ010000003.1:20945138-20961255 GCA_025531925.1 Erythroxylum plowmanianum
AAAGATCACATTTAAACACTTATGCCGGGAAATGTCATGAATGCATGTACAATCATGTGCATGTGCGCAATTTCAATTTATGCCTATATTTAGGCCATAATAGGCATGACCATGCCGAGATACATTTACATGTTCATAACCCATTCTAAATTACCATTTTACCCTTCCCATCGGTGATGGGATGTTACATTTCTTCTTCATTCTCAACTCCATTTCAACTTTAAAACATTCACAAAACAAAGCATGATCCATAATTGATCATTAACCCAGAAAACAGAACATAAACATTCACCCATTCATTATTAATTTTCTGCACTCATCCTAACCCCATGAAGTTGATCATTCAACCTCAAAATATCTCTATAACAAATAATAAATCATTAATCATTGTACATATAAAAAACAAGAAATTTATTTAAGCATTTCATCACCCATGTTCATCATACATAAAACACCATTATATTTCATTTAACCTCTAACAACCATCATAAATACTTCATTTAACCTTGCCCATGTTATTTAAAGCATAACTTACTTGGTTTAGTTTCAAATCTTCAAAACAACACTTATCCCTAGCCCCCAAGCATCCTACGATCTTCATCTTGACGGTTGCTAGGTTAAGTTTTTCTTGTGGAAAAGAAGAAGACATTATGGAGGAAATGGCAAGTGAAAGATGAGAGAGAGCTAGGTTCAATTTGAATGGAGATTGGCAACAAAAATCATGGAGAAGGAGAAGGAGAGAGCCACAAAAATGAAGAAGAAGAAAGCAAAAATACAAGGCCTTTTAATTGTCTTTCAAATACATGATAACATCGTGGGAGGCAATAAGGAGGGTCTTTAAAATTAAAAGAGTAATGACTTAAGATATGGTTTGGCAAGTGACAACACATGTCCAAATTCCCATGGATTTAAATTAGTTTTCTTATTTAACTAGCCTAGTCAATTTCAATTTCTACTCCAATTGTCTCCCAATTTTCAATGATACGTGCCATTAAATCCAAATGTCATTCATAAAAATTTTCACAGCCATTTGACTCTTATTTCTACTACTATTTATCAATTGTTCTGCCACTTGACATTTTTCTAGCCCCAAAATATCCTTAAATTCCATAAAATTCCCAAATGTTCACTGAAAATTTTAATTCACTACTTATGCACTCCAACTCAATTGATAACACATATAATTTACAATTCCAAATATAATCACATTAAATATCAATTATACACAGAAATGTCAAATGAGTGCATATACAACCATTGTAATGTGTGTAAAAATTCAAATTCACATATGTGTATGCTAAGTGCAAAATTTTAAATTCACATATGTGTATGCTAACATTATGCATGAGCAGGAAGTGCAATTTTCTTAATCTCTCTTTGATCTCACATGAACCAAATTTTAGGGTACCAACCTTTGGTATGGGAACGAGATGTTACACTCATGCATTTCCAAACATTCACAACAATTTCAAATTCAAGCAAATTAAATTCAATAAATCAGCATACACACACATAGGCAAGAACTTGCCCAATTACACAATAATTATAAATACATTATCCAGCTAGTTAGTTTGCGAAAATTCAAGTCAAGCTTGCCTTTCCCCTTTCTCTTGGGTAGGATTCCCTTGGTTTCCTAAAATAACCAAGGTTCCATTCAAAACAACATTCCAATAAAATTCTTAAACTTCAGAAATCACAAAATTGCAACAAACACAAATTAAGATCAAATCTAACCTACCCATAGTCCATCTAGGATAGGAAACCTAAAACCTAGTTTAGAAATCCTAAAATTAATTGGGTTCTCCTAATTCATCTTCTTCCAACACAAATCTTTTTCTCTCTCTAACTCCTTCATCCTCAACACAACCCATTTCTTTAATAAAGCAAGAAGAAAAGATGGTTAACCAACCTTAACAAACTTGATTTCTCTTCTTTTCTTCTTTCACCGAAACCTCTCTTCTTCTCTCTTATTTTCATTTTTTTCACTCTTTCCTCCCTTCAATTCACGTTTTTCTCCTTTTAACAAGCAAGACAGCATATTCTTCTTCCATTTCTACCCTTAATGAGCCCAAAAAGCCCATCTTACCCTTCCTTGTAAGCTTATGTTCTTTTATGCTTATTGATCTCCCAAAAATGTCCTTGAACATCCTTATTACATTAACACTTTAATTCCACTTACCCATTCAATAAATCCTGCTAAATTTGACATAATTATAACTCCAAAAATTAAATCTATCAAAACCTCAAAATTATTGCAAATAATGCTTAACTTAAAGAAAAAAATCAGGGTCCAACACAATAAGCCTTATGTTCCAATTCTACAGGTAAATGACAAGGTTTTTTAAATACTAACCTATATTGCGACATACTAATAGGAGTTTTATATGTTGTCCTGTATGCCCATAGTGTGTCATCTAAATGCAAACTCCAATCCTTCCTATTAGGATTAACCACTTTCTCTAAAATTGATTTGATTTCCCTATTAGAAACTTCGGCTTGTCCTCTTGTCTAGGGATGGTATGTTGTTGAAGTTTGATGTGTAACACCATATTTCTTCAATAAAATCTCAACAATTTGATTACAAAAATGAGTCCCATGGTCACTAATTATTGCTTTAGGCACTCCAAACCTGACAAAAATATGAGATTTAACAAAATCAACAACAACTTTAGCATTATCAAGATGAATTGCCTTAGCTTCGACCCATTTTGAAACATAATCCACAGCAACGAGAATATATGTCCTACCGAAAGATGAAGGAAAAGGGCCCATAAAATCAATTCCCCATACATCAAAATTTTCACATAACAAGATATTTGTGAGTGGCATTTGGTCTTTTAGTCCTAAACCACCTGTTCTTTGACATCGATCATAAGACTTGCAAAATATATAAGCATCATAAAATAGTTTAGGCTAAAACAAACCACATTCAAGCACCTTACGGGCTGTGCTTCTAGGACCAAAGTGTCCACCACATCAAAAGAATGGCAAAATTTCAATATAGAAGGGATCTCATCATCAGATACACATCGCCTAATAATTTGATCAGAATAATATTTCTACAGATGTGGCTCATTCCATGCATAATATTAAGCCTCTCTTTTGATTTTATCTTTTTCAGCTTGTGATAAAGTACTAGGTAAAGACTTGGTAATAAGAACATTGACTATGTCAGCATACTAAGGTGTTACCTATTGTGTGGTGAATAAATTTTCATCTAAAAATTCATCTTTCAGGTTGTCTGAAGTTGTGTCTAGATGGATACGACTAAGGTGATCTGCAACCAGATTTTTAGTTCCCTTTTTGTCCTATATCTCCACACCAAATTCTTGCAGTAGTAGAATCCAACGAATAAAGCACATATGTGGTGCTTTATTCATCCTTTGCCCCAGAACAACGCCTAACACATAGTTGCTTGCATCGCACATTATCTCAAATGGAAGACTCCAATCTGGGGGCTGGATTATTGGAGCAGAGATTAGCTTCTTTTTTAATTCATCGAATGCTTTCCTACATGTTTCGCCAAACTTGAATTCCACATTTTTTTGAAGTAACTTGCATAAAGGTTGAGTGGTCTTCAAAAAGTCTTTTATAAAGCATCGATAGAAGCTTGAATATCTAATAAAAGAACAAACTTCCCGTACACTTACGGGGTAAGGAAGAGATTTAATGATTTCTATCTTATCCTTATTAACCGTAATTCCCTTAGAAGACATTACATGGCCTAAGATTATCCCTTGATCAACCATAAAGTGGCATTTTTCATAATTCAGAATCGAATTATTTTCAATGCAACGTTTTAAAGTTTTTTCAAGGTTAATCAAGCAAGTTTCAAAAGACTCACCATAAATTGTAAAATTGTCCATAAAAACTTCAATACAGTCATCCACATAATCAAAGAAAATACTTACCATACACCTTTGGAAAGTGGCAGTTGCATTACATAGTTTAAAAGTCATTCTTTGATACATAAAGGTGCCAAAAGGACATGTGAAAGTCATTTTGTCTTAGTCCTCTGGTGCAACAAAAATTTGGTGATAACCTGAGTAACCATCTAAACAACAATAATGAGTTTTCCCTGCAAGTTTTTCAAGCATCTGGTCAATAAAAGGAAGTGAAAAATGATCTTTACGAGTAACAAAATTTAACTTTTGGTAATTGATACAAACCTTCCACCCATTTTGCACACGAGTGGGCACTAATTCATCTAACGTGTTCTCCACCACGGTTACTCCAGTTTTCTTAGGAACCACTTGTACTGGACTTACCCATTTACTCTCTAAAATTGGATAGATTATTCAAGCATCGAGGAGCTTCAAAATATCCTTCTTGACTACCTCCATCATTGGTGGGTTTAATCTTCATTGTTGTTGTCTTGTTTCCTTAGCTCCATCTTCCAATAGAATTCAGAGTATAAAAATTGATGGGATAATCCCTTTCAAATCTACCACAGTCCATCCAAAAGCATCTTTGTAATTTTTCAAAATACCCAATAATTGTGTTTCCTGCAAAGATGTCAGTGTGCTCGAAATAATAACATGAAGAGTTTCATGCTCACCTAAATACACATATTTCAAGTTACTTGGAAGAGCCTTCAACTCCAATTTTTGTAGTTGTATAAGAGATGGCAATAACTTTGAATTATTTCTAGTTAGGTCCAAAAAACATACCTGTTCCTCCAAGCATTTGCTATGCTCTAAAATCTTGATAGTGGTATCCAGCTCTTCAGGAATGGCAAGATAATTGGCTAGCATTTTTCCTTCCTGAATATCTAAGCTATTTTCCAATGCAGTCCATAATTTATCTGGTCCATCTAAACAGAATGTTTCCTGCACTAAAGTATCAAGAAAACTAATAGAAACAAAAGATTGATCATCATTAGGAAATTTCATGGCATCATAAATATTGAACTTAATCACATCACCATCAAACTCCATAGTCAAGGACCCATCATAGACATCAATTTTTGTTCTAGAAGTTTTCAAAAATGGTCTTCCCAATAAAATTAGGACTGAAGTGGATGAATCTTCATTACCCATCTGTAAGACATAAAAGTCAGTAGGAAAAATCATATTATCAACTTGAACTAGGACATCCTCAAGAACACCCTTTGGATAGGCATTAGATCGATCAGCAAGTTGGATTATGACACCGGTTTCTTTTAGAGGCCCCATAGTCAAATATTCATAAACAGATTGAGGCATAGCATTAATTGATGCACCTAAATCCAACAACGCTTTCTCAATTTTCATATTACCTATTTTACAAGGGATTGTGAACATACCTGGATTTGGACATTTAGGAGGTAACTTCTTTCGTAATACAGCAAAAACATTATTACCTACTCGCACCTTTTCATTGCCACTTAACTTTCTCTTTGAGGTATAGAGTTCGCTAAGAGATTTAACATAACGAGGAATTTGTTTAATAGCATAAAGAAAAGGAATATTTACCTATACCTTGCAAAAAGTTTCCAGAATTTCTTTCTGCTACTCCTCCTTTTGTTTGGCAAAACGATTAGGAAAAGGAGGTTGTACACTAAACTTAGGCGTGACAGTGCAAGAATCACCCTCCTTTTTCTCTTGTGACTGCTTTGGAACTTCTTTCTCTACTTCTTCTTCAACCTCTCACTTAGAAACATTTGGGATAGGTTCCTTTAACTCTTTACCACTTCGAAATGTGATAGCACAAGCACTCTTATTTGGATTCATCTCAGTTGAGAAGGGAGCTTTCCTGAATTTTGTGCCTCCAACCTATTGATGGCAATCGCCATTTAGCTCATTTGTGTCTCAAGATTCTGTATGCTGGCTTGCATATCTTGTTGAAATTTCATAGTATTCTATTGAAAGTTCGTAGTATTTGTGGCCAATGTCTTTACTATGTCCTCCAAAGAATTATTTTCACCAAAACTTTGTCCTATTTGTTGTTGCTGTCTAGGCACATAAGGTTGCTTATATGGCTAAAAATTAGAACTTACTTGTTATTGCCATAACAGAGGTTTGGATGATCTCGCCAACCTGGATTATATGTGTTTAAAAATGGGTCATACTTCCTTTGAGGTTATCCCAAATAACCACCCATTTCTTTGGCTTCTTCAACTTGATCTTCTTGTAGAATGGGACACATATCTGTAGGATGGCCAACCATAGAACAAATACCACAAGTATTAACTTCCTCTTTCCTAGATACTGCGAGTTGATGCACCAAAGAAGTCAAATCATCTAATCTTCTTTCCAATGATGAAACTCCCATCTCATTAACATGTCTTGAACCATAATCGTGCTGAGCTCCAAATTGTTGAGAGTTGGGAGCCATAGTTGAGATTAAATCCCATGCAGCTGCTGATGTTTTATCAACTATTACTCCTCCACTTTCAGCGTCTATCATACTCCTCTCAATCGATAAAAGACCTTCATACAAGTATTGACTCAATAGTTGCTCGTTGATTTGATGATCGGGGCAGCTTGCACACAGCTTCTTAAATCTCTCCCAATATTCATATAATGACTCCTTGGTGTTTTGTCGGATGCCACAGATTTCTTTTCTGATATTGGCAGCTCTGGCAACTGGGAAAAACTTCTCAAGAAATAACTTCTTCATCTCTGCCTATGTTCGAATACTTCTAGTACGTAAATAATATAACCGATCTTGGACATCATCCTTCAAAGAAAAGGGAAAAGCCCTTAGCTTTATCTACTCTTCAGTGACATTAGTAGGCTTCATCCCTATATAAACAACATCAAACTCCTTCAAGTGCTTATAAGGATCTTCTCCCAATGTGCATCGAAAAGTGGGTAATAAGTGAATCAGTCCTGACTTCAGCTCAAAAGTGTTATTATCACCCAAATTCAGAAAATTAATACAATGAGGCTGTCAGTCCTTAGCTGGAGCAGTCAGTTGGTGTAAAGTGCGATTTGCATCCATGTTCCTTTCCTTCTGTCGTTCTTCTCTCAGTACTTGTTGTCTTTCTTTCGTCTGCTTTCTTAATGCCTTTGTTGTTTTCTCAATTTCGGGATTGTACTGCAAATTTTCAGATTGATTTGAATGTGTAACGTACATAAACAGTCAAAAATTTCCTGACAATGGCACCGAAATTTGGTGAATGCTATCGCCTGCAACCAAATATAAAAAGAAACTAACTTCCTACAACACAAATTAATTTAGTAGTGGAAAGTAAGGATCGTTCCAACGAGAAATTCAGACATTAGTAGTTACGCAATAAAAAGGGGTATAATTGTGAATTAAACAGAATTTAATTGGAAATCAAAAATGAAAAACAACTGATAACAAAATAATGAGAATTTAACAATCAATAGAAACAAATCTTGGTTTCCGGTCTCCTTTGCTATTGAACTTACGTTGATCATCGACACTAAAAATAACCAATTTATTAGTTAAGCATTCGTCGTGGTAAATTTCTTTATGTATTTTCTCTTATGTTTAGTTAACCAAAACATGTATTTGAATTAACTGTTATTAATTAATAACCTGAATAAGATCTCAGATTTAATTATTAATAGCTTTACGAATCAAGAAAATCGACAAACTAGCAACATACATATGATGTATGTTTAGCGTAGGCAATTATTTTTCCTAGAATTATGTCCCTAATATAGTAGAAAAAAATCCTAGTCACTACTTTTGATTAAAAGAATTGAATGCCAACCTGTTTAATCTAATGATTGATTAAATCAAATCACAAACTAGATGCGCACCTAGCTGTAAAATCAAATAATCAAATAATGACCAAAAAATAATTAATACTTGACTAGTAAATCAATTGAAATAAAGAACAAAAGTCTCACAACATGCAAAGTTCAATAAATAGGATTTCGTAAACCAAGAAATAAAAGTTTAGATACCTAACATCATGATTTTCCTAACTATTTCGACTGTCAATGACGTTGAAACAATTGTTATTGTTGGGACTGTCACGGGCATCCTTCTCTTCTTTTCACGTTATCCTTCTTTTCTCTGTCGTAAACCCACTCTTCTCCTCTCCTTATTTACTATTCATCGATGGGATAATTTAACTTTGATAGACCATGTTACTCACCACTCTCTCGCAGACTCTCCTTTACCTTACTTCTGCCTAGCTCCTCACTATTGCTTCCCTCAAACTCCACTCATTATCGCTTGCCCCTTGTAGCGTGATGGGATAATTTAAGTTTAATTGTCCTAGCTCACTCTTCACACCCACTATGTTGTCGCTCTCTATTACGTCGCTTTTTTTTATGAAATTAAGAGTTTAGGATTTTATTCCATGCAAGCCACTTCACACACCCAAACCCTCTAGCCTGACCATTTATGCCTCTCTTCCCAAAATGTTTACATTTTTTAGGTTGAGTAGTTTTTTATTCTTCTACCCCTCATGTGCTGCATTTTAGCCTTGTTCCTTACACTTTTACAAGGCTATTCATTGATTTGACAATTTAACCTTTGGTCCAATAACACTATTCACAGCCTTTGAAACCTCCTTGCTACGTCGTTTGCTTCATTTGTTTTATACTTCCAACCTGTTGCGTTTCAAGCTTCTAGTTATTGCACGAGGCCATGTCTAATTAGGGTCAACGACTAGTTCAGTTCTTTTTATCCCAAAATCATCGCAGTTCTTTCTATTTAGTTCCAAAATACACCTTGACATAAAACAAAATTAATTCTCATTAAGTATAACTTCAAACCTCAAGAATAAAGAAAATTATCACACAAAAAGACAGAAAATAAAGACACTAACAACTTACTTACAATGGCATGAATAAAATCCAAGATATAGAAGAAAACCTTGACTCCTACTACTTGCCATAGTGAAACTCTTCACTATGAACAAGAATCTGAAACTCTTGTTTCTAAGTCTTCTTCTTTGTTGCCAATAGTAGGATTATTAAACACCCCAAGTGAACTTGTTTCTATCATCTCTAAGCCTGAAGTTTCAAAAGCACCTTTTTAAGAGACTCCATACAAGAGAAAGAGAAAGATTTTGGCTATGTTTGTCTCTATAATCAAACTCTAATTCATCTTCCGATTATAATGAAACAACAATCAAGAAAAAATGCAACTCTGAATCTGGTGAACAAGAAGAAAAAGAAGTAGAAGAAGAAAAAAAATCTTCTAATTAGGGGGGGCTAACGAGAAAAGTAAGATTCCATTCTCCCATTCTTTCTTTACCTACTTCTTCTACTTTGTCTTTCAAAATTTCCACACCACCATCGACTACTCCTCAACCTAGCTTCATAGGTAAAAAAATCACCTAAAGTACACTGAATCATTAAAATTGATTGGTTCTTCATCTGAATCATTAATAATAAGGCATCCACGAACCAAAGGAAGTATTGCAAAGCAAGTTGAAAAAGTTTTTGAAAAAGAAAACAGCCCTGACCCTAAACCAAGGGAAGAAGAAGAATTTTGAAGGAAAAATAAAGAAGAAATAAGAAAAGGCAAAGCACCTATAGTTGAAGAAAATATTAAGGGCCCTGTTATTAGGAATGACCTAGTTTATGAAGAAGCCTTATTTGAAGAAATTACAAAAGCTAAGAGATCAAAATCAAAGAAATATAAGTAAAGAGGGTCTTTAGCACTGGTCAAGCTATTTCAGCCAATGGAAGCTGGAGGACAATACAAAATATGCCACAAGAAGCGAAAGATAGTTACTGGACACATTTTGCCTCCTCTCCTATTTAATGACATTAGTAATCCAATCTTTTCTTATTTTCTTACTGTTGGGAAACTTTTTTTGAATTTGAATGAGATAGTGTGTGATGATTTAGTTAGATCATACACACATGAGAAACAATGAAATTGATGGGAAGTTGGCAATCATCTCTTGGGTGCATGAGTGTAGGATCTTAATTACTGAGGAAATCTTGGGGAACATACTGAATATAATTCCTATAGGCATAATTGACTTACCTTATCATAAGTGAGACATTACTAATCTTTATTTAGGAGAAGATGTGAACTTCATCTACTTGCACACTAAGAATGTGCATAAAAGGAGACCTGGTGTAGACATTTGGATTTACTACCACGATGCTTTGCATCAATATATACTACTTCAATTTTTCCAAGGAGTAGTTCAGTGGAAGGATACAGTGTGATGAACATATATGTAGTGTTTCTGAAGGGCAATAAGGTGAACCTCCCAGCAATGATCCTGTGATTTATGGTGGATAAGGGACGTCCTAAGAATACCACTAGTAGTATGCTCTATGGGATGATATTAACCAAGATTTTTGCCTATTATGGAATGTCTTTTGACAATCTAGATTGGTATGAACCTGTAAAGTTCCATTCATCTATTCCCTACCAATTCAGATATAAACTGAAAGACAATGTGTAGGTGGAGAACAAAACATAAAGAGCAGTAGACCTCTTGGGTCATGCCCCACAAAAATCAACCCTTGTCACACTTTAGAGCACAAATGATCTGATCCTTCAACAATTGAGGGACATTCACTCCAATCAAGATCAAATCTATGGTTAGATCGACAGTATGCAAAATTGAATTCTTGACATGCAGATTATGCTTCGAAAAATTTTGGAATCTTTAAAATAAATTTGTCTCTATTTTTTCTTGGGTTATTTTTTCATACTTGTGCTATTTTTAACTTTTTAGTTATTTCCCCTCTATTTTTTGATAATGAAAAAGGGGAAGAGTTAATGATATACTTGCGTTTTCTATGATATATTTTTGCTAACTGTTGAAATATTATTGAACTGAATTTGTGAAGATTAAATATGTGATAAGCATATCATCTCAGTTATCTTACAAACAATACGCTCCTTTCTTTAGAGATTGTAAGAAAGGCTCCTTCTAATCATAACTGGAAGTAAGAACATATAAATTTTACAGGTATCTTTTGAAATCCTTTATTAATATTTGAATTTTGAAAATATATCTATTATTGTTTGACTTCATCAGAAAAAGGGAGACTATTAGTTCAAGGTTTATCATTAATGATTTTGATGATAACTATATAATATTCTAAATTCAAATTATTTTTATTTCCTTGTATAGGTAATGATATAATTCTTAAAAGGAAATGATATCATAGGATAAATGTTTCCTTTCTTGCGGGAACCTTCTTAATGAACTTACTTTACTATAAATGATTCCACAATATCTGAAAGAATCTTGCTAGTCATATAATTTGAACAATTAGCTTCGATATTTTTGTCAAAAAATTTCTCTTAACATCTGAATATTGGAAGATTCTAGCAGAGATGATATCAACGATTTGTTAGATACAAAATCAACTTAGAATAGAATTGAAGCAACAACTAGTCGAAGAAAATATCTACTTAGGGAAAAGCCACTACATTTACGAAGAAGTTAGATTTTCAAAATACTTCAGCAACATCAATATTCCTAAAAATCATATCTATACCAAACACCTTATGCCTTAAAAATTAAAAACACTTTATTTGAGCAAGATTGTTATTCCTTAAAGCTTACATTGAGCAAACCCTTATTTTTGTTAAGAGATTATAGAGGCTTGTTAAACACTATAAGTGTGGAAGATTGAAGATCCTTGAAAAATATGTACTTGTGCGCTTGGAGAGGCTTTTCAAAATTTACTACTTGGAGTTTTATAATGAAATATTCAAGTTAGATATTTGAGGACTAGTTATAGGCTTCGTTATAAGCTGAACTAGTATAAATTGACTGTGTGATTCTTTCTCCTTTCTTAACTTTTAAATTTCCACATTGTAGTGTTTATGTTTTCAATTTGCAATAGACTCCTTCAATTTTATAATAGGCTCCTTCTGTTTTAATATCGCAAGAGGTTCCTTTCGTTTTTTAAAACGATTAATAGACTCCTTTCGTTTTGAACGTTAACAGGATCCTTTCATTTTTTCAAACGATTGGCAGGCTCCTTTCATTTTTAAACAATTAAAAAGCTCCTTTCGTTTTAAACATTAACATGATCCTTTCGAAAGTTAATAGGACCTTTTTATCTACAGACTCATTTTGTTTAGCAGGCTCTTATCGAATTGATGGTACATTGCAACTTTTTTACACACAATTCACCTCATCTTGCATGTGTTTGCTTTATCAATTTAAGTGTTACATCTCCTAAACCATATGACAATGTTCCTTACATTGCACAAATATGATAGGTGTTATCCCATATAACACATAATCAAGCCACTTGACATTGTTTCTCCAGTTTAGATTAGAAACTTGATTGAGAACGATAGTCAATGAAACAAACACTAAACATTAGTAGGTATATGATAGTTTTTTAAAAATAGGGATTAAAGTAAAAGATATCTAAATTATAAAGGGTTTAATATAACTAACACTATTTTTTTAAAATGTTAAAAATTAGTTTTTTAAGCATGGCTCTTATAACAATGAATATTGTCGTCAAGCTAAAAAATATAAAATTTTAAATGGTGACAATTATGGGACTTGGAGTATGAAAATATAATATTTACTAAAAGAATAGGAGGCTTTAGAACCACTAAATTGTGGATGTACTTGATGAGCATAATACAATCTAACATAAAAGTGACCATAATGCATATTAGAAATAAAAGAAGAAGAACTCGTTACCTTGCACTACGTTGATGAGTAATATATGTAATGACATTATGCATGAGTTTAGAAAGTAGGAAATTGCTAAGGACATGTGGATCACTTCGGTTACTCAATTTAAAGGTACTTCAATTACTAAATTGAGGTTACTCATTATCAAGTTTAATACATATAAAAAGCAACCCAACCATACAACAGTAAAAATATTTAATGTTTATGTTAAGCATAATAAGTGAACTTAAAGATGTTAGTTATAAATTTTCTAATGAACAATAAGTGGAAGTAATCATTTATTCTCTCCTTTATAGTTGAAAGAATATGAAAATGCATAATAATGATAATAAGAGCATTAAGATGATAGAACATGCTATGAGGCACCTTGCATTAGAAGAAAATATCTTAAAGCTTCTAAGGTGACCTTTGAGGTATATGCAAATGATTGTATCTTATAGAGATATATAAATCGAAAACGGAAGCATCATGGTGGACCTAAGTGAAAAAAAGATAAGAAAATATCCATAATGCTAATGATTTTAAGATCCTCAATTAAAACTAACATGGAAAAGTGAACATCTTTTTAATAAGAAAAACATGAAAAGAGTGAAGTGTTATAATTGTTGTAGTAATGGTCATTTCGCACATGATCTTAGCATACTAAAAAAGTTACATACTTTTAGTACAAATATTTTTTCTATGTATGTCCCTTATTTTGTTTTCAAAATTGACTCCTATCTTCTATGAATTATACCCTCAGGATCCACAAATGATATAGCAAAGGATATAGATGCCTTTATAAAATTTTGTATAATCATATATAGAAACCAATGATTTACATAAGTGGAAACTCAAGAATTTTTATATAAAGGATTGACAAATGTAGGTTAAATATGTGTTATAGTTGATCCCTAATCCTATACAAAATTTAGTTTTCTCCAAAGGTTCAATTGATCTTATATTTATGGTGGTATTAACTAAACTTAGATTTAACATAGGCTTACATAGTGGTGGAATGGATTTCTATCTTATAATCATTTACTATGGTTATGGATTTATATTGGATGGTTTTTATTGCAGTAGATATTTTTTATTAGAGTATTAATAAAAGTTATTTACATTGTATTTAATAATAATGAAACTTTGTTGCATCTTAGAATAGGTTCCACTAGTGAAAATTGAATAAGTTGATTAGCTAAAAAAGGACTTTTGGGTAATTTAAACTAAATATATCTACATCTAAAATGGAATATGGACGTCTAATATATTATAATTGATTCGTTAAGACACTACATATAAGGATAGGTTGCCTATATTCATAATCTCTCTTATAAATATAGGAAACTAGACCCTATAGGGAAGAAAATTATCTTTATAAAATATTTTGGATACTTAAAAAAATACTTTTGAACAAGTAAACAAGGTAATAAATTTGTAACTAAATTTGTATCATAAGATGTCATATTGTTAGAAAGCGACTTTCTAAAGCATGGTGAAATAGGAAAAGTCTTATTCTTATACATGACATATTATCAAAGTTATTTTGTTACAAGAAATTAGAAAGATGTATTTTAAACAAGTTAAGCAATTTAGAAAATGAAGAATTAACTCAAGATTAATTTAAATTGCAACCTCCTGGGAGTTTACATATTGTATTTGATCAAGTAGAAGTAATCATAATATTGATGAATATATCTCAACAAAACTTGTTTACTTTGAAGCAATCATGTACTAATTTCATGATGTCTTTGAAATATAAGGAAAATTTCACATAATTATCCACATAAAGACATAAAAAAGATAAATAATGCTCTCATTAGTCCTACTAAAAAATAGATAAAACCAATGATGCTTTGATTGCTAGTAATGATTTTGTGCTTATTAAGCAGATCAAAAAATTGATTTTTGTCTAGATTTGAAATGAATGACATGGATAATCGGCATGCATTCTTGGAGTAAAGATTCAAGAATTCATTCAAAGAGATTACTTTCAGTTTCAAAAGCAATATATATTCAAAATTTTTGATTAATTTTGAATGAAAGATTACAAGTAGATAAATTTTCCTATTATTAAAGGTAAAGGTTTTAGTAAAAAAAATTTGTCTAATATTGCTGTAAGAAAAAGAATAAATGAAGACAGCTCCTTATTGAAAGTATCATTTATCCAATAATAAGTACAATACCAAACAATTGTATAATCTTAGAATGGTAAGCAAATATCAATCAAATCCAAGTTGGACACATTAAAAAGTAGTAAAGAGAATATTGAGAGATCTAAAAGGTTATATCAATTATCCATTATTATTGAAGTAATGACCTATGTATAAAAGGTTATATAAATGCAAATTGGGGAGGATGTACAATGGAGAGGATATTTAGGTGAAAAAAAATATGTTATGAATTTATTTTATTACTCAATAATGAAGCAATATCATAGAGTAGTAACAAATAATCATATATTTCTTGGTTAATTTATGATTAACTAAAAATGAAACTAATCTAGTAGTCTTCACTTATAATAGTCTAACAACTATTACCTATACAAAAAATCCTAAATTTCAATACAAAACTAAGCATATGAATTCCAAAAATAATTACATAAAAGATATAGTTACATAAGTTATAAATGAACATAAAATATACATTTAAATGTGATATGGTGACAAACTTAATGACCAAGCAATTCTGAGAAATACATATATTGAGCATGTAAGTCACCATGATTACACACATATTAATATCTTATTATTCTAAACACATGTTCATATATTGTGTTGTCATCTCCAACTATATAATACATATTAATAAGCGATATGTAATACCTATTCTAAAGTATACTTTCCTTTATGTGAAATATTTAAATATGAATTAATGAGCATGTTAAACATATAAGAAATTAACCATATCACATAGCAATTGCTTATAATATGTTTAATAAATGGAGATAAGACATGTATAAATCTTATTATCTAGCTAATAAGTAAGAGTAAAAAGTTTAAAACATAAATGTTAGCTTAAATAATGAAAAAGAAAATTATTTTAGAGTATTAAATGGTTAATATAGCTTAAGTCACCATATGTTAGTTCTAAAAGGATGAATTTTAGATTAAATTAATGAAGTCTAGATAGACATTAATTATGATTCAACCAACATTTGTACAAGGAGACATATGCTCTATTATAAAAAAATAATTAATAACACATAACTCCCATCATGTTGTATAATTGAACATAAAAAGTAATTAATGTAAGTCAAATATCTCAATTTAAATTATGTGAGACATTAATGGCCTGTTTGGTACACTGGAATAGAATGGCTATTCCTAATATATTCCTAACTTATTCCTAAACTTATGTTTGGTTAAAAAGAGATCTAGGAATAACTAATCTTGGGTAAAAGCTATTCTTCAAATTTGAAGAATAGCCAAACCTCACCCCAAGCTATCTTTAACTAATCAATGAATAGCTAAACCTATCTTGTTGTTGTTGTTGTTGTTGTTGTTGTTGATGTTGTTATTGTTGTTGTTGTTGTTGTTGTTATTATTATTATTATTATTATTATTATTATTATTATTATTATTATTA
>JANVCQ010000003.1:20996537-21011328 GCA_025531925.1 Erythroxylum plowmanianum
TATTAGTAATATTAAAAAATAGAAAAATATACCAAATAATATAAATAAATATAAATAAAAAATTCATTTGACCGGTTTAAATAATATAAATAAATATAAATAAAAAATGTGATGTGTTTTAGAAAAAAACAAAAAAGATTAAAAAAATCATTGAACCAGTGGCCAACCGATTCGACCACCGGTTTAACCGATCAATTGACCCGTTCTCACCGGTTTGCACTGGTCCAATTGAAGACTGGTTTTTAAGGGTCAACAGGACCGGATAGCCGACCGATCACCGGTTGAACCGGTTGGTCCAGTCCAGGTTTCAAAACAGAGCTCCTATCTATAGGCAATAATCCTTCTTAGAAGTATTGGATAAGGAGTTGTTCTGTGATATTGTGATGAGGGCATCTATCACACAACTACTTGAAATGCTCCTAAGTCTCGTAAAGGGATTCTACATAATGTTGCTTTATCCTGCAAATCTCTTTCCTTATGTTGGTTATCTTTGATCCTGGGAAGTACTTCCTTAAAAATAGTTAAGATCTATATGTTCACACTCCTTACAGGCAAATCAAAAAATCAGTCTTTTGATGCATCCTTTAGTGAAAATAGAGAGACTCTCAATATTATCTACTTTTTTATCACCCCTAGAGGTTTTATATTAAGATAGATCACATCAAGCTCTTTGAGATGCTTGTAAGAAACCTCACATACAAGATCACAAAAATTAGGCAAATGTTATATCGATCCAAATTTAAGCTTAAAACTAATATGTTTAGAAAAATTTGGAAAAGTAATACATAAGGGCCTTTAAGTCAATTCTAATGCAATCAACTCTTTTAGAGTTCTTGGATTGGTTATAGCTTCTTCCAAATTGATTATTTGCTCTATTCCTAAAGTTATTTTGTTTTTCCAATGTAACATTCACAGTGTCCTGTTGATTTCATGATCAAATTGTGTAAGATCTTAATGAGGAGATCTCGCCACTACTATTACAGTAACAACTTAAAAAGATTAAAATAATTGTAAAAAGTAATTATCAAATACACTAAAAAATAACACTACACGAATAAATTTTTTGTTGTGGTGAAAAAGGATTATATCCACAGAGAATGAGTGTTTAACTTTATAATGAATAAACTAGTGTTTAGGATTTGGGGGCTAGGGGTTTGGTTGAATTTGATTAATAAAATAAAGTAAAATTAAACTATTGAAGATAAATCCAACGGTACAAAATTACTAAAATTAATCAATGGGTTTTGAATCTAATTTACGGTTCAATCTTAACCTTCACACGAATGTGCATAATCAATCATCACATTGTTCTCATACCCCTCTTTGAAACTATTAAACATAGATTAAAGACATGCTCTATTAATACTAATTTTCTCTTAGGTTGTATCTAATTAAAACAAGCTCTTTAATTAAGTCTAGCTATTAGACAACCTAAAATAAGCTCTTTAGATTTAATATGACAATGGCATTACATAATAGGAAAACAGGTTAATCTAATCAATAACCATATAAACCGGGTCATTAACCTATGATATATTATCCCTAATGATGCCCAACATTAATTTACTACAAATGAATCAAAGTTACAACGACTATATATTGCAATCTATACTTTGGCATTGGGTTCATACATGAATAATCTCTTTGGAATATCTAATTCATTCATACATAAATCCTAAAACATTAATCATAGAATAACATAATCAATTCAAAAGGAGAGTTAAGAATAACATCACTAGGTTAATCAATGTCCAAATATATTCATCAACCTCGATATCCCTACTGAAGTGGAATGATGAAGTTTTGCTCCTTATAACTCTCTAAAGGGAAAGGAATCTACCTCCATTTTTTGTCTCTAATGTCTTCATGCCTCATTTTACCTCTTAAATTCCTTTTTATATTTAAAATTAAGGTTATGTCACAATACATAGACGTGTAAGTCACCATTTATGTAAAATTTGTAGAAATCATGAATATACACATTCATGGTGAGGTACATGACCATTTACACATCTATGTATCTCACTTTACAAGGTCGTGTAGGTTGCAGAGGTGGTTGAAATGTTGTCTTTAAGCTTCTACACGTTTCTAATGACTTACACAGTCCTATATGTGACTGTTTAAGTTACAATAACTTAATTTCTTACATTCTTTGTCACATTTTCACCCAAACTCATCTCATTTGCTCCCAAAAAGGCAAATAAAATAGAATATCAATGGAATGGCAACGAGGATATGAGTTCAACTTATTTTGGTTCTTGTTCTTCCAATTTGTACCTAATACAAAATATAAACCAAAAAAGTAACTTAAGTGCATCATAACATTAATTAATAAGCATTATAGAGTAAATATATAGTTAATCAAGCACTTCATCCTTGTACCTTATAATACATGCCCCTAAATAGCTTATGTAAAGCCCTATTTATTTGCTAGAAAGTTATCAAACCAGAACGTGTATTTACCCGCTTTTGCTCCAAATTAATGACTTCAATTTTCTTTACAAAATCTTTGAAGTCATTTTAAAAGTTCCTTACACACACATGCCCCTCAAATTTTGATCTATATAAAGTGTTATTAAATTCCTTGAGGACTATCGAAGGACCCTAAATATATGAGTGTATGTCTAGGAGCTTATCCCAAAGATAGTTCCTGTGAAATGAAATTTTTAACCATAAACATATATGACAAAAGTTTCAATGTTATCTTGGATGAACCATACTGATAGTTACATTAGTTGATCATTTGAGTCAAGTAATATAACATTTACTTTTCTTGAATCCACTACAAGAATGATGAAACCATTGTGGTGATAGTTATTGTTTGACAAAACGACCATTGGTTTCCCAACATCTTTAACTTATCTACATTTTCCTAATTTATTTTGGTCTCCAACATTCCAATAATTACTAGTTGGATCTCATTCACAAAATTACTTAGTGCTACTTGCCTTTTTTAGATAGTTAATATGCCTAATGTTTTAGGAAACAATTTACGTTATAAGTGGCTACAGGATTTAGATCCTTTGGATCCATTCTTCCTACTTTACTTTCTACTATTTCTACTTAAGAATTCCTCTAACTTTTGCTCCTTTGCTTTATCAATTGATGGTTCTTTAGATTAATCATCCATTAACTTAAATCATTTTCATTTTCATTTTCATTCATCCTTTGGGTATTGATTGTGCTATTATTTTTTCATTAATAACCTAATTTGCTTCAACAAATTTATTTGCTTCTATGCTATTTTTTTTCTCTAAGGGACCTTCTTTAACAATTTCTTCCATTGTTGGTTCTATAGGATAGCATGGTACTTACGTTTCCTCAGTTTGATTATCACTTGGAATAGAGTTCAATCCCATTAGCTTTATATAGTCTCCTCTAATGAAATTTCTTCTAGTTGGCCTCTATTGCTTTCCTTATTGTTTGAAAGTTGGTTTCTATTGATAGGATACTATGACTAAGCCCTCAAACATTTCTTCCTCCTTTGCCATTCTCATCAAAACATAATTATAATTTTTTATCTTATTAGTTACTTTTGTCCAAAATGATATTTCTTAAACCAAACATACCTTAGTAAAAATATTTCAATTGGAATTTATATTGATTCATTTCATTATGTTGGATAAATACAATCACCATCTTTTAAATTTAAATTAATATAAGGCTTGAGGTGTTAACCATTCCGTGGTATTTAGGATCTCATATTTGTATACCACTTAAGTCTATATGTTCTAGGTCTAACAATGACACTTACTTTGTATATTTTGAACATCTTATATGCATTATATGTATAGCTCCTGTATATTTACATTGAAGTATGTAAACTATAATTAAATATTTTTTGCTATTTTGACCTTTTAAAACCTACATTTTGCTTTTCATTTTTCAGTATTGCACACCAAATTCAAAAAGTAAATGGGTAAAAGGTATCAAACTCCTATATAGTCATTTGTTGACAAATAAATCATAAGACTGAACACACTTAAAAGGTGGAGTCAACTTCAGTTAGTCTTGCTCTTGTGGCAAGGTCTGACTTTCTTACGGTATTAGCAAGGTAGGGTTTCTGTGTGTCTTGACGGCAGTGTGGCTAGGGTTTGGCAGCAAGTTTTTTGCTGATTAGTATTTTCTTCTTCATTCAGTAAGGCTAGATTTTGACGTCAAGGTAGTATGCTCCTTTGGTTTCATCTTCAATGGAACGAGACTTAGAACAATTGAATTTGGGGGACTCGGATGATGAAGGCTTGATTGTTGATAGTGTGGAGGCAGGGGGAAGTTCTGATGTAGGGTTGGCATTGTGTCTGGTAGGGAGGTTGCTGACAAATAAGTTTTTCCACTTTGGTTCATTGAAGAATAGACTTGCAAGCTTATGGAGACCTGGAAGAGGGGTAACGATTAGATCTCTAAATGATAACTTGTTTATCTTTCAATTCTACCACCAATGGGATTTACAGCGGGTTGTTGATAGGGGTCCGTGGTCCTATGCAAACAACATGTTATTGATTCACCACCTTCAACTAGGAGAGGTTCTTGGTATTGTGAGTCTTAATATGGCAGATATCTAGGTTCAAGTGTATGATTTACTGATTGGGTTAATGACAGAGGCAATCAGAAAACAATTAGGGAACTATATTGGAAAATTTGTAGATTATGATATTGAGAATAACTCGATTATGTGGAAAAGTTACATGAGAATCCGGGTGGCTATAGATGTAAATAAGTCGCTTAAAAGAACAAAAAAGATAAAGAAACTAGAAGGGGAATGGTCATTGATCAAATTCAGGTATGAGAGCCTCACACCTTTTTATTGTCTGTGGAATTCTAGGTCACACGGATTGATTTTGTGAGGTGTTATTTTCTGTTCCAATGAATGAGGTGGAAAGGAAATGGGGCCATTGGCTTAAGGCTTCTTTTGGGAGGGGAGGGAATGAAGGAGCACGTTGGCTTCAAGAGGGAGAGAAGGTGCCGGGCATGGTGGGAATTGATAGCTGAGTGAGAAGTCGTGGTGAGGTGGGGAGCTCATCTAAGACAATAGGAGTAGAGTTAGTTGGGCAAAATATAGGAGGAGGATCAAATACTTGGGCAACCGGTTCAGAGCATAGAAGAAGAGGAAGGTCTGGTAGTAATTGGGGATGGTGGAAAGCAGAGGGTGATAAGCATGGGGAAGGGAAACATGGATCTGTCTATGGTTGATGTGGAGAATATTGGTAACCTGGGGTCGAATAACAACAATTCTTTTTCAACGATGGAGCTTGTAATTCAGGCCCGCCGATCCCAATGAGTTGTATGAGTTAGAATTGTCGAGGCTTGGCCAGCCTCCGGGCAGTTCGGGTGTTGAAGGATCTAGTTAGGGTCTATAGGCCAATTGTAATTTTTCTTTGTGAGACAAAAGTGATGAAAGAGCGCATTGAAGAGGTAAAAGTTGCATTGGGATTTGATTACTGCTTTCCTATTGAAAGAGAGGGCAGAGGAGGTGGTTTAACTTTGTATTGTAAGGGTTTTGATGGTTGTGAGGTGTTAAGTAGTTCATTAAACCATATTGATGCTATTCTTCGGAAAGGTTCCTGGGAATGGTGTTTTACTGGATTTTATGGGTTTCCCAATAAGTGTGATAGAAGAAGGTCTTGGGAATTGCTCAAAGAGTTGGGAGGGTAATCAACTTTGCCTTGGTGTGTGATGGGTGATTTTAATGATATGCTTCATAGTTCAGATAAGAGAGGCAATCTTGATCATCCGGATTGGCTTTTTCGTGGTTTCAGAGATACGGTGGAATCTTGTGAATTATTAGAGGTTGCTTGGAGCGGTTCCACGTTTACTTGGGAATGTGGTAAGGATACATCATACTGGGTGCAAAAAAAGCTGGATAGAGCTCTGGTTACTTCTAATTGGTATTATTTGTTTCCTTATGCATTTATTTCAATTCTAGTAGCTTCTCGTTCAGATCGTACTCCTATTCTTTTGACTTTTGAAAATCATGGTAGTAAGGTGGAAAAAAGGAGGTTTATGGTGGACAATAATTGGTTTAAGGAGGATGATTTTTGGATTTGTGTTACAAACGGGTGGCATGAGTTTGACTGTAGACCGATGATGGAAAGGTTTGAGGGGGTGGCGGGTAGAATGGGGGAATGGGGAAGGAAATTTAGGAGTCGATTTAAGAATGAATTGGAGGAGTATAAAATTCAGATTGGGAGAGCTAGGGAAGGTAGTGGTAACTCTAATAGGTTGCTAAGGCTTAATGACAAACTTAACGACTTATTCGGTAAAGAAGAAACTTACTACAAGCAAAGAGCTAAGAAATTCTAGATGTTGGATGGGGATAGGAATACAAAATTTTTTCATTCTGTAGCCTTAACTAGGAAAAGAAGTAATACGATTAGAGATATCAAAGATGATGATGGTCGATGGGTTATTAAGGATGGTGAGGTCGACCAAGTGGTAAAATCTTATTTTGAGAGGCTATTTAGGACGAGTTCAAGTGTGGGTTGGGGAGGTTCCAGCAGGGTGGAGGTTCGACTGGGAGAGGTGGAGAATAGTCGGTTGGTACAGACTTTTTCGAAAGATGAGTTTCAAAAAGTCGTGTTCCAAATGCATCTAGATAAATCTCCAGGTCCAGATGGTCTTAATCTGGCTTTTTTTCAAAGGTTTTGGAATATGATAGGGGATGATGTTTTCCATGCTACAATGGGTTGGCTCAATAGAGGTGAATTCCCGCTAGGACTAAATGATACTATAGTAGCTCTAATTCCAAAATGTCCTAATCCTCAATCGATGAAAGATCTCAGGCCTATTTCTTTGTGTAATGTGTTCTACAAAATTATTTTGAAGGTGTTGGCCAATCGTCTAAAGCTTGTTTTACCCGATATTATCTCAGAGACGCAGTCGATTTTTGTGCCTAGCATACTTATTACTGATAATGTGTTGGTAGCGTTTGAAGTGATTCATCATTTGAAGACTAAAACAAAAGGTCTTAAGGGGGATGTTGCTCTAAATATTGATATCAGTAAAGCCTATGATCAGATGTCATAGGATTTTTTTGGTGGGGATGATGGAAAGGTTAGGTTTTAGTGCGAAGTGGGTTAACTGGATGATGCTTTGTATGTCTACTGTGGAATATTAAGTGGGGGTTAATGGTAGATTAATTGGGCTTAGTCATTCGAGCAGGTGGTTGAGGTAGGGAGATCCACTTTCCCTATATATATTCATTATTGGAGCTGAAGGGTTATCAGCTACAATCCAGGCTCAGGAAAGATGTGGTAATATTCATGGCTATAAGGTGGCTAGAGGTGCTCCTTCAATTTCTCATTTATTTTTTGCTAATGATATTTTTTATCTTTTAGAGTAGATACATCCGAGTCTCTAAAAGTAAAAGAAACCCTTCAAAAATATGAGACTTTATCTAGTCAGGCGATTAATTTTGATAAATCAAGTATTTTCTTCAATTTGAATGTTGGTATTGATAGACTAAGATTTGTGGGATTTTAAATGTTTTTAATCCTTTAAATATAGGGAGATACTTAGGTCTTCCATCTATGATTGGCAGGAGCAAAAAAAGTATCTTTGGTTTTCTAAAGGAAAAACTATGGGCTAAAGTGCAAGGGTGGCAAGGAAAATTGTTGTTTAGGGTGGGGAAAGAAATCTTCCTCAAATTGGTTGCTCAAGCTATTCCTACTTATTGTATGCATGTTTTTAAACTTCCGGTTTTTCTTTGTGATGAATTAGAAAAGATGATGAATTTTTTTGGATGGGGTACGAAAGGTGATGGGTCGCGATGTTTGCATTCGTTTAGATGGGAAAGAATGTGTATCCCGAAAAGTTTAGGTGGCTTGAAGTTTAAATGCCTTAGTGATTTTAATCATGCAATGTTGGGGAAGCAAGCTTGGAGGTTGATAAATTTTCCTAATTCATTGATCAGCAGGATCTTTAAAGCTAAATATTGCAGAAACTCTGATTTTCTTTCTGCAAATATTGGTTTTCACCTAAGTTTTACATGGTAGAGTATTTGGGGGGTGCGTGAGTTGATTGATAAGGGTTGTAGGTAGATAGTGGGGATGGAAGATCTATTAATATTTGGAAGGATGGGTGGATTAAGAGTTTAAAGAGTCATCTAATTAAATCTCCTATTATTCCTGTCTTGGAGGATATGCGTGTTTATGATCTTTAGATTCCTGGGAGTAGGTTGTGGGACGTGGAGCTGGTAAAATCTCTTTTTTCAGATCAGGATGCCAGAGATATTCTGTCTGTTGTAGTTTCTGATGAGGGTGTGATGGATAAAAGAATATGGCATTACTCAAAGAATGGAGATTATTTTGTTAAATCGGCTTACTTTGTTGCTTATAGTTTGAAGGGGACGATGGATAGTTTTGATGAGGGTTTCCCTTGAAAAAATCTATGGAAATTGGATGTCCCGCCAAAGGTGAGAAATTTCATATGGCGTCTTATAAAGGATTGTCTTCCGACTACTTGTCGTTTGGCTCGCAGGGGAGTGGAGATTGTAGACAAGTGTTGTTTTTGTGGGGATTTTGGGGAGGAGATTTCTCATTTATTTCTACATTATAGGTTTGTGAAGGAGGCTTGGAGAAGTGTGGGAGTGATGTTAGATGAGGGTGTGTCCTTATCCGATTGGATGATAGGGTGGTTGAATAATGCCACAAAGGAGGAGGCACAACAAAAGGCAGCGAGTTTATGAGCGATCTGGTCGGTGAAGAATGGTGTTGTTTGACGATCAATTGATAAGAGAGAGTTGGGTTGATTGGTAGTGGACGGGATTTGAATGGTGGAGAATTCGAATGAGGTTCAGAGAAAAAGAGGGGAATCAGGTAAGAGACAAAATGCTAAGGAAAGTAGTTTGACTGGGGAAAGGGATAGGGTGGTTAGGTGGGTTGCTCCGGCAGAAGGGTGGGTAAAGTGTAGTGTGGATGAGGCGGTTTTTCAAGATTAGTGTTTTTTGGGGTATGGAGCAGTGGTTCGTGACTCTAATAGCCAATTTCTAATTGGCTTTTCAGGTTTATAGCCTGGCTATGGGTTGCCCAAAGAAGCAGAGGCAGTAGCTTTGAGATCAGTTCTGAGACTTTTAAAGTCTTTTAATTTTTCGAGGATTGTCATTGAGTTGGATTGCAAAGAAGTTGTCGATGCAACTAATTCGTATCATCAGAACTCCACGAAGTTTGGCTTAATTATTAATGACTGTAGGAGGCTGTACTAATTCATGTAGTCAGAACTCTATGGAGTTCGGCTGATTGTAGGAGGCCGTTGGTTGGTTCTCATTCTTTTGTTATTGTTTTTGTTAGGCCTACTGTTAGTCAAGTTGCTCATCTGTTAGCTAGAGCAGCTATTTCTTTTGGTTTTGACAAGACTTGGCTTAATCCGCCTTTGTTTATTGCGGATGCTTTGTTTGCTGATTGTGCAAGTTAGTTTATTAAATTCTTGGAAGCTTAAAAAAAACTCCTATATAGTTTCATCAATTCTTTTTTTTGGTTACCCACGAGATGTCCTAAGAGGGTCCCAACTATGAGAAGACATCTTTAAGCCATCCGCACCCAGACCAATCTCCGCTCGAGCCGAGTAGATTCCTTGCGAAAGGCAAAGCTCTGACCCCAAGTTTTAAACGGCTGCATATATGACCCGCGTTTTATCAATTCTACCAAAAGGCCTATGCTTTAAAATATAATGGTAAGTCCTTCTATTAAAGTTGTGTCATTGTCTATAATTGATGATATTTTTAAAACATATGGACAACTCTGTCACAAGAGAACAATAGGAAATTGCAAGGAAAGTATTTTTCAAATATATTGATTTATTACATATCATTACACATATTAAAATGTATAACATTTAATATAAATATTAATTTAATTTAGCTAATTTTCTATTAATAAATAAAATTATAAAATTCTTGTTATTTTATTAATTAATCAATTTTATATATGTTTATGCATAGTAAAAAGTATACAAACATTTAATATGTAATAATTTATTTATGGATAGTATAATAATATTTAATATGTAATATTTATTTGTTTATTAATAATTAGTTTCATTTTATATTGGCTTGTTGGACTTAATGTTAGTACTTATTAATTTTCTATATCTTATCGATTAGACTTAGTACCAATGCTGATTAATTATTTTATTATATTAGCCAACCATATTCATTATAAATACTAAATAACTTTTCTTATCCCATTAATTTGATGGATCTAGTGCTAGTGTTAAATAATAATAATAATAATAATAATAATAATAATAATAATAATAATAATAATAATAATAACTAGAACAATAACAAAAACAACAACAACAATAATAATTATAATTTCTTATTATTAAATTATTCATAAATAACTATTTATAAAATAAAATAAGAATAAATAATAAATATTATTAGATTATTATAAACTCTTATAACATATTAATCATCTTACGATGATAATATATGAATTATAAATAAAAATAAAAATTATTACTTTTATTTATAACTATTATTACATATTAAATAAATATTAATAAAATATATACATCGTAAACAAGTAACAAATATAATAAGTTATTAATTTCTAATAAAGTGAGTTAATATTAAATTAATATTATTATATTTCTAATATAACTAATGATATATAGAATATGATAAATTAATAAATCAATCTATTTGACATATATCACTCATGTACTTTATGAATTCTCAACTACCCTCTTGTGATGTGACTAAATTATAAGAGATGTTGATTAAATCATATGTTAGAGTGGAATGCTGAAATAGGCAGACATTTGGTATTAATGAATGTACATTGTCAAATTACTGAACTTTTCTTCTGCAAAGGGGGCAAAATAATAAAGAAGACTGGCTTGTCATATTTGATTACTTCAAATTATGCTCCAACAGTTGGGTTCTTACGGTAAATAGTAACATCATTTAGGTCATAATTGATCATGCTAGAGTGTTTGAGGGAGAAATTTAGTAACCACTCTTTACCAATTCACATTGAATTAAAGCAGATTTACTAACAATCTCATTTGCAAAATTTATCAAATTTATCACATATCCGTCCATCTTGTTTTCTAATTGTGATATGAAGAAAAATAAGATCTTTAAAATTTCTTAATGTTCAATTCCTTTTCCCTTTCGTTTCTCTAAATAAGATGATAAGCTTATGAGTAAGCACTTAATTATGTACGTAAGAACTTTGCTGGACCATAAGCCCGTAAGTTGAATTTCGGAACAATACCAAAATCTATCCTATTGCCACCTTAAATTCTATATTCAACTGTTTCTAATTAATTAGTTGTAGCACACTAATTAATAGTTATCTTTTTTTTAATTCAAATGGAAACTAAATTCAAAAGGATTAATATGGTCCAATATGCTTAAAAAATAAAAATAAATGTGGATGCCATGTTATCCATTTTTATTTTTGAAATCAAAAAGCATGTCTGTAGGCTGAGAAGTGGCATTCTCTCATGCTTTCTTTTGAAGACAACACATGTTTACAAGTAATTTTATTCTCCGAGTACGAGTAAGAAACTTTATTCTTATCTGAGTTTCTTTTTTTTTTTTAATGACCAAATGATGTGTAGATGATATATTAGTTTGTCTATACGCTTCCTAAATCAATAAAAATATTTCACCTTTGATGAAAGAGAGTTTTAATCTAATGATGAGAAGCTTCCCACTTAGCTAGCTACAATAAAATTAGTTTTAATGATTGGAAATTATGAATTAATAATTAATGGTGGATGTTCCTGATCATCAACTAGTCTAGTCTAGTTTTATGTTCTTGTTTTGGTTTGTCACGCATGATAAAACATTGAAGAGAAAACAAGTAAGTCTCAAACAATGACGTTCACTGCTACCCGTCTCTTCCTCCTAAACTAATCAATATCAACACTACATTATGGCAAACAGACGTCATATTAAATGTGAATTCACTTGACATTCCAAGCATAGCTATGCAAATAGAATCTAGAGACGTCATAACCACAATCTTTCTTTCTTTTCTTTTTTTTCGTTGGAATAAATAGAGAAGTGAAAGTAGCATAAAATTGTCCACTTCTCTTACAATATGCTGCATTAATTAGTTAGACCATGCATACACATCACTGGTGGATTGGTTGACCTGATATACGTCTTCAATTATTGAAGCTAACCAAAATGTTTTTTCATCATCTACATGTTTTGTGGTCATGAAAACTTTCATTAGACCACGGACTTGGATGATTATGGAAGAAAATATAAGACAATTATAAAAATGCGTTCTGATAGGCTTTAAGCACTCTCCTGCTTGGACATTCCAACAACCTCTCTACCTTTTGCTCTTTCACAGTTTTTGTCATTTCCTCACACATAAGACAACCTAGGCTACCAATAATTGAAGTGTTCGCTCTCAATTTTGTTGCCCATGTTAGTAAGCTAAAGATACCCATCAAATTTTCACAAATCCCTAAAAACGACATTCTTCCAGTCGAATTTATCATTGTATATAAACGACCCACTCATTTCACTACCTTCAAATATCCCTTCATTAAAATTGCTAGGCTGATGCAATTGTTAGGTGCAGGCTATGTCAAAACGATGAAATGTCACCTAGTGTTTAACTTTAAAGTAATAAATATTACTTTTAAATATCTGAATCTTGAATATTTTTATTCTACTTTAACAGTTTACCTTTAATTTCATCACTGTGTTCAAATGATGACTTTCGTTATATCCTTTAAGTTATAACATCAATTACTATATATATTTCCCTGATTAACTAATTGTCCCCGAAACATTGAGATATGACTTAAAACCAAAAGAAAAGAGGAGAAAAAACAAAAAGGAGATTGATTGGAAAGGGTCTTTAACTTACAAAATTCCGATTGGACAATGTCCGTATCAGTAGTCTATTTAGTCTGGCCTATGCGGTCAAATCAGCTTACTCGCTCGAACTTTTACTGTAGACGGCTCTGCCTACGCGGTACCTGCTTTGTCAGCAAGTGTTCTTTTTTGTTGTTGTGAGATTCGAGAAGTTGTCAATCGTACGAACAAGTTTCCATGGATTTCAGCTAGCCATTACCACCCTTTGCAAGAGTGGTTAGTTAATTCAGTTGGTAAAAATATAAGGGCATCATTCACTCGGGCAACAGTTAGAGCATTCGGAAGGCCAATCAATATCAATGTAATTCGGGGTTTAAATAAAATTTCAATTTCCAGAGAAAAAAAATATATGATTTAACTTCTTAGTGTGGTTCAACTAGGTTTTTAAATTTATTAATCATATTCCTAGTATAAAACCAGTTCCAGATAATATACGGAAAAGCACTTCCATTTCAGACGACAATGCCGTGGACTAGTATTCCGTTGAATAGTTCTAGAAATATCAAGTACCTTGTCTTGGTCAATTAAAGCGAGATTGGAACTGCCTTCAAAATTACTCCAGCAAAAAACAAAAAATTGCAATTAGAACCAAGAGTTTTACAAATTATGAACCCTGGGCCCCTTTATCTTTCCACATTCGTTCATTAACGGCCAGAAACGAAAGTTTAAATTCACTTATGTTGTTTATTTGTTATAATATTAGAAAACGTTTTAACAGATTTTAGAAAAAAAATGCATACTAAAATTTAATTATATTACATGAAAATAGTGTCATGTAAATGAAAACTGTAGAAAAAAAATGTTACATCTAGAAACCGTAAAAAATCAAAAGATTGCTCAATAATAAGTAAATTAAATTAGTTCCAAATAAGATTTTGGAGGCTTCATGATATTATGAGCCTAAATAAGTTAAACGAAAATGTGTAATATCAACTGATAAAAATGGATGGGTACTTTAACTTTTCATAATGTGATGTATATTCGGTTGTGGAAACGATAGAAATTCATATTATGAAAGGAAAACGAGACTTGTGGTGCAGGGCATTAGAATTTGGACAATTCAAACACCTATGTTTTCGCTCCACGATGCACGCAATTATTATTCTTGGCAACGCGCAAATCTACAATTTGACTATTTTTACGTCAGCCGAATGCAATTTTCAGGAACAGGCTGCAGTTGACCAAGTTGTGCTCGTAAAACAAACGTGCCTAGAAATAGTATAAAGACGAGAGAATATATTTTAGCACAATATTTAAAAAGTTTTCAAATAACTAAGAAATGATAATAGTATAAAGACGAGAGAATATGTTTTAGCACAATATTTAAAAAGTTTTCAAATAACTAAGAAATTATAATAATATATAGACTCTACATAATCAGGCTATCACATTGACAAAAGGTTCTCATACTATTTTAGCAAAAATCATGCCGAATCGGCCAATTTGACTAAGTTAAGTAAGAATTGAACTGATTTTTAGTTCAATTTTTATTTTTGATCATTGTTAATAAAAATTGATCAGTTAAATAATAAATAGGCCAATTTTTGAACCGTAAACCGTTAACTACTTACTAAGATGAAGAAGGAGAGTGAGAGTAGAGTTATTCTGTCTGGAAACTAGCTATAGGGGTGTTCAAAAAAATCCATGAATCTGTGAACCGGACCTGAACCGCATGAACCGAACTTGTAAATAAGGTTAACCGAACCTAAGTTTAGGTTCGGTTCGAACCGAACCTGAAAAATCAAGTTCATAGTTCAGATTCAGATTTCTAACTTGCGGTTCTAGGTTAACCGAATATAAACCGCACCTATAGCAGTTAACCGAACCGAACCTTATTTATAAGTTTAGGTTTAAACCTGAACCTGAAATACCCAAAAAAACTATTATATATTTAGATACAATTTAAAAGGATATCAATAATAATAAATTCACTAGTATTTACTA
>JANVCQ010000003.1:21011428-21024880 GCA_025531925.1 Erythroxylum plowmanianum
ATTGGTTGAGAAAATCACAGGCTCCTCTTTACGTGGAAGAGAGACTTGAAAAACTTGAACAAATTGAATCAGGCAATCTAATTTACTTTACCTTGTTTTAATATACAAATAAATAAAAAATTCTTTTTTCCATTAAAAAGAAATAACAACTCTAACTCTTTTTATTTTTATTTTTTATAGATGTGGCTTCATGTATGTGGATCATCCTACCATTCTATTCAAAGAATAATTGTTTAATATTTTATCTTTTTTCTAGTATGGATCTTTTGTAAGACATTGTTTGGCTTATTTTTACTTTGCTTTGATTTAACATATTTGATTGATCTTTGATATATTTTATATGCATACTTTTATGAACAATTTGTATTTTTTTTACCAATTTTTTTTTATAATTGTTATCATATATATTGATATGAATAAGTTCTGGTTACCCTGAGAACCGAACCTGAAAATAGGTTAATCAATCCTATAGGTTCTTTAGGTTCAGGTTCAGGTTCAGGTTCGTGAAATTGCCGAACCTGATATTCAGGTTCAAGTTCATGTTATTTATGAACAGGTCAGGTTACCCTACCATGAACACCCCTAACTAGCTACTCCCACATCACCAAAGGCATCGATTCTTCTTCTACCTTTCTTTATGTATGTTCATATTATCTCTTACTCAAACCCCTAAAATCAAAATAAACTGACTTTTAATTATTCAATGAAGCAAAGCATAAACTCAAGGCTAACTAAAGATGTGCGTCATTTTATGCGTATATAACTGAAAAGGAAGTCAAAATAACATAATATTAGCATACTTAAGACAGAGGATGAGATCTTAATCTAGGTCCATGAATAGGATAATAAGAGAGATTGGGAGGGAATAGTAAAAAAATAAGGCTAAAGGATGAAAATAGTAAAAAGGAAAGAAAATCAAGAGGCAGAGAGATGCATACGATAATGAGAGAGAAAAGCATAAAGATGAATCTAATGGACGAAAATAGTTATAAAAAAAAAATCAAGAAGCAGAGAAATGATGGTAGCAGCTGTCTACAATTATTCTTCAAAGTTGGGTATACTCTCTTATGGGATTTGCTAATGGTAGTAGAGAGTAGAGATTTAACCACTGATTTTCTTTCGAAAAGACTAGAAAATACTACTCTTAACTATTAATTGGTTTAAAAAGAATGGTTAAGAAAATAAATAAATAAATAATGTGGACCAATTATATATATATATATAGCAAAAAAAGATACTATGCAAAAATTAATACTTATGGACACAATTTAAATGTTATATACCAAACTAAGAGCTTTAGGAATATTAAATCATGAATATTAAATTCTAATAAAATTATTTAATTCTTTAAATACCTAATCTTTACATGTTATGTTCATAATTTTAATATTAAAAAAGACAAATATTAAAATTAGCTGATTAATTAATAAATAGATTCATTTTTAATGATAAGAGTTATTATTTATAAAATAAATTAAATTGAACCAAAAAGTTGATTAATTCAAAATTTATATTTCTTATTTATTATATACTAATTTTATAGCGGTTTAATACCAATTGAACCTTTAAATTTTAAACATTTTCGTCTGGTCTGATTTTTGAAACATTGATTTTAGTAATGCCAAAATTTGAGAAAATGGATGCTAATTAATATTAGAATTTAGAATGCTTATCACCAAACTCACAAAATTTGAGAATCTTATTTCTTATCACTGAAATAAGTTCGCTGTTGAACCCCATTTTAAAGCAACGTGTAATGATAGGTAATGATGTAAAAAACAATTCTCAAAGCTACGTAGCTTTTAAATCCAAATTATATCTTATTAAAATAGATATTATTTATAAAATATTTAGATGGAAATAAATTATTCATAATGCAAAAATAAAAATTAAAAAATATAATTAAAACAAATTGAAATGTGTAGCGATAGTTAGTTTGATTCGTGTATAAATATTCGTCTATCTTCTTGTTTAATGTATTAAAAGACTAATTCAAGCATCTAAAAGTAAGGCTTGTGAGAATTAAGTATTATAGATTTTAAGTTACAAATTAATATTTGGAACTTAAAGTTAGTGAGTGAATTTTGTATTATAACTCATAATTTTACTCATAATAATATTTTGTGTTTCATTTTTTTCTTTCAATCTCAGTTGAGTTTTGATTTTATTGTATCTATTTAACTAGTCTAACAAGTGGTATCGAGGTCTAGTTAGGGTATTTATATCTAGTTATAATATACTCAGCGACTGTTAATATAAGTGAATCCTCTACATCACAAAATAAATTAGAAATTATTCTCCATTTAAGGTACTAGGTATTATTCACATCTATAATCATTGTTTATATGAAATAGTAATAGTTATTTCTCTTAACTTAAAGCAGTATGAGATAGAACTAATTATAGTTAAATTTAAGATCAAGAAGTTCAATGAAACTAATTCTTTGTTTTGGAAGCTGAAGATAGAAAGTTATCTTCACTAAATTTAACTGATGAAGTCTTATCAAATACAGAGGCGAGGAAAATATTAAAAGAGATATGAAATCTTCTTATAAAATTGATTGAGTTCAAGTCACTCTAAAACAAACTTTCTCTTAAAAGAAACCTTTATATTCTCAGGATGTCATAATCCATTTTGATAGCTGAACACATTAATAATTTGGCTACTCTATTCTCTAAATTCATATAATTAGACTAAAATAAAGCCACTTGGACATGTTAAATTTTAACTTTAGATTCAACCTTATCAACTCATCATCAATTTAAATAATAGTCTTCTTATCGATAACTAGTCTTCAAAGATGTCATAATTATAATCTAAATCAAGAAAGTTAGCATAAGGATAAGAAAGACATGTATTCTAGTTCATAATAATTTGAAGACTTAATGGTAACAAAAGGGATATCAATGAAACATGTGCCAAGTGAGAGCCAAAATTATAGTAAATCAAAATCAACAAGCAAAAGGAATTTAAAATGCTATAATTGTGAGAAGAAAGCTCACTTAAAAAGGAATATTGAAATTAAAATAAAAAATCCTTAAGTAAGTTTTGAATGTACTTTAGATGATAATAATGCCTGTATTATGAGGCAGTAACAACAATTGAAAGTAGGGAGTCACTATTTGATGTATGATTAATTGAATCAAGAGTTTTTTTTCATATAACTTATAGAAGAAAATGGTTATATCATTGTGTAACTATCTCAAAAGAATCTATGTAAAATTGTGATGATTATCTTTTATAGGTTGTCAATGTCATAACTATTAAGTTGAAGTTGTACAATAGTATAACTCGCACTCTTTAGGAGGTACGACATGTTGGTTTAACGAAGAATTTGTTATCTCTAAGGTGACTATATGATTTTGGATGCAAAATAAAAATTGTCAATACAATTTTAAAGATAACTCAAGGTTTGCTTGTACTTTTGAAGGAAGAGAAGAAAAAGAAAGACATTTACATGCTCCAAACTAGAAGATTTTAAAGAAAAAGGAAAAAAAAAACTTAGTTTACAAGTTGAACAAATTTCTGTATGGTCTTAAATACATGCTATAAGGTGTTGGTATAAAAGATTTGATTATTTCATCATGAGCTTGGAAAATACAAACTTAAATATAAAGCATATTTTAAGAGGCTGTTAATGATGTTTTTATTATCTTATTATTATATGTAGATGATACATTAAATATAAGTGTTAATAAAGATTATATTAAAAAATTGAAGACACAGTTGGCTAAGGAATTGGAAATGAAATTAAGGATCTGGGATTGACAAATAAGATTCTAGGGACGCAAATCACTAAGATAAAAATAACATAAATATTTGAATATCTTAAAAAAGCTACCGAAATAAGGTCACATAAGGCTTTAATATGCAAAGTTAATTTCAAGTTATCCTTTAGTATAAGCTCTAGAAACAAAGATGAGAGAATAAAGATGTCTCTAGTACTATATGCATTTGCAATGAGGAGTTTAACATTCTCTTTAATTTGTACAAGGCCACACATTGTACATGCAGTGGGAGCAGTTAGTCATTTCATGAAAAATCCTAACAAGGTGTGTTTCAATGATGTAAAAAGGATTCTACGATACATTAAGGAACCTATGATGTTACATTACGAGGATCAAACTTTATTGTCAAATAATATATTGACTTTGATTTTACAAATGATCCCAATAAAAGTATATTAAAACATGTTATGTGTTTGCTTACTAATGGGGTTGTAAGCTAGGCTTTAAAGTTACAATCAATTGTCGCTAAATCAACATATGTGGCAGTTGTATAAGCTAGTAAAGAAACAATATGGTTGAAATTGGTGTTGAAAGAACTTGAGCACAAATAATATAAGGTTTTTATTATTTTGTGATAGTCATAGTGTCTAGCATATAACAAAGAATTTGGTATTCCATTTAAAAATCAAACACATATAAGTTCAATTTCACTATATTCATAAGAAAATGGAGGAAGAAATTATAAATATGTAAAAAATTCATATTAAAGATAATATTAGAGTATTTCATGGCAAAAGCGGTAAAAAAAATGACAATTTTATTTAATGGCAATCTTTATGCATCTTGACTAAAATGTAAGCAATATAGCAATAGCAAGGTAATCTGAAAATTGATTGGTATTTAACCAAAATCTCAAAGAATTATTAAGAAAATCTAGATATTACTCATAAAATTTCTAAATATTATTTAAAAATATATAAATGAAGATAAATAATGTACAACAATAATAACAGCACACAATGAGGGTCTCTTTAAAGTGTTGGGTCTTGGGAGGTTCAATAGTATGCACTTTTACTCCTACCTAATAGAACAACTATTTTCAATAAATAATGTATGATATAAAAATAAATATTAAAATATGTAATAATTAGAAAAAAATTGAAATGTATGATTGTGATTTAATTTCAAACATTCGACATATCTTTTTGTTTTATATGCCATGAAACAAATTCAAATATCTAAGAGTAATGTTTTTGAAGATCTAAACTTATAAAATTTTAAATTTTAAATTAATATTATAATATATAATTAGTGAATAAAATTTTTATATTTTAAAACTTATTTTCATTTATAATAATATTATGTTTATCATTTTTAAATATTAATTAGGTTATGATCATGTTTTATTTTCTTAATTATTTTAATATTTACATTTGCATTTTGACAATTGCAGAAGTTAACAATTTACTTGGGATTTCAGGTGCACGTATATATATATATGGATAGTGTGAAACGTGGCCCTGTTTCTATAAATTATGAAAAAAATTAATAGTTTAAGCCCACGAACAAAATGGTGTGAATATGAATGTACTATTTAACCAAAATAAGAGAATTAATCTCTAGACGCGTAACGTTGATACCTGTGGACCGGTCTTACCTTTAGCTAATGTACTATTCTCTCGTTTGTCCCTTGCATGGAGTACCAGTGCCACCCACTCCGGCAGTTCGGCTCTTTTGTTATTTTGAATTGTCTGCCTGTTCAGATTCTGACACTTTTCTTACATTCCTGAGTCCTGACTCCTAGCTCTTTATTTTTCTCTCCCCTTTTCTTTTCAAGTAATTAACACATAATAACATGTAAAATTTATTCATCCCCGTATATTTATATTAAAGTCGCCAAAAGTTATTATACTAAAAAAATTATACTATACATGGATTTAATTGGATAAAAAAAATTAAAGTAGAAAATAGACTACCTTATATGGACTCTAAAACATTTGTATAAAATAATTTAAGTTAAAGATGGGTAAATTTGGTTTAAAAATTATTAACAATGATTAAATTAATTAGGACGTCTACTAATAAAGTATTAGTACCTCCTAATTACTCATTGTTCTTCCATTATCTTTTATATTGTATTTTTTCAGTGTAATTTCAAAATAAATAAGATCCAATTTTTTATTATTATTTTTAGATTGTTTGAACATGTTCTCAAAATAAATTTTACAGCAAATTATAGTTGACCTAATATTTATTTTAGCTCTCATTTAATTTTTAAATTAAGTTTCAAGTTTTTTCATGAGTAAGGAATCACATTTCAAATTTTTTGAATTTTGTTTAATATTTAATTAATTTTATAGCATTCTAATAACGATTTTTTACCATTTAACCCTACAATTTTTTGTTTTTTCAATTTAACTTTCACTTGATAGTACTTCAAATATTTTTTAATCCTCTTATATTATTACGTGAAGATACATTTTTACCATCTCAAGAGTGATTATTACAATACAGCTTGTTATATTTAGTGCATCAACAGTAAATTAAAATGGTAATAAATAACAGGAATGATGTGGTTTCGAGATCGGGGAACTTCCTAACTTTACATTTATAAAAGATTTCCCGCGAAAGAAACTACCCGTCCTTTATGGGATAGCGGAGTAATTTTCCAAGAGCATAAAAAAAACCCATTTCTAAATATTGGAGGATTTTGACAGATTCTTACAATAATTCATAAATCAAATGCGCGTCTGCTCTCAAAAAAAGGCAAAGTAAGGATTAAGTAATAAATGTCTGCAAACTAATAACCAAATTAACTGATAATAGAAAGTCAAAGTTCCACGTTCAAAAGCTTTCAGCTTGGGCCGCCTCTCTTCTTTTTCTTCTTCTTCTTCTTCGTTACTTGGGTTGTTCGTGTTTTTCTTTCATTTTTTTTCTAGAAGGAAGAAATGTCAACTACTTGGGGTGTTGTTTCATGGAAACCAGTCAGGTTTCATGATTATTTTAAGGCGCATATGTTAAATGGGCAAAGGATCTCCTTACAAAATCGTCAGTCTAGGTTCTGTTAATATATATCTCATGTTTCTTTCCTTTGACAATCCAAGTCTTTGCATTTATCATTGATTTGTATAGACGGGGAACACCGTTGTTTCTCGTGTGTCATTGGAAAATCTTTCCCATTAGCTGTCACAAGGTTGGTTTGGGTTTTATGTTCCTTGTTACTTGTGATTCTATAATCTCCAGTTTTTCTCTGCTCAAAAGCCTACCTGGGTTTGTTGTTCTTTCTGTAGAAGTTCCCACCTATCCTTTCCCCTTCAACATTCTGTTCAGCTATTGCCATTATGCAATTTTCTTTTCAGTGTGGCTTCTAACTTCTCTCTAAATTTTCCATCTCTCTGAATCTGAGAGTTTGTTTCACACTGGAATATTCGTGTTATATTTTTCTGTCGGGATATTTATCTACCCAATCTTTTCTTCCCGAGTTTTGGTTGTATCAAAGATTGCCTCTTTAAGGAGCTGCTTTTGGCTACCTGGGAGGATATTTCTTGGGCTCACTTGGGGTGCTCTGATCTGGATAATTTCTGCAAGTTTCTTATTTTCCTCAAAGAAGCTGCCTTTTCACCGTTAACAGTTTCCCCAAGAAAGATAGAAAAAGAATCAATTTTGCAGGTGAATTCTCTGTTTGAACCCAGAAGTTGTCTCATAGTCTCAAAGAAGCTGCACCTATTGGTGTCAATTTGATATAACAGACACTATAATTCTGTTGTTGTCAGTGGTTTCCTCTTTGTTTCTGGTAGAGAATGGGTGGCGGTAGAAAGAGGAGACTACGTTTGAGTAAGATCTACTCACTCGGATGTGGTAGAAAGTCATTGTTCAAGGATGATCATTCACAAATTGGGGGACCGGGATTTTCAAGGATAGTGTTCTGCAATGAGCCAGAAAGTTTTGAGGCAGCAATTCGTAAATATGCTGTCAACAGTATAAGTAGTACCAAGTACACTCCTGCAACGTTCATTCCTAAATCATTGTTTGAGCAGTTCAGGAGGGTGGCTAACTTTTACTTTTTGGTCACTGGTATTTTGGCCTTCACACCTCTTGCACCTTATTCGGCCGTCAGTGCTATTCTTCCTTTGATTGTGGTTATTGGAGCGAGCATGATCAAAGAACTCATTGAAGATGTGCGACGAAAGCAGCAGGTATTTTTAATTGCTTACTGGGTATAATTATGTCCATCTGTGCTTCTCGGTGGTTGATGCGTTCAATTAATCTTCCATTTTCTTTTTTGTTTTCCCAGTTTCAAGTTACAATATGAGTTCATAAGATTGGAAATAAACTAAAATAGTTTCTATTTAAAAATTTTATTTTGGCCTAATTTCGAGATTCCTAAAATACCTGTAGAAGTCTATCCAGGTTAGGGGAGAGTTTGTAAGTTTAAGCTAAACTACGTATTCTGCTGATGATCAAAATGAAGATTTTTGTATGGATCACAAGGGACTAAAAAGGAATGAAAATTTATAGCCTGCATAACTTTAGACAGCTAATTCTCGTAATCAGTTCATTTTTCTTTATATGCAAATATCTTTCTGTTGACCAGCCTCATGCATAACCAAAAATTTTAAAGCATGTAACTTGAGAGAATTCATGAAGCATCTTCATGGCAGTATCTAGTGTTTTTTTTGTTGGCAATGTTTTTTTCTTCTGCAGTTCAACAGAAGTTTGATTCAACTGGGAAAATATGTCAGTGAAAATAGCATATTTTTCTGTAGGACTTTCTAATATTTGTGAAGCTTATTCGTTACCTTATAATATTTTATTTTCTTTCTACTGTGAAAATAATCTGTATAAAGTTAGTCCTTTACGGAACCTCTGTTGCCTAATGTGAAAATTGACAGGATATTGAGGTGAACAATAGGAAAGTTAAAGTGCATACATGTGATGGAGTTTTCAATCAAACTCAATGGAAGAATCTGAGGGTTGGCGATATAGTAAAGGTGGACAAGGATGAATTCTTTCCAGCAGACCTTCTGTTGCTGTCGTCCAGTTATGAGGATGGAACCTGCTATGTTGAGACCATGAACCTTGATGGAGAGACAAATCTGAAACTGAAACAGGCAGTGGATGTGACTTCTGTCTTGCTCGAGGACTCTAACTTCAAAGATTTCAAGGCTATCGTAAAATGTGAAGACCCAAATGCAAATTTGTACAACTTTGTTGGAAGTTTGGAGTTTGAAGAGAATGTCTATCCCCTCAATCCCCAACATCTTCTACTCAGAGACTCAAAGCTACGGAACACAGACCATATATATGGGGCAGTTATCTTCACAGGACATGACACAAAGGTTATTCAAAATTCAACTTCTCCCCCTTCAAAGAGAAGCAGAATTGAGAGAAAGATGGACAAGGTTATCTATCTCTTATTCAGTATTTTGTTTTTGATGGCATTAATTGGTTCTATTTTCTTCGGCATTGCAACTAAGGATGATCTGAAAAATGGAAGGATGAAAAGGTGGTATCTGAGACCAGATGACACTACAGTTTCCTTTGATCCCAAGAGAGCTTTCGTTGCATCTATTCTTCACTTTCTGACAGCCCTAATGTTGTATAGCTATTTCATTCCAATCTCCTTGTACGTATCAATAGAAGTCGTTAAAGTTCTTCAGAGCATTTTCATCAATCAAGATATTCACATGTACTACGAAGAAGGTGATAAACCAGCTCATGCACGTACCTCAAACTTGAATGAGGAACTTGGGCAAGTTGATACAATACTTTCAGATAAGACTGGAACACTAACCTGCAATTCCATGGAGTTTATCAAGTGTTCAGTGGCTGGGGTTGCATATGGTCGTGGTGTTACTGAGGTTGAGCGAGCTATGGAAAGAAGGAAAGGTCATCCATCAGTTGGGAAGGAAAACGATTTTCATGAAAAGGATGCAACCCGTACAAAACCACTAATTAAAGGCTTCAATTTTGAAGATGAAAGGATAATGAATGGAAACTGGATCCATGAGCCGAATTCTTCTGTCGTCTTACAGTTTTTCCGCTTGTTAGCCATCTGTCATACTGCTATCCCTGACGAGAATGAAGATACAGGCATGATCTCCTATGAAGCTGAATCACCAGATGAAGCAGCATTTGTGATTGCAGCAAGAGAACTTGGCTTTGAATTCTACAAGAGGACTCAAACGAGCATATCTGTTCGTGAATTTGATATCAAGTCTGGGAAAAGGGTTGAGAGGTCAGTGTTCCTTATTTGTTTTCATGTTTTAGGATACAGGGAAGAAGCATTTAAACTTTATCAAAGAATCGTAGCACACATTTTCTTCTGACCTTAAGCATGCACGTTGAATCATGGAGTATTTGCTTTCTAATTCCCCAGATTGGTCTGCACTATGAGTGCTCTACTTCACTGTCTTCTTATATTTACCTTTGTGCTTCCTAGCACAGCAATTTTTTTGTTTGTTGATTTTGGTATTAATCTTTTGCTTATAGCTTTCATTTGGAAAATGTTGGGGAATTGGGGGATTTGAGGTCTTATTTCCTTGACCAAAACTAGTAATATTCTTAAAGCAGAGTTATGTGTTTCTGATTCTGCAATGCCCATTGGTAGGAAAATTATGATCAAAACACTTGTGGAATACTTGACTCAATCCTCCAATTCTTTAGTTATACATGCACGTAGTAGTGTTGTTTCAGTTTTTTTGAAATCATTTCTTAGGGGATTACTTGATTTTTCTTGCAGGGTATACCAGATTTTAAATATTTTAGAATTCAACAGTACAAGAAAGAGGATGTCTGTTATCATAAGAAATGAGGAGGGACAGCTACTAATACTTTCTAAAGGAGCTGACAGGTTTGTGACAAGCCACCCCATGACAGTTGTTTTTGTTTGAAGTACGTAGAACTTCATTGTAACATAATATCTGTGTGATGCAGTGTCATGTTTGAAAGGCTTGGTAAGAACGGTAGAGAGTTTGAATTGGAGACAAGAAACCACGTGAATGAGTATGCTGATGCAGGCCTAAGGACCCTGATTGTTGCTTATCGTGAACTTAGTGAAGACGAATACAAGGTTTTCAATCAGAAATTAAATGAAGCCAAGGCCTCAGTTAGCGCAGATCGGGAAACATTGATAGAAGGAGTAGCTGACATGATTGAGAGGGATCTAATCCTTCTTGGTGCTACCGCTGTTGAAGACAAACTCCAAACTGGGGTCAGTTGAGAAAATTTAGGAAAGAATTAACATAAACGTAACTTTCTATATCATTCTTATATGATTTGCCTTTTGATGCTTATTCAGGTTCCTGACTGCATAGACAAGCTTGCCCAAGCAGGAATTAAGATCTGGGTTTTGACTGGAGATAAAATGGAGACTGCTATCAACATTGGGTATGTTATTTTGATACGAGTCTTAAATCAAGACCATTAGGATGAAGCTACAGTTCGTATTAGAAGTGATTATCTAACTTGAAAATGTGAATGTGCAGATTTGCTTGTAGTTTACTTCGACAAGGAATGAAGCAAATTACAATCACTCTGGATACGCCAGAGATCCAAGCATTGGAGAAAGAAGGGGAAAAGAACGCAATTACCAAGGTAATTTATTAGTTTAGTTTGCAAAAATATCAACCCAATTCAAGCAATCTATAAGTTAGAGAGCATTACTACTAATGTGACACATATGAATGTATATAATACAAGAAATGTACTTATGTAAGTGTTACTGCCCGGATATTCTGATCCATTTGATAGGCATCGAAGGACAGTGTTGTCAAACAAATAACTGAAGGGAATGCTCAGCTTACGGGAGCAAACAGAGGTTCTGCAGCATGTGCTTTGATCATTGATGGGAAATCACTTGCGTATGCCTTGGAGGATGATATAAAGAACAAGTTTCTTGAGCTTGCACTTAAATGTGCATCCGTCATTTGCTGCCGTTCCTCACCAAAACAGAAGGCACTGGTGGGCCTTATTTCTTTAGCTTGCACATAGCGGGTGCATGCTGTTTCTTTTCAGTTCTTTATCTATAATGCTTACCATCAACTTCGCTGTTCAGGTGACAAGACTAGTCAAATGTGGAACTGGGAAGACAACCTTAGCGATTGGTGATGGTGCCAATGATGTGGGCATGCTTCAGGAAGCCGATATTGGGGTCGGAATCAGTGGCGTTGAAGGAATGCAGGTGCCTTAGCAGTTTGTACAAATTACTTTTATTGTGGTATCTCTTCTTTTTGCTATGAATTCTTGTAAACCCTACTTCGTGGTTATATCAACTCAGGCCGTCATGTCAAGTGATATAGCAATTGGTCAGTTTCGATATTTGGAAAGGTTGCTGCTCATACATGGACATTGGTGCTACAGAAGGATCTCATCAATGGTAATTCTATTATTATTAATAAAAATAAAAATTGATCGTTGATGAGCTTTTAAATAACAAGTTTATCTATTATTCTTTCTGTTGGCAGATATGCTACTTCTTCTACAAGAACATCGCGTTTGGTTTCTCCCTTTTCCTATACGAGGCATACACATCATTCTCTGGGCAACCTGCATACAATGACTGGTTTTTGTCCCTTTACAATGTCTTCTTCACTTCGCTTCCAGTGATTGCTTTGGGTGCCTTTGACCAGGATGTATCCCCCAGTTGTTCTGTCAAGGTATGTGGCCTGCTCACGCTTAGTTGTGAATTGTTATGGATATTGTGAATAAACTGAAATTGTAAGTTTCCACTTTCCAGTTTCCTGTATTATACCAAGAAGGGTTGAAAAATGTGCTCTTCAGCTGGCGCAGAATTATTGGTTGGATGTTGAATGGTTTGACAAGTGCAACAATCATTTTCTACCTCAGTACAAAAGCACTGGAGAAGCAAGCGTTGAACAGAGATGGAAGAACTGGTGGAAGAGACATACTGGGTGGCACGATCTATTCGTGTGTGGTGTGGGCAGTGAACCTACAGATGGTGGTCTCAACTAGTTACTTGACAGTTATACAGCACATATTGATATGGGGTTCCATAGGCTTGTGGTACATATTTCTGCTGGCGTATGGAGCCATGTCTCCCACATTCTCTACAAACGCTTATAAAATATTTGTTGAAGCCCTTGCTCCAACCCCATCCTACTGGCTCCTCATACTGTTGGTCGTCTTCTCGTCCTTGATTCCATATTTCTCTTTTTTGGCCATTCAAATGTGGTTCTTTCCCATGTACCATCAAATGATACAATGGATTAATCATGGTGGTCAGTCCAACGATCCTGAGTATTGTGAAATGGTGCGACAAAGGTCATTGCGTCCAACAACGGTTGGTTTCACGGCACGTGTAGCTGCTACAAGTAACCGGGTAAGGCAGTGATGATCTAGAGGACCTGTAAAATTTGACCTATTGCAGAACCAATAGAGTTTTTTTTTTTTTGTATACCCTTTTTGCTAAGTTTATGTTCATCTGTATATACGAATTAGTACAAAATGTGATCATTTTTTTATCCATTAATATTACTTTTGCAATAACTCTCCAAGTCTTCACTATGATCCAAGTCTACTCATCAGGCCCTTGTACAATTAAGTTTGGAGGAGAATGCGTTGTTTCTGTTTGACCATTTATGCTATCAGCTCAGCTGGTTGTACAGAAAATCGTATCTATTATGAAATACCCAAGACTTTGATGGTTCACTCCACGTACTTGAATGCTACAAAATTGGAGTTTTCAACTCCTTGCCTGATGCTG
>JANVCQ010000003.1:21078361-21089782 GCA_025531925.1 Erythroxylum plowmanianum
TAAGAAAATACTAAGTGAACACTTTGTCAAAGTGAAGTAGTCCTCTTAGATGTGGGACTAGCATATTAATCAAAAAATATAAAATTAAAATAAATATGAGAGATAAATTGAGAAGATTTATAAATGCCCCTGTTAATTCATCAACAAATTAAAACAAATGCGTCAAAAACCATTTTCAAATTACACCTTAAAGGCAAGAAACTTGGAATTGTGAATCTCAAATTTGTTGATGAATTAATGCTGTTCTCAGAAGCTGATCCTTGTTCTATGAAGGCACTAATGAAAACTTTAAACATATTTGAAGGGATTTATGCTTTTGTATCAACAAGAGTAAGAGATTGATAATTCTATCCTCTGCTGCTTCTGACCTTTCCAACTGGCTATCTTTTATTATAGGTTTAAATATTGGAAAATTTCTAATTTCATATTTGGCATTCAAATTAATTCTAGGAGGCCATCTTAAGCTACATTCATGCAACTAATTGAAAAGGTGCAAAGAAGTATTAGTAACTAGGGTAATCTCACTCTCTCTTTTGTAAGTGTAATACAATTGTTGAACTATGTAAATAATAACCTCTGTATATATTGAGCAGTCCATCTTTTCTTCCCTGATAATGTAATCAAGATCATTAAAAGGATCATGTGTCAATTCCTATGGTTAGGGTATACATCCAAATAGGCCATTCCAAAAGTCAAATTAATGAAGGTATATGTACCAAAGAAGGAGGGAGGGTTAAGAATCAATTCCACACGAATCACCAAAAAATAACTAATCATTAAGTAAGTATGGAGATGGAGAGTATTCGAGGAAAAGGAAGATCTATAGAAAAGATGACTTCATTCTTACTATCTAGAAATGAAAAGTTGATGATGTATTTAACCCCATTATAATGCTTCTTGGACCTTTTTGAAAATGCTCAAGCTTAAAAGATCAATAAGAAATTAATTCTCACTCAACTTAGGAGATGGCAAAATAACCTTCTTTTTATCATGATCAATGAGTATAAGGGGGGTACTCTTAATGAGGTATTAAAGCTCAATCCAATTAAAATAACAAATTTTGAGAATTTGGTAGTTAGATATGCCATAATGAATAAAAATCATAGCCTTAGCAGCTTACTACAACTAATATCATTGATAGTTTTCTTATCATCAGAATTGAGGATAATAAGGAAGATGTAATGATGTTGACCAATACCTTTTGTAAGAAAATACTAAGTGAACACTTTGTCAAAGTGAAGTAGTCCTCTTAGATGTGGGACTAGCATATTAATCAAAAAAATATAAAATTAAAATAAATATGAGAGATAAATTGAGAAGATTTATAAATGCCCCTGTTAATTATGTGTTATTTTAAGATGAAGTTAAATCTAAGGAACAATTATTCTTTAGATGTAAGGTCTTCAATATATAGGGGAAAATCTTATGCAATATCGAGTTTATAAGGGTAAGGGATAAATGAGTTTTGCTATATTAAGAATATAGGGGAAAATCTTTAGGGAAGGAATGGTTCAATAGAAAACAAGATATGAAGAAAACAAAGCAAAAACAAAAAAACAAAAGATAGCATCTAAATTTACAATGCTCATAATATTAAGCGATTGTAATGGAAAAATATTTCAAAGCATTAGGAAGGATGATATGCTATAGATTTAAGAGCTAGTAATGGAAAAATATTTCAAATTATTTGTGATACTAAAACCACATGTTTTCCCCATTTCCCAGCTTCTGTTTCATCTAGGGATATAACAAGTTCCTCATATTCAATATATGGATAAAGTTCTAAGATTGTACCCTTTTATTTGTCACCTGTCAGAAATTTTGGTTTTTAAGGTAGAATTTATCTATCCATTTGATCCAAAGAGCTCCTTTGTCAATATGTAGCCTCAAAATACTTTAACTCAATAGGACTTGTTGCATGAGAGATATGAGAATAATCCCCAAGCCCCCTTTCCTCTTAGAAGTAGTTATTTCCTCCCTAACCTTTGTACCTTTTGAATTATCAGTTTTTCCATACCATAATAAGGCTTTCTTTAGCAAAAAGTGAGTAGTTTAATAAACATGCTAGTTATTAAGGATTGAATTGATTAGAGTAAGCCTAGTTGCAAAGGATAAGAACTTGCTCTACCATGCATTGATTTTGGCTTTGTACACTTCAATAAGAGGAATGTAATCAGGAAATTTTCGTTTAGCTGAATTGATAAGGAGACCAAGATATTTAAAAGGATGGATTTAAATTCCAAATCCCAAGTTCTTACTCAATATAACTTGGTTGCTCATAATAGAAGAGAAAAACATGTTGTTCTTATTAGTGTTGACTTTCAATCCTAGTCAATATGTAAATAAATTTAGAATATTCAGTAGGAATTTAGTTTATTGGAAATCCAAAAGCATCTAGATAGGATTGAATGAAGCTCTATATAATGCTTTCAGAACCTTTGTAGAACTCAAATTTGAATAAGTAGCTTCTAATGGCTCTTACTAAATTGTAATCCTTTAATAACTCCTCTATTAGAAGGATATTATCTTTATTAGATCTCTCGATAATGAAAGCTCCTTAAACTAGATTTATAGCTTCTTTTAGAGCTATCTTCAATCTATTGGCTAATAGCTTGACAATTACTTTATAAGTTGTACGTAACTTGAAATAGGTCTATGCTCCACTATGGGAGAAGGATTTTTCTTATTAAGAATGAGGTAGGTGTAGGTGTGGTTTATTTCTTTCAACATATTTGAGGAAGCAAAAAAATCTAGAATTGTTTAAGTGAAGAGATTACCTGTGATATGCTAAGTTCTTTGGAAGAAACAAATAGAGAACCCATTAGGTCCAAGGGTGGAGGGATGTGTGAAAGGGGTCACCAAAATTTCCTTCCAATCTTGACTGATGGTGAAATTAAAGAATCTATTCAAATTAAAATATGTTGTATTAGAATCATCTAACCCCATTAGATTAAGTTATTGTAGTTTACTGTGATCAAAAAATGTGTTCCCTAAGTTATCTTAAATCCATATAATATTATTCCTATTTCTTCTTACTAGTAAGCAAGAATGAAAGAATTTGGTGTTGGCATCTCCTTCCCTTAACTAGTTAATCCTTACTTTCTGCTTTAAAATAAAATTGTGCATATTAAGAACTTCTTGATGTTTCATTAGCCTTTGAGTTTCAACTACTCTCAAGGCATTATTATGGGGAAACTTATAGCAATCCTCCTGAGCTATTGTCAGTTTTTTCTTGGTTTTAGTAGCATTTCTAATCTAATCCCTAAGAAAACTCTTAAGAACTAATTTGATAAGTTTAAGCTTTTTCATAATCTAAAAAGTTTTGTAACTTATGGCTATTTGATTCTAGCTATTAAGCACTATTTCTTGGAAACCATCTTGAAGAGTTAATCCATTGAAGAATCTAAATGGAGCTTTAAACCTTTTAAAGGGAAAAAGGTTATAAATATGAATGTAAGAGTGATTTTAAAAAAGGAATTTTCACCAAAATATGTATAAGATTGTGAATATTAGTTCAACTAAAATTAATTAATGAAAGCTTTATTTATCTTTCTCCTCATAAACAAGTCTCCCTGCTACTTGTTGGTCTAGGTAAATAATCTGTTTTAGAAGCTGGGATCCTCTAAGTTAACCTTTTGAATCAAATTAGTTAGTTCTTTATAAGTTCCCAAGTTATACCTCCAACCTTTTTCTGCCTCCTAAGATGTAGGATGTAGTTGAAATCTCCTGATAGTAACCAAGGATTTGATATTCCAACTTGAATAATTTGGATTTTTTCCTATAATTTCTCTCTTTGAAAAGAAAAAATTTGAAATATAGATCACAATCAATTCAAATTTTAAGTGCAAATTAACAATTTGACATTTCAAATGCATAAATTGGTCACTTTCACATGTTACTTGCACATCTACCTTGTCTGAATTATAAAGGCATATAATCCTCCCATTGTAATGGAAAAGATAGTTTGAAATTCTTCTCCCAAAAACCTAAGGCCATATTACACTAAGGTAACTTTATCTTAGTTTCAAGGAGCCCCATTATATAAGGCTTTTAGTAAAAAAAAAGTCCTTATTTATAATTGATCTTTTCAGAGGGTCATTTATCTGCCATTCAATATAAGGACTGCCATTAGAGCTCTGGTCCTCTTTTAGCTTATTTTTCCCTTTTCCTCTAACTGATTTTCTTCTAGAGTTAGTAGCTTGATCCTTAACTTCTTCCTTATCTAGTGGAATTCCCTCAAGAACTGAAGATTTCCCTAAGTTTGCTTCAGGCTCATCTATGAATTAATCATGTTTGCCACATTTTGAGTCTCTTCCATTTCTTCATTTACTACAATTATTTCTATTTATGTCTCTATAATGCCTTTCTTACTAGAGTTTTGGATTTTTTTTAAGGATTTCTAGTCCTATGAGCTTATACCCTCCTATCTTGAAGACTTTCCCTGTGGCTTTCTATTTTATGTTAAGATAGTTAGGCCTCCATAGATAAGTTATGGGGATATCAATACTCACCATTTCTCCATCCTCTCCCAATTTCAATATTGGAATGCTCTCAAGTAATTCAAAATTCTTCTTAACTTTGACATATATTTTTACAAATAAAATCCTCTCCATATTAGCTATTTGAGATTCCCTACATATTAGTTTTCTAAGGGATATTGCAAGGAAGTTTAGTCTTTCAATTGTCCAAAATTTCAAGAGATTAATCCAATGGGAAAAGGATCTATATTACTCTATCACATTCAACTCTTGGTTTCCATCTCTGGATGAATATAGGTTGACCTCCTACATGTCGAGGGCCCTGATGTAATATCTCGTTTAAACAAGTTTTTGAACTGAATTTGAAAACAAATGATCCACATTTCATTAGCATTGTTTTTCTATCCTTTTCCTACTCTATCTTACTACTGCCTAGGGATGAACTGCTAGGAATGCAAGCCTTCTACTCTAGAAGAAGCCTATTAAGGCTATGGACAAAACATTAGCTCCAACTTTAAGAAGCTCTATAGGAAGGGTAAGTACTTCATCTTTCATCACATCCTATAAATGTTTCAGGTTGCCCTTCTTATATTTGATATTCAATTTATGCTTCTATGCTCCAATAGGTTGTTTTACATGACATCATATGCCATTCTTAACATTCTCAGTAAGTCTCACTTAAGTTGGAGTTATCTAGGTTTTATACCATTTGCATCTTGGGTGAGTTCTGGAAATTTGTCCAGAGACAAATTTGAAGGGGATAATGTTTCAGTAACCTTCTTTGTGGATTACAAGGCCATAGAATGGCCTTCCATTGAGGTAAAAACCTTACAACTTAGGATGTCTAAGGTCTGCACCAAGAAGGAAACAAACCAAACGAGGGAGTTAAATTTCTAAGAAAGGGAAGTTCCAGGGATAAAAGCATAAAAACCTAAACAGAGTCAAAAAGAAAAAAAAGTCCTAGAGAGATGTTTCTTTAAATATAAAATTTAATTAGTATTTTAGTATGTAAATTGAACATATTTCTCAATTAGGTTGCTTTTTATTGTTTCCTATCAACAATGATTTATTATAAACACTAGTGGTTGTTAAAGTTTAATTTAAACTTATCTATATCGTAAGTATATGAATCGTATCTTATATTATAAAAAGTATCGTTCCCAAGATGATTGTATTAGTCACCTATCAATTTCTGAACACCTTGTTTATGGTAAACAATATGATGAAATAAATAAGAATTAAAGTAAAAATAAAAGAATTGATAATTGAATGATGAAACAAGTAGCCGTAACACAATTGATTAATCAATCATGAAAACTTAGGAGTTACTTCTATCCTCATTTATTTTCACTTTACCTTCATGATTTAGCACTACTCGACCTAGATATCCAATAATTATGATTATTCTCTCTCTCGAGATCTAACTAAGTAATCCTAATTAAATAAATAGAAATTGAATTCTAACTTCTCGATCTATCAACACCTTTCTTAACTATCTAACTAAATCTGAAGCTATCCTATAGGTAACTAACAAAAACTAATATCTCTCTTCAATTGCCTATTAATTTGATGTTCATAGGTCCATTTTGGTACTAGCGCTCATTGTACAATCAAGATCACAATTTTCCTATCTCTAGTTATCTTGAAAAATGTTAAACATCCCCTAAAGCATACAATCAAGATCACAATTTTACCTTAATAAACAATAATTAAACAAAACACACAAAACACCAACCACAACATAAATCTAAATCATAAACACCTGATTATCACCTAACAAAACAATCAAAACACAATTTAAAGCCTAGAAAACAAACTATAATTTACATCCATCAAATTCCCCAAACTTAAACTTTCATTTGTCCCTAAGCAAACTAAAATTACAAAACAAACAAAACAAACCTTTCTCTACCTAATTTTTTCTCTGACCTTTCTCTACCTTATTTTACCAAACTATCGCTCCTTTTTTCCTTTTTCATAATTAACTCCTTCTTGCATCTTATTTGTTGTCTCTTCTGTGCAGGTGATAGCTACATGGTGATGGAGGTTTCAGCCTCAATGGGAGGCCTTCCTTAGGCCTCCCATGTGGTTATGGAAAAAGGAGAAACTTCACTATCTAAGGATTACTTCCCATTTCTCTCCAGGGAGTCGCTACTTATAAAATCTAGAGATGAGAATAACAAGAAGACAGATTAAAAAAATGAAAATGCTAGAAGAAATTTAAAAGATTCTCATCCAATGGAAGAATAGAGGACTAAATTTCAAACTCAGTACAATATGAAGCTCTCAAGCACTTCTAGAATGTCACTAAAGATGGAGTAATCTTTCCTACTATCGAGCTACTTAAGGCTGGTACTAAGACTTGGTCACTAGAAGAAGTGAATTTGGATAATATAGGAGAATTTTATAGGGTCTTTGTTAGCAAATATTTAGGTCCAAGGATAAAACTAAAGTTAGTAAAGCTCTTAAAGAAATTCAAAGATTTTATTTGCTGGAACTATGTAGAGATGCCAAGGTTGAGTAGAAGATTGGCGGAATATAAACTTATGATAAAGTCAAAATTCTACCCTCACCACCAAACCCTTTAGGTCATAGTCCAAAGAAGTTCAGTTAATGATTAAAAATACGGGTTGCATTAGACTAGCCGAATATACTGAATGGTTAGCTAATGTTGTAACTATGGTTAAAAAGTATGGAAAGATAAGAATTTTTGTTGACTTTAGGAACTTAAATGTAGCAACTTCTAAGGATGCATGCATGATGTCGATTAAAGATTCTTTGATTGATACAATAGTTGGAAATTCTTTGTTTCCTTTTACAGACCATTTTCTAGTTATAATAAAACTTTTATTATTAAAAGTGATATTCCTAAAGTGGCTTTTAGATTTCCATATTAATAGGGACATTTGAATGAATTGTAATGCCTTTTGGTTCCAAGAATACAAAAGACATATATCAAAGGGTCATAAATGGTATTTTCATAATTTGAGAGGATGTAAGTTGAAAGTTTAAACAGTTGATATCATTGTCAAATAAAAAAGAGTGCATAATATATTTAGAATTTATGAAAAGTCTTTTGTTGGATTAGAATGCACAAAGTAAAGTTAAACCCCTAAAGTGTGTTTTTGGAGTAAAACTAGGGAATTTTCTTAAGTTTTTTAGTTCATAAGAGAGGGATTAAACTAGATAGGAATAAAGAAAAATTCTTCTCAAAGCCAACCAACTCAGAACAAAAAAGAAATTCAGATATTTCTAGGACAAGTGGACTATGTAAGGAGGCTTATTGCTAATCCAGTATAAAAAATAAAAGAATTTTTAGATCTCTTAAAGTTGAAGAATTTCGAGGAATTCCATTGAGGGAAAGGCATTGGGCAATAATTGATAGTATCAAATAAACCTAACCTCTAGTATTGATGCTTCCTCATAAAAGAATTACCCTAAATTTGTATATTTCTATTATAGAAAAATCTATTGCGTGTTTATTAGTTCAAAGTAATAAGGCAACCTATTTTTTATTTGAACAGATTTCTCACACCAATAGAAAAGAAATATGTTCTTATCAATAAGTTATGCTAGGGATTGCACTTTGCTTATTCAAAATTAAGGCATTATTTATTAAAAAATAAAGTTTATATGGTCTCACAAATTAACTTAATGAAATACATATTGAATAAGCTAGTCATCTTAGGGAATATTAGGAAATGGCTCAGGACTCTTATAAAATTCAATTTGGTATTACCCTAAAAAAATCAAGAAAAAGTAGGTGATAATTGACCTTTTAGAAGTCATATCATGGTTAAAGTATAAGAGGATATGACACATTTAGTTCTTAGTTATCAGGAGAAGCTATGAGAATTGAAATTTGATGATTCTAGCACACAGAAGTTAGCTGGCATTGAGGTAGTCATAATCACACCAAATGGATTTAAGACTCTTCTCTCTATTAAGATGGACTTCTTATACATTAAAAATTAGACTGAATATTAAGGATTGATAATTGGATTAGAACTTTTAGTTGATCTTGGAGTTAAAGAAGTTCTCCTCATTAAGGGATTCTCAATTGGTGTTATTTCAAGGGATAAGGGAATATAAGCGTATGAGTCTAACTTTGTCACCATATTATTATGCCACTATTTAATTATTAAAATTCCTTGATGAAGTAGAATTTTAATATATTCCTTAAGTAGAAAATTGGGAGGCAAATTAACTTTCACAAATTGTATATCGAGTGGAAATATCAAAAAAATTGGTTCATAAATGTGCCGTTACACAACAAAAATTCCATCCATCAATCTATAAAAGATGGATATCGTTAGGATTTTTAATATTAATAAAGAAGTAGCTTAAGATTGGAGGGTACAAATCAAGAGCTTTTAGAAAACCCTAAAAAGAAAGTGCCTATCAGAGTTAAAATATAGGCACTTAATTATAAGGCAAGTTCATAAGAGGGTATGTGGAGCACAATAGTCTGAAATAAAAATAAAATGGCTCATATAATGAAATAGTTGTTATTGGGCATCAATCTTGAAAGATTGTATATATTATGCCAAAGGTTGTCAATAGTGTCAAAGATTTGGAAGAGTTCAATGAATTCTTGCTTCCGAGTTAACCATGGTCTTAAAGAGTTTCTGCTATTAATCTTATTGGAATGATATATTCACCCTCTTCCAAAAACTATATTTTTACTTTTTTCCACATGTTATTTTACTAAATCAGTGGTAGCTTGGCCTTTAAAGAAGGTTAATTAGATAGATGTAGTAGAATTCATTAAACAACAAATTATTCATCAATTTGGAATTCCTCAATTAATAATAAGTGATCAGGGGACCATATTTATTGGCTAGGAAGTCAAAGATTTTACTAAAGATTATAGTATAAAATTATTAAAATTGACTTCATTAAGTTCATGTTAGCAATCAAGCTAAAAAAATCAAACAAAGTAGTCAGTAAAACCTTAGAAAAATATTTATGAGAAATTTTAGAGAATGACATAGACTTATGTCTAAAGACTTATGGGCATTTCGTTCTTCGAAATACATTGTTATAGGAGTTAGTTTGTTCGTTTCAACATATGTTCATGATGTCACTCTTCATATAGAAGTGTTAATCCTATCCCTAAGAGTGGTCGAGAAATTGTTTTTAAAAATATCGTAACATTCAAAAGCAATGTTGATGGAATTAGACGAGTTAGACAAAGTCCAACTTGAGGCATTAAATAACATAATTGTTCAAAAGGATAAGGTGGTAAAATTCTACAATAAAAAATTCATAGACAAGAATTTCAATAAGGGGATCTAGTGCTAAAGTTGATCCTATCACCTGGAGCAAAAGATAGAGAATGGGGGAAGTGGTCTACTAATTAGGAAGGACCATTCCAAATTCATAGATTTATAGATGGTAATGCCTATTGATTAACTAGTTTAAAAGGTGAATCTCATAAATGTTTTACCAATGGAAAGTTTTGAAACCTTACATATTAGTCTTTTTAACAAAAGGGAATTCTTAAAATCAAATAATGATAAATTAAGATAAACATTTATAAATAAAGTTCAAAATCCGCAAAAGACCAACCAAAGGTTAACATATCAAAGAAAGAAATAATATTTTAAAGTTGGTCCAGGTCAAAAGATTAAATACCACATCCTTATTGTTTGATACAAAAGACTTGGTCTTCTTTTACTAGCTAAAATTGTTGTTTCCAAAGGCCAACTTCATCCTTCTGCATCATCAATGACTTTCCTAGCTCCTTAGTCATCAGCTTTACCTTATTGAATTCCTAATTAATTTGTTGCCCATCTTGCCTTAGAGGTTTTTTCTAATCTCTAATCAATTTAATAGTTCTCTCGTGCTTAGTCGCTTCATTTTCTAAATAGTCAAGTTCATTTTTCGGCTCATGAAATTGTGCTAAGAGGTATTTACCTTTAGCTTTTTCTACATCATAATCTATCCGAGATTTTTGTAAGAGGCTTAAATTTTTATAATAAACAATTTGGTTATAAGAGGACTTGTCAAAAGATGAGAATACTCTTTTTAATCTTTGCTAAAAAAATTATCCTTACAAACAACCAAGTTATAGAGTCAATGAGGATAACATATTTAAAAAAGAACTACTTTGAATTTTAGTTCATGCATGGTAAGCTGTAGATACTCTTTAACCCTCGATAGCTCCCCAAAATAGATGGCACAGAACTATAAGGAATGTCAGGAGAAACATTTTAAAAGCTTATGTCAAAAACTTCCTTTAAGAACAATGTTGTTGCTAAGACATCTCCTACCTGCAAGAGATGGAAGAATTTGTTAAGAGATTGGTAAATCTTTATAATAAATAAAAGAATATTCTACTTTACCTAGAGCGATGGCTTAAGGAAATTTATGGCTTTTCCATATTCTAACTCAAAGGAAAAGGTAGAAGGAGGAAGATCTAACACGGAGGTCATTAATAAAGGGTAAAAATAAGAATTCATAGGAAAAATAAAAGAGAAGTCAGGAAAAGTATGCTACCATCACTTATGTCCTCTATAATCTTTTCAGGAGTGGAGGAAGTCTCTTCCGTAGGAACAAACTTCAATTACAAAATCTATGATTTCAACTCCTTTAGGAAGTCAAATAGATAAACAAGATGACTTTCTAGTAGGTTTTTTTGGAATAAGTATTTTGGCCTCCTTAGAGCTGGAATTAGATGGAGACTTCTCTTTAAGTTTCCTTTTGATTATAGGAATTGAAACTGCCTCAGAAGTGATCCTAACCTCTTCTTTGTCCTCGACATCTAGGCTCCTAGAATTCAAAATAATAGAAGTTAGCAATAGAAGCTAAAAATTAAATAATCTTTAGTTAAAAAGGAGTATATTTAAATATAATAAAATTCAAATGAAGGATTTGTTAGTAGTGTGCCCTAGGCCAATGGATATTTGTGATTCATGTATTAACATTATGACTTGTTAAT
>JANVCQ010000003.1:21120480-21131163 GCA_025531925.1 Erythroxylum plowmanianum
AGAGTTTTGATTAAAGGATACTTCAAAACCAGAATCACATAATTGACTTACACTAATCAAATTATGTTTTAAACCTTCAACTAGCAAAACATTATCAATAGATGCAAAGGAATCTTTATCGTTTTTACTGATTCCAACTATTTTGCCCTGCTGGTTGTCTCTAAAAGTTACTGGCCCTCCCTTCTTATTTTGAAGATCTAGGAATATAGACCTTCTTTCCGTCATGTGTCGCGAGCATCTACTGTCCAAATACCATTGGTGCTAGTTATTTTTTCTAAGGAAGGAGATCTGTAATAGATGTTATGTTCTTTTTAGGTACCCATATTTTCTTGGGTCCTTTGAGGTTAGTCTTATAATTATTCATAGAATGATAATAAGAAGACTGGTGATATTTTTTTCTATAAGGAACAAAATTCTTTTTGAAATGAGTATTGCTTTTAGTAAACCCTAAACCACTCTTATCATTAGGGTGTCTATACCTTCCAATCATGTCATTCATTTTTTTCGCACTTACAGTAAAGGTTGATAAGTTTGCTGAGGGAGAATTAATCCTTTGTTTCAACTGACTAATTTTCTCAGATCTATCTATAGTTACTTTTTTCTTCATATCGTCTACTTGTTTCTTAAGGCAAACGCTTTCTTTTTCTAACACTTTCTTGTTCTTCAAGTTTTCGACAAACTTTCTTTTTAAGGATCTATACTGCTTTAGTATAACATGTGAATCTTCTAACAATTCTAAATATGCATCTTGGAGTTCATTAAAGTTAGAAGTTACCTCCTCGTCACCTTCTTTTTCAGCTACCAAGCATATATTTGCCTGTTCTGATGCTTCTGAATCGGAATTAGATTCGGATGAATCCAAATCTTCCCAAGTTGCCATCATACTCTTCTTATTTTCTTTATTCTTCTTCGACTTTCTTCTAAGTAATGGACATTCAGATTTGAAGTATCCTGGTTTGTTGCACTCGTAGCAAATGATAGAGGTCTTCTCGTTCTTGACTTTGTCTTTCTTGTTTTTCTTAAAAGAAAAATCTTTATTTCCTTTTGTTTTCTTCTTCCACATTCTTCTGATCTTTCTTGAAATGAAAGATAATTCATCGTCATCTTCATTTGAATCTTGATCAAATTCACTGGTATCATCATTCTTGATCTCTTCGATCTTTAATGCTTTTGACGATGAACTTTTATTTCTTTGAGTTTTGTGATTTTTCTGACCAGCCTTTAATGCTATTGATTTGTCTCTTCTAGGTTTGTCCTCAGCATCAAGTTCTACTTCATGTATCTTCAAAGAACTAAGCAATTCATCTAGCTTTAATTTGTTCAAGTCCTTGGCTTCTTGTACTGCAGTGACTTTGGGTATCCTTCTTTTAGGCAGACTTCTGAGAATCTTCCTGACATGGTCTTGATTATCGTAGATTCTCCCAAGAGCTTTAAGTCCATTAACGATAGTTTGAAATCATCCAAACATCTGATCAATAGACTCATCTTCTTTCATCTTAAACAGCTAATATTGATGTACAAGAATGCTGATCTTGGATTCTTTCACCTGGTTTATGCCTTCATGTGCAATGGATAAGGTGTACCACATCTCCTTCGCAGTTTCGCATCCATGAACTTTATCATATTCACTTATGCTTAAATCACAACTTAGAAAGAACTTGGCCTTTGAGTTTAATTAAAATCTAGCTTTGTGATCAACTGACCATCTGGTACGAGGAATAGTATTTCCTTCATCATTTATTGGTACATACAGTCCATTCTCGATGATATCCCAAAGATCAACGTATGTGGATTCGATGAAGAGCCGCATCCTGTCCTTCCAATAATGATAATCCTCACCATTGAATGCAGGAGGTCTTATGATGGAGGAACCTTCAGCTATAAAAATATGTGATTCTACCATGGATCTTTGTCCTCACTTTGTAAAGGTGGCTCTTGAAAACCGAGCTCTGATACCAATTGAAGTAAATCATACATTAATATAGAACTCACGTACAATATACAAAATACAGAAGAAGGGGGGTTGAATTGTGCATTCTTTTCGTGAATACAAAAACTTTGATATATCTTGTTGAGAACTTTTACAACTATTAAAAGAATACCAACACTGTTATAGAAAAATAGCTATGTATACAAATAAAAAATAACTTCTATATACTTGTTTAAGAACTAGAGAAATTAAAAGTTAAAGGTTAGAATATAGACGCTGTGATTTTTATACTGGTTCACCCCAAACCTTAGGCTACGTCCAGTCCTCAGAGTTCTTCTGAGTTTTCACTATACTTCGTCAAATTTACAAGTATTCTTTCTTCCCTTCCAGAGTCTCTTCAGATCTCTTACACAAAATATTCTTTCTGCTATCTTAGCCTCTTTAGGCTCTTAGCCTTTTCTTTCTCTCACTAGAAAGATATTGTGAGCTTTTTGTTACAGTAGAGTTTGCTCTCTTGTATTGCACTTTGAATATAGAATTTTTGTAAGTAATAACTTGAAAGCTAAAAGATTGTTCAGTCTTCGACTACGACTAGTATTTGTAGCCTAAGTTTTCAACTACTTCTTTGATTCTTGATAACTGCTTCTTGCTTCTTGATAAAAACTGTTATTCAGTTGAGTTCTGTAACTAACTCCAACTGACTAACTATCCGACGTACTAGAGTGTCTTCATTTTTGTATCGTCTGTGTTTTCAACTTCTTTTGTGTTTTTCACTTCTTCTGTGTTTTTACCACTTCTTTTGTGTTTTCCGCTTCTTCTGTGTTTTTCACTTCTTCTGTGTTTTGTGCTTCTTCTGTGTTTTGTACTTCTTTTGTGTTTTGTGCTTCTTCTGTGTTTTGCACTTCTTCTGTATTTTGTACTTCTTTTGTGTTTTCCGCTTCTTCTGTATTTTGTACTTCTTCTGTATTTTGTACTTCTTCTGTGTTTTGCGCTTCTTCTATGTTTTGTACTTTTTCTGTGTTTTGCGCTTCTTTTATGTTTTGCATTTCTTCTGTGTTTTGCGCTTCTTCTGTGTTTTGTCTTTCTTCTGTGTTTTGCACTTCTTTTATGCTTTGCCCTTCTTTTGTGTTTTGCGCTGTTTCTGTGTTTTGCGCTTCTTCTGTATTTTGCGCTTCTTCTATGTTTTGTACTTCTTCTGTGTTTTGCATTTCTTCTGTATTTTGTACTTCTTCTGTGTTTTGCGCTTCTTCTGTGTTTTGCACTTCTTCTGTGTTTTCTGCTTCTTTTGTGTTTTGCGTTTCTTCTGTGTTTTGTACTTCTTCTATGTTTTGTGCTTCTTCTGTTTTTTTTTTTGCACACTTAACGCACTTATCAAAATAGTTCATTTATTTCTAATATTGTTATTACTTGATTATCATCAAAATTAATAAACGTGAAGTCTTTTTGACTTAACAACTATCTCCTCCTCACACTTGGAATTAGTATATATCATAAAGCATGATAAATTAGAACTAAACTTCAATAATTAAATGTATAAAACCTTATGAATAGATATTGTTTAGTATAGTAACCACCAAGTTCACAAACTAAATAATTGATATGGTGTATCATTTTACTTCAACCTGTGACAAATGATTTGGTGTATTTTATAATCAAATAATATATTTGCTACTTAAACTAAATGGACATTATTACTTTGCTTAGAGGATACATATATATATATATATAATATTCACGAGAAGTATCCATGTATGATAGATCATATATGCAAGGATAAATGATGTTTTTGAAACCAGTGGCATATTGGCTATCTAACAAATGTATGCTTTTACCAAATTATGAGTTTTAACATATTACATTTAACTATACTTGTCTTTTAGTAGCAAAACAATGTTGAATAAAATGTAGCATAAATAATTGAACAAGATAAACCTCATTGAAATTATTCATCATATTTAATTCAGAAAATGAAAAGCTACATATCAATAGGTATCATAAAAACTACATTGTTTTCAAATATGATATTAAAGATAAATGAAATGAAGAATGAAAAAAAGAATCTATATATATGTTCTTATCTATAAGACAACTCTGAGTAGATTAGGTTGGGTTTATAATGAAGAGTCTCTAAGGATAGGATATGATAGATTTAATTGATATGTTTTTAGGATAAGAACTTTATGATTGCATTATTCTTATTCCACTAGGAAAATTTCTTGTCAAAACCCCGCTAAATAACCCTAAAAGTTTATAAACTTGTCTCATTTGATAGAAAAACAATTTTTTCCTTCCAATCATTTAACCTTTTAGGAATTATCAACAATTGAGACATAGTCCTCATGCTGAAATTATTCCTCCTAAGCTTGTATTAGTGCATGAATTTGAATAATTACAAGGAATGATAAATCCATCGAGCAATCTCTAGGTATACAATCTCAGGAAAAACTTTTGACAGATATTTCCCACCTAATGCCTATCCCCTCTTCCCTCATAAACTATACTTTTATATCTCCTTATTCTAACTGACTTCTAATGAGTATCTATCTCCTGCTAACAAATATCTAACTCTATCACTAATGTTACTGATATCTAACTACTACTATCAATATTTAACTATAACTCTACTGCTTAAAACATGTTTTTTTTGTATAAACTATCCACTCCCCTCCTCTATGACCCTTATTCCTTACAAGTTATGTGGTTGGAAATGGACCTGGAAATACAACAGAATAGAGCAAACATAGCAGAGGAAGAACAAGTTAACATAACTCTTATATACGGGTCAAAAAATTAGCTTTTTATCATATAAAAAAAATATATACATAAGAGGGAGTATGAAACTTGTGTAGGCCATCCTATACCTCTATGATTTTACCAAAATAAATAAGCAAAAGTAACATACAAATCATAATATGTTTTTGTTGTTATAACAGTACATAGGTACAAACTAACTCCTCCAATTTATAACCAAACAACAAACTTTTATTTCTAATGATTATATCAACTTGATTAACATTCAGACAAGTTAGAAATGAACTAAATTAGTTAGAGAACACATGAAAAATAGTTGAGGAACTTTTTCTGTCCAAGTGAGCATCCAAATCATGAATAAGCTGAAGTTTTCACAATATTGCTAGAACTTTGGTTTAGTTTAAGTTGCAGTCCTCATTTTTTAGTGTATAATGCTTCAATAAGTCAGGACTAGAATAAATTAACTTGTTAAAACTCGATATGAAATGATCTACTTGAATTGTTCTAATTCCCTATAGCAATAACTCCAAACATATATATATTGTTCCATTATAGCATTATTGTTATAATGCTTCATTTTTTCAAGTTCATCTTCATACTTGCTTCATTTGTGCATAGTCTTCATCTTCAACAAATATATGCAACCCTTAAATAACTCACAATATATGAAATTCTCAAATAAATAGTAACTTTTGTATGTCAACAATCAGGTTATCATTACAAATGACAACAAAGTATGAACTGCAATACACAGAGCGTTCAACTGAGCAATTCCAATTGAATTAAACATGGAGCAAAGGTAGGCACCTGAATGGATGGAGCAAATTTCCAATTCCTTTAATAATCCTTAGGTTTTTAAAAACGTATGAAAGCATTCAATGCTTAAAACAATACTTCTGATGCTTAAACTTCTACTGAATTTAGACTCTTCATATGAAATCAAACTCCATACAAAACATCTGAAGTATCAAAAGTATTGGGAGGGAAAACATCTGTCTTCCTCATACCACATATATAAACTGAAAAGATAGAGAGAAGATGAAAATACCTTGACAAAATATGTCAAAGAAGATGAGGACAATGGCCAGAGATGCATTAGCTCGAGGGAGAATATGCAGACGACGGACAACGAAGTAGATCTGGAGGAGGAAGACTGAAGGAAACAGTGCACAGGTGGGGCTGACATTTTCACAAAAGTGTTACAAATCTGTGACATTTTCATAAAACGTTGCGGAAAATTCAAACTTTTTGTGACATTTTTTAAATGTCACGAAAGTCCTCACAATCCACAACGTTTTATCAATAAAATGTTGTGGATTGTGTGTATTTCTTGTAGTGTTAGTAACTTGATTTGAAAATTTTGAGATTTGATTTGTTGATTCCATTAACTAATAAGGATATATATATTAATTGTCTTGCAAAATTATAACATTGAATATTATTTAAAATAACAAAAAAAATGGTCCGCATATATTCTACCTTAGTGCTTGTTTGGATGAACTTTTAGAAGGCTAATAAGCACTTTTCTTCACCACAAAAGTCTTCTTCAAGAAAAATAAGTGATTGACTGTAAAATAAAAACACTTCTTTAATAGATATGATTTTTTTGGCAGCCAAAATACAACTTTTTAAGAAACTTAAATTTGGAGCTTCTAAAAAAAGAGTATCAAATATACAACTTTTTAATATCTCTTTATTCTAGAAAAGGATTGAAAACCTCCAATAAGCTCCAAATTTATAGCTTTTTAATATCGCTTTATTCTTGAAAAGGATAGCAATCTTCTATCTAAACCTTAATCAAACTTAAACTCTGGTGAAGTAGATGATAGAATTGAATTGTTGTACAAAAGAAGTTAGAAGAAGAAACATTCTTAGATTATGGGTTATTGCTGGAGTTGCACTTGCGTCTCTTGGAAGTCAAACACAGCAAAAACTAAACCACCAGGTTCATCATCAAATCTAGCTTCGATTTCATCCTTAGTACGACCACCCGGTCAACCTTCGCCACCCATTCCTATCCCTGACTTTGACACCACCCTTAGCCCTATTGGATTTCTCAGTGACGGTACATTAAATTCTTTGTTTCTGTAACTTTCAATTATCTTGCACACGTACACTTGCTTTCATTTACTGCTCAACTGTGCGATCACCGATTCTCCAAATATATCCAACAAGTGTAGTTGGCTCAATATAATGATCGTACTGTAGTTTGAACCTTCTATGGGAATACTGGAACAAAAACCTCATTTGTTACGATCGTGCACTCCCCTTTTATTCAAACTTCCTCCTGGATATTCTCAGAACAAACCTTCTGGTCAATCTTTCATGATCATTTTGACAAGGAAAATGAAGGATTTAGGCACAACATTCTTCTAAATAATTTTTCATTTATGTCTTAAGTGTCTGATACCACTATTTTCATGCATTATTCTGCAAGTTATACTTAAAATACTACAGACTATTCCCAAACCACGATAGAATCCAAAAGCTCAACTTCAGGCCAAATTTTGAAATTCTTAGAGACAGAATTCAATTTCGATTTCTTCATGAAAAATGTACCTAGTTTAATATAAAATTAAAATCATCTCATTTGGACATTTAAATATTAAGATATGGCTAAAACACAGATGCATGTTCAGTGAAAATAGTGCATCTGTACATTTTCTAGCACCCTTTATCATCATTTTCATCTTATACAAACACTCCACATCTTTCTATCATCTAATCCTTCTTATAGCATGATATCACATTGCTCTATGTTTTCCTTAACTTAAAACTCATTTTAATTCATCTAAAAAACACTCAAGAAATTCATGTATATCAATAGTAAAAACACATATTTGTATAACACCAAAACAAAGCATACACCTTTCACTTCTTCAAAAAATTTCTGCACTATTTTCATACACATTTTCATTGATCTTTCAAACTCAAAAATCATTTTCACATTATCTTATGAAATATTGATCATCAAAACATACAAACAAGACATAAAAAATTTTCACATCTTATACCTACGGTGTTCATGAAAAATATGATCATTTTTCTCACGATCATGTAATGACAAATAATTCACCAAATTTGATCCATAATCATACTACTCATAAGGATTAACATGTACTTACTTGTTAAAACTTCAAATTCTTCAAAATCTCAAGAAGTCTTAATTCCTCATACAACCACGTACATCATCTTGAAGGTAGTTTGGGTTAGGTTTTTCTTGAGGAAAAAGAAATAAATAACAAAGTAGGAGTGGTAATAAATAGAGGAAAGCAAGGTTTAACTCTGGTGAAGGTTCAGTAAATTAAAAATCAGTGAAGAAAAAGCTTGAAGAAGAAAGCTATGAAGAAGAGAACTAAGTCAAAAAACAACAGTAACTTAGTCTTTCAAGTTTAAAAGAAACATCGGTTTAAAACTTAGACACTTGTTCAATTTCTAAGGCTTTAACTAGTTTCTCATTTAACTAGTTCATTCTTATCCAAATTTTACTCCAGATTGACTCTATATTTTCAATAACATTATCTCACAAATTCTAAAGTCATCTCTAAAATTTCTTCATTATCATTTGATTATTATTTCTATTTCCATTTATCAATTTTCTTGCCATTTAGCATTTTTCTTAGTCCAAAAATACCTAAAAATTTTCAAAATTTTTCCAAAAATTCTGAAAATTCTAAATCAATACATATACTCTCCAAATCAATTTTCAATACAAATAAACCACAATTCTCGATATAATCACATGTATAATCAATTATACCCAGAATATGTCAATAAATGCATGTACAATCGTTTTAATGTGCATAAATCAATATTTACCTGTATGTGTATGTCATATTATGCATGCGCATGAAATGTTGTTTCTAGTTTCTCAATAATCTCTCTTATATTCTATTCTAACCTCAACATGGGTAATGGAATGTTACAACTTTCCTCTCCTAATAAAAATTTCGTCATTCAAATTATTACCTGATTGTTCGAACAAGTGGGGATATTATCTCCTCATACGCTCCTCCGTTTCCTAAGTGGCTTCCTCACACTACAAGAAATTAATACAATCCGTGACATTTTATTAGTAAAATGTCACGAATTGTAAAGAGTTTTTGTAAAACGTCACAAAAAGTTTGAATGTTTTGTGACGTTTTATAAAACGTCACAAATTTGTAACACTTTTTGCGACGTTTTTATATAAAAACGTCACTAAACAGAAACCAAAACGTTTTATTGAGTAAAACGTTGCTGAAGCTTAAACAAACGCGTTTGGTCTTAAAACATTTCCCTCCTTTTGTTTCCGCCAAAACTAAAGAAAAACTCGAACACTTCTGTCAAATGAATACGTATTTACGTGCGTGTAGATGTTCAGTTTTGTTTGGTATAACAGAGAAAATGGAGACCATGAAATTAGCACCTATAGGATGCTACAAGTGTGGGCATCCAGGCCATTGGTCTTGTGACTACCCTGATTCAAACCCCAACACCAATCCCAATCATACCACCGCTTTTTCTTCAAACAAATTCAACACTGAAATTCCTAAATATGCCGCCGTCGATAAGCCCAAGAAAGTACCTAAAATCAGACCCAAGCTTACTCCTGAAATCCTCCTCGGAGACGACGGCCTTCGATATGTGCTTCGTTATTTCCCTCATCACTGCAAGTATCACGACTGCGGACACGAGGTACTTTGAACCTCACCCATCGGTAATTTACCACTGTTTCTCTTGATTCGATTTCTTTGTGTCGGGTGATTTGAATCATAAATGAGTTGGGGTTTTTGTATGTGAAAGATTTGGGGAACTTGATTCGATTGTATAATGAATGGCACTCCCAACGAAAGCAATGAAAGCAAGGTAATTCCTTTCATGTTCTTTCTTTTTGTTATTGCTGCTTGTTTGATAATGAGATACGTTGTTGTTTCTATTGAGTTTGTTTAGGTTTCTCGCTTATTTGTGATTTGCTACTTGGAGTTTCATATTCAACAAGACTGATGCTCGATTTTTAGGCAAAAACGTTTTTGTGAACAGGGCTTACTGACTTAGGATTTTGAATTATGGTTCGAAGTAAAATAGCTTTATCTCTCTCTCTTTCACTCTGTCACTAACTCTTATCCTGTTTTTGAGTATAATCCTTGAGTTCCCAGTTCTTGTTGTTGCTTGTTATCCTTCATCTTAGTGATTCCAAGCCTTAAAGCACAAAAAATATCGCAAATTTAAGGAATTAAGAAGATGCCTAAAGGTGGGCATGTAGTTATCGCTTTTGGTGATTGATCTTAGGACGATGAACGTCTCTAATGCTCTAAGATTTTTATGGTGTTCAAGTGTTTGAATGACCTTATTCATAAGTTTTTTTAGGTTTTTTTGATCTGAATATATAAGAAAATATCACCCTACTAGATAGTGTCACCACTTTTTAACTATTTCTATAATAGCATATGTCCCTAATATATACTGATGTTGCTTGCATTCTTGCAGATGTCTTCTTGTTGAAGAATGTTATCAAGTGAACTGTCAATAAAAGATAGCCACTCTTGCAGGCATAGCCCTTTTGGTCTAATTGTTTTGCCACTAAAGTCTATATGCTGGGATTTAAATCTCTAACAATGTAATCCGATTCTTTTATGGGATTAGGTGATCCTTTGGGCTTTAGGCGTTAGAGAGGGATCATAGTCACATATAGACGTGCATATATATGTTTATACGTATTCGTGTCCTTGAAATTTAATAAATATTTATGATGATTCTTGATGGGCTAATGTAGATTTCATCGATGAAGCAGTAGGTGTTCAAATAGATGCGCCGGCTAAGGACGGTGAAGCTAAAGCAGCTCTCCTTGATTACATTAGCTCTGTGAGTAGCTCTTTTTCTTTTTTTATTTAGTTCTATGAATCAGCTTATTGTTTACTGGTTTTTGTGTTACTTGGCAATGAGTATATATGAGAATTTGCTTTTATGATATTTGGACATCTAGGATGAAGAAAGTTTTTATCTTTTTATTGTCTTTTATA
>JANVCQ010000003.1:21133569-21152491 GCA_025531925.1 Erythroxylum plowmanianum
AAATTATAAAGAAATTAATATCAAATTATGACAATTTACTGACAAATTGCGAATTACAAGAGCTCGTTATAAGGAACTAATTTAAGCACAAAAGTCATCAATTAGGAGTCAACGAGTGCATAAACAGTTGTGAAAATACAGCCAATTTATAATGTAAACTTGGCTCAATCATTCACTCATTATAGTTTTGATGTAATATAGTTTCAATGTACTGTTATCATCAATCTTTATGAGTGATCCCTTAGGATTGGTATAGGCTTAATGTGGTTTGTAGTGAGAGAGCTCAAATTTAAGCTAAGAAATATAGTTTTTGCATTCATCATAGTTAATGTACACAATTATGAGTGAATGTTGGTTTTTGCACTTGATGTATATTGAGTGTTTTTCTTATTTCACTAGCTTTAATGGCTTTCATGCTTCTTTACCTGAATACATCTCACCTTAACCTTTGCCCCTATGACAACCTTGAAAACTCCTTTAATTCATGACTTTGCATGTGAATTTTAATGGTGGAGAAATTGTTAGGTTTTGATCATGCATCTTATACATAATATATATCAAATATACGCAGTGGAAATAAAACAAAACCTAAAAACCCAGATTTACTCACGCATATAGATATAGAAAAAAACAAAAGTATGAAATGTAAGATGTTTACATACCTTATGACGATCTATTTCATTCTTTAATCTTCTCCACATTGGGTTGTCATAAACCACAATGATCAACACAGATCATCTCTAATGAAAGTCCACACAAAGATAGAAAGATGAAATATTACTAGGAGATGGCTAGAATTCTGTAAGACAAGAACTCTTGAGAGAGTTAAAGAGAAAAAGTGTGTGTGTAAGAAAAAGAGCCTTTCTTTTTCTTTTCTTATGTCTTACACAAGATGCACGAAAATCATCTAAATTTTCTGCACCACTTGGCCTTCCATAACCACCATCACTAATGGAAAGTTATGGGAAGTTAATGACTATGAATAGTATGCATTAATGGAAGTTACGAGAAGTTAATGACCATGAATAACATGCATTAATGAAAGTTATGGAAAGTTAATGACCATGAATAGTATGCATTAATGGAAGTTATGGGAAGTTAATGATCATGAATAACATGCATTAATGGAAGTTATGGGAAGTTAATGACCATGAATAACATACATTAATGAAGCCTACAACACTTGTTTCTATTCCATTCCATGCAACGTTTTCTACCACGATCACATCGCGATACAATCCCGAAACACTCTCTTATATATTGAATCACCATTTAAGGCCATTTTACTCATCCTTCAGATTTCTTATGTGTGTGACCTATTAGGTTCTCAGTTATGTTAGCCACTTGAATTAACATTTAATTCAAGTAAGTCAATAGTGATATCTAGCAACACATCATGACCCCTAATTGACCCAAAAGTCAGTGGTTTGACTATAAATTTCATATTCAATGTTGAATGGCAATTCATCCTTTCACCATCTATACCTCACTTGGTTTAGAGTATGATCAAAGTGTCAACTTCCACTAGACTGACTACATCACATCTAGTCAAAATGTTATTAGATCTTCTCTTGAAGATCTCATTACTCTATGTATCATTGAAAAATCTCTACATAACACATATCTGCTCTAGCTAGAGACTCCCGAGTAATGGCTCTAACAAGAGGCCGTAGGTATCATCTCCTTCTATCAGGAGCGATGAATCCTTTATTGGATACTCAATTACCTCTGAATACCTCAAGTTGTACCCAATCATCACCTTATAAGTAAACCATGATAGGCACCAATGAATGATGTCAAAACACAGGATCAGCATCTGAGATATCCTTGAACACCTTAGGTCAAAGGATATTTGTACCATTGCTATGATGAGACTATCATTGACATTGGAATAGAATATCCATATGATTATCTCATAGTGGGTTAATACAATGTACTTACTATCCTTAGTTAACATCCACATATTAACTCTAAACAATTTATGTCTACAGGTTATGAGATCTACTGCTTGATCTAATTAAGGAGTTAATATGTGCTAGTCTATTCAGATTAATGATATCTCATCTCATTAATCATATGACTAGGACAAATTTAGATAATAACATAATTACACATAATAGGAATCTTATTATCATGATCTCATCATGATTTCCTCCATTCTATATTTTGTATCAAGGACTTCGCTAAATTAATATAAGATCAACAATAAATCCATAAATATATGAACATCGAAATAATGAAAAATGCCTTTATTAATCATAAAATGTTCTATGCAATAAGTGTTAAAAGTGATTGCCTTTAGAGCATTTCTCTAACAAACTCCCACTTACGCTAAATCCAATCTCCTTGATATCTAATACCATAGGCATGTACATATTACATAAAACTTTTTTGGAAAATAGGCTTAGTCAACGGATCAACCATATTCTGATCGGTGGGAACTCTCTCTATCTTGAGATCATTTCTACTAATGATCTCTCTCTAATCAAATGGTAGCGCCTGAGTACATGTTTGGAATTCTGATGAGACCTCAGTTCCTTCGCCTACGCTATAGCCCTGTTATTATCACAATACAACTGCACTGGGTCAACGATGCTCAAAACCATACCAAGTTCCATAATAAACTTCTTCATCCAAATCACTTCCTTTGTCAGTTCTGAAGCTACAATGTACTCCGCCTCTATCATCGAATTAGCATCCGTCTCTTGTTTGGAACTTTTCCAACTAATTACAATACCATTCAATGTGAATACAAATCCAGAATAGGATCTGGAGTCATCCCTACCGGATTGGAAGCTGGCAATAGTATACCCGCTTACCACAAGATCACCTTCTCCATATACCAAGAATACATCTTTAGTTAGACTCAAGTACTTAAGGATATTCTTGACAGCCACACAGTGACCCTTACCATAGTCCGACTGGTATATAACTTAGAGCATACGATATATCGTGTCTTGTACATAGTTTAGCATACATGATTAATCCTATAGCCAAAGTATAAGGAATCAAACTCATGTGAGTCCTCTCATCATGTGTCCTTGGACATATGGATTTAGAGAGTGTAATCCCATGTACCATAGGAAGATAATTTCTCTTGGACTACTCCATACTAAAAATCTTTAGCATCTTATCTATATATGTAGACTGAGAAAGACCAAGCAACCTCTTAGATCTATCTCCATAGATCCTTATCCCCAAAGTATAAATTGCTTCTCTGAGTTCTTTCATAGAGAAGTTCTTAGCTAACCAAATTTTTACTAATTGTAAAGCTGAGACAACGTTTCCTATTAGCAGTATGTCATCTACATACAATACAAGGAACACGATTGCACTCCCACTAATCTTCTTGTACACACGCGGCTCATCAAGATTTTATGAGAAACCAAACAATCTTGTATTGTCTCATCAAATCAGATATTCCAACTCTTGGATGCTTGCTTTAATCCATAAATGGATTTCTAAAGCTTGCATATCTTTTCTCCATTTATAGATATGAAACCATTAGGTTATGTCATATAAACATCCTCAGTTAGGTTTCCATTAAGGAAAGTTTTCTTCATATCCATTTTCCATATCTCATAATTATAATGAGCGACAATGGCTAGGAGTATCCTAATGGATTAAGCATAGCTACTGGGATAAACGTTTCATCATAGTCAACACCCTACCTTTGATGATAACCTTTAGCTACAAGCCTAGCTTTATAGGTAACTACATTACCCTCTATGTCAATTTTCTTCTTAAAAACCCATTTTCACCCTATAAGTTTTATCCCTTTGGGTAGGTCAACTAAAGTCCATACTTGGTTTTCATACATGGAATCCATTTCGAATTTCATAGCTTGAAGCCATTTGTTAGATTCTAAACTCTTCAAAACCTCCTTATAGGTAGTAGGCTCATCATCTTCTATGAGCAATATGTCGTTAAGTTCACTTATAAGAAATCCGTATCTTTTGGAAATATGACGTATCCTATCTGACTTACGAACTTCTTGTGTGTCATGATGTTGAACTATTGTTTCATCTTCATGAATAATAGTCTCAGGTCTAGGCAATTGATATGTGCCTATTTTAGCATCTTGAACTTCCACAAGTTCAATTTTGCTCCCACTGTCTTTTCTTAGAAGAAACTCTTTCTCTAAAAAGATAGCACATTTTAAAATAAACATCTTTTATTCTGAAACATGATAGAACAAATATCCTATAGTTTCTTTAGGATGTCCTACAAATAGACACTTGTTAGATTTAGCTTCAAGCTTATTTGACTGAATCCACTTCACATAAGCTGGACAACCTTAAACTTTCATATAAGAAAGATAGGGTTTATTATTATTCCATATCTCATATAAAGTAACATCAACTGACTTGGATGAGACTCTGTTTAATACATAAACAGAAGTTTTGAGTGCACACCCCCAAAAGGATTTTGGTAAATTCACTAAATCCATCATAGACCTCACCATGTCTAACAAGGTTCGGTTTCTCCTCTCAGCCACACCATTGTGTTGTGGTGTGCAAGGTGGAGTCCACTAGGACAATATTCCATTATTATTGAGATAATCCAAAAACTCTTGGCTTAAGTATGCACCAACTCGATATAATTGAAGTGATTTAATACTTCTCCCAAGTTGTTTTTCAACTTCATTTCTAAATTCTTTGAACCTTTCAAAGGCTTCAGACTTGTATCTCATAAGATACACATACCTATATTAAGAATGATCATTGATAAAGGTAATGAAGTATACGAAACCACCTTTGGCATGTACAGACATCGGACCACATATCTCAGTATGTGTTAGGTCTAAAAATTCACTAGTTCGTTCACCCTTTCCCTTAAAGGGTAACTTAGTCATCTTACATAATAAGCAATATTTTCATATGTCATATGATTCATAATCAGATGACCCTAAACTACCACACTTGTGTAGTTTAGACATGCGTCTCTTACTTATATGGCCAAGGCAATAATGCCATAAGTAAGACAATTTCACATTATCTCGTTTTATTCTTTTGTTATTATTGATATTTATAACCGAATTAGATATATCCAATATGTATATACCATTGCACAATGTACCCAAATCATATAACATTCCGTTTAAATAAATTGAACAACCATTGTTACTAAAATTTAAATGGAATCTAGCATTATTAACACTAGAAATAGACATTAAATTTTTAGTCAAAGTAGGTACATATAAACAATTTTCCAATTTTAGTACAACCACACTAGGGAGTGTCAATACATATGTTCCTACAACTAATGCATTAACTCTTGCTCCATTGCCCACATGTAGGTCTGACTCTCCCTTGTTGAGTTGTCTACTATTCGTGAGGCCTTTTATGTCAATACAAATGTGTGAGTCATAACCGAGATCTAATACCTATATGTTGTTATCAGAAATAGTATGAATATTAATAACATAAATACCTGAAGTAAATGGGGTATCAGATGCCTTCTTCTGCTTCAAGGAATCCAGATAGGCCTTGCAATTTCTCTTCCAATGGCCATCCTTCCCATAGTAAAAGTAAGTTCCCTTCGAGGAAGTCTTCTTTGCTTTCTTGACACCTCCCTTAGGCCTTGCTGACTTCTTCTTCTTTTGGCTCTTTTTCTTCAAACCAGAAGAGTCCACCAGCATCGTAACCTTGTCTTTATAGACAGATGGCTCAATTTCCTTAAGCATGTTGACCAGCTCGAGAATTGTATTGGATATATTATTCATCCAATAGTTAAGCCTAAATTGTGAGTAACTATCAGTTAAACCCATCATAATTAAGTCAATACTTAATTCATGATCCAAAAGAAAACCTAAGAAGGTCAACCACTCGATGTGACCACTCATCTTCAATGCGTACTACACTAAAGATGTCCCCTCAACTATCTTGGAGTAGAAAAGCAATCGCAAAGTCTCAAACTTTTCGGACCTTACTTTCCGATCAAAGAGCTCCCTAAGATGATAGACTATAGTATGAGCATCCATAGCCTCGTGCTATTTTTGCAGCTATGATGGTGTAAGGGCTAGCATAAAACAACTAGCCATCTCGCTATCATCAAGATGCTTCCTATATGCCCTCCAATCATCATCAAAAGCATCAGCAGTAAGGGGATTAGGAAGTGGTTCCTCTAAGACATAACCAAGCTTCTTAGACTTGAGAACTATTCTTAAGTTCCTGAGTCAGTCAAGGAAGTTTGGTCCAGTCAACTTGTTAGCTTCCATCAATAATCTTAGATTCACACTAGTGCTCATGGTGTTAACTTAGGCAATAGCAACCTATTGTTAAATAGAGAAAAATTAGAATGTACTTAAATGCATATCTATACGGACTTTATTAACACACATTATGGCTCCCATTTTTTTCACAAATTCATAACCCTCACTATAAATCCAAGAGAACTCATAGAGAAATTCTCCTAGTGGGTTGATATCCAATATCCTTAAGAATGACCTTAGGTTTGCCCAACAAGCCACCTTAGTTCAACCGATAGGTATAGATCATACCAATTGCATCTCTAATACAACTATCGAATCTAATGCTATCAACTGTTGATGTGTGCATACTCATTGGACTATCAACTCTTGATACATATACATCTAATGTACACTACCCAACTTCACCTCTGTCCACATTGATCTTGGTTTTGCACAACAAAGCAGCGCTTCTAGTTAAAATCGACCCGTTAATCTAGAAATCATATTTCCATGACTCGACATATTTGTGTAGAACAGGCTTTGGTTTGCCCAACAACCCTAACTTTAAAAGGACTCTGGTTCTCGCCACATTAAAGAAAGGTGCTAGCTTTAATATTTTAAGTTAGGGGTTTGAATAAGGTCTCATCTAACTTAGATGGCCTTATATATATAACTCAAATATATACATATAGTTACTATAACTACTTGGCGTGATATGGACTACCCAATCAAATTGGGCCTAAGCCCATAATCATCCATCATGCTAGCCCACACATTCTCCTAACCATTCATTCTCTATTGCATATATGTAAACATATCATTTTGGTTATGACATCTTATGGATCCTAATATATAAGCCCAATCTAATAGATCTAAACTCATTCCAACACTTAGATTTACTACTAAAATTACTATTATATGTTATTTTGATTGGAATTAATATTAATCTAATTAACATGAATTCCTAATTCCTAATTTTAATTTATAATTAATTTACCTTAAAATAATTATTTGATGTCCAAAATTAAACAACTTCAATTTTGTCATACACGCTAATTTTTCTAATCTTACCAGAAAGTCTATTGCTTTACTAAAATTAATTGAAAATTAGTTTCTATAATTTATCAAAATTTCCAGAATATCAAATCATGATTCCAAGCATCGGTCATTTCATGATAATCAAAATAATTTATGAATCACTCAAAAATTATCCTAAACACTGAAACACCGATAAGACATCAAAAATAACAAATATGACTTCTAAAATTTTCTAGAAAGCAAATTTCAAGCAAAATCATTTAAACATGCATCAAACATAAAATCAACACATTTTTATCAAATAAAAAGATTTTTAAGGTTATGGAGCCGAAATATAAACATACAAAAACATCAAACAAAACATATCCTACAATTTCTAGAAAATTATCCAGATCTGGAAAATTGTTTGATAAAATTACTAAAAAAAATTTAATAATTCTACAAAAATTACAAAGGTATAATCACATCCCAAATATGTTCACATAACTTTTATATAATCAAATTCCATAAAAATCATGTGTAACCTCATCAGTTTAGCGAATAGACATTAGCTGGCCAGCAGAAAGACAGAATCACATTAAAAAAAATATTTTCAACCACACTGAATCATTCATGTACATCTTATAAATAGATTGGTGAAAGAAAATCATGAAAAACATTTTTATAATTAATTTTGAATAAAACATTACAGGACTTTAAGCTGTCACAGCTATGAAAATAGTTTTCACATGTCATGTATTCTACAACTAACAAGGCACAAACTAGCTCTGACACCACTATTAGGTTCTGATCATGCATCTCATACATAATATATATCAAATATATGCAGTAGAAATAAAATGGAACCTCAAAAACTAGATCTACTCATGCGTATAGATATAGAAAAATCAAAAACATGAAATGTAAGATGTTTACATACCTTTTTGATGATTTCCTTCGTTCTTTAATCTTCTTCGTGTTGGGTTGTCGTAAACCACAATGATCAACACAGACCATCTCTAATAAAAGTCCACACAAAGATAGAAGGATGAAACCTCACTAAGAGATGGCTGGAATTCTTTCTTTGTGCTAGCAAAGACAAGAACTCTTGAGAGAATTAAAGAAAAAAGTGTGTGTGTAAGAAAAAGAACCTTTCTTTTTCTTTTCTTGTGTCTTACACAAGATGCACAAAAATCATCTCAATTTTCTACACCATTTGGCCTTCCATAACCCCCACCACTAATGGAAAGTTATAGGAAGTTAATAACCATGAATAGCATGCATTAATGGAAGTTATGAGAAGTTAATGATCATAAATAACATGCATTAATGGAAGTTATGGAAAGTTAATGACCATGAATAGCATGCATTAATGGAAACCAACAACACTTGTTTCTAATCTATTCTATGCAACGTTTTCTACCACGATCACATCGTGAAACAATCCTGAAACACTCTCTCATATCTTTAATCACCATTCAAGACCATTTTACTCATCCTTTGGATCTCCTATGTGTGTGACCAATTAGGTTCCTGGTTATATTAACACTTAATTCAAGTAAGTCAAGAGTGGTATCTAGCAACACGTAATGACCTCCAATTGATCGAAAAGTCAGTGGTCTGACTACGAACCCTTTCATACGTAATGTTGCCATGTAATTCATCCTTTCACCATCTATACCCTACTTGGTTCAGAGTATAGTCAAAGTGTCAACTCTCACTAAATTGACTACATCACATCTAGTCCAAATGTTATCGGATCTTGTCCTGAGGATCTCATACTCTATGTATTATTGAAGACTCTCTTCATAACACATATCTACTCTGGCCAGAGACTCCCAAGTAATGACCCCCATAGGAGGTCGTGGGTAGACAAGAGATCGTGAGTATCATATCCTTCTATCAGGAGTGGTGAATCCTTTATTGATTACTCAATTACCTCCGAATACCTCAAACTGTACCCATTAACCACCTTATAAGTAACCTATGAAAGGCAACGATGAATCGAGTCAAAATATAGGATTAGTATCCGAGATATCCTTAAGCACCTCAAGTCAAAGGATATTTGCACCATTATTATGATGAGATTATCATTGACACTAGAATAGAATATCCATATAATTCTCCAATAGTGGGTCAATCCAATGTACTTACTACCCTTAGTAAGCATCCATATGTCAACTCTAAGCAACTTATGTCTACATCTAATCAAGGAGTATAACATGTGCTCGTCTATCCGAATTAATAATATCCCATCTCATTAATCCTATGACTACGAAAAGTTTAGATACTAGCATAATTACATATGATAGGAATTTCATTATCATGATCTCTCATGATTTCCTGCATGCTACGTTTTTTATCAAGGACTTCATTAAATCAATTTAAGATTGACATCAAATCCATGAACGTATGAACATCAAAATAATAATTAAAAAAAAAAGCCTTTTTTAATCATAAAATTATTTGTACAATAAGTGCCAAAGGTGATGCCTTTAGAGCACTTCTCTAATAGAAATGAAATTCTATGTAAAGTTGTGAAATGGCATGATCATGAATGGTATTGAGTGTACCCATAGATATATCTTATTTAAACATATTTTTCAAGTCTACCATTAGATTGCTCAGTTTTTAAAAGTATTGAATGTTGATTGATCATGAGTAAAAGCTTAGAATGTTAAGTTCTTGCTATGATTTTTTAAAGTTATTCATCTTTTTTGAGATTATGTATTCTTGGAAAATATGGTAATTGAGTAAATGTTTTTAGGTTTATGAGCTTAATTTTGATGTTTTGCCTAAGGATGACCAAAAGTTAAGTATAGAGGAAATTGATATGTGCTTAATTGATTGTATAATTATACCATAACACTTAGCTATGAATGACATGAAATTCTTTAAGATACTCATTTTGACTCATATGTGATTTTAGGCACAATTCGAAAGAAAAGAAGTTAAAGTGAGTTGAAAGCACAATATTAGGGTCATTTTACAAAGATTAATATTCACTTGTTTTCATGGAGTAAGAAGAAGAAAATTAGAGCAAGAAGAAAACAAATTCAGTCCAAAAGAAGAAAACTAAGAAGCAACTAAGAGAAAGATCAAATGCAAAATGACATAATAGCAAGAAATTAAAGCAGTAATAGAACAACATCACATGGAACTAAACAGAAATATATGTTGGGCATTTCATGCAAGCAATGTGTGCATTTAATGTAGCAGCTAGACCAAAACGACAGTGTAGGAGGATAGGCATGCAAGAAGAAAACACCAGCAGTTGGAAGCATGAAGTAAAATGTCGTGCAATAGGTGGAAGCAAGGAGATCAAAATGACGTTCAGTAGGTGGAAGCAAGGAGGAAAAAATGACAGCAGTAGACATCATGCCAAAACACAACACATCCAACGAAAAATGTAGACTTTAGGCAATATGAACAAAATGCAAAAGTGCTGAGGGTTTTAATGTGTTGTGTTTTGAAAATAAAAGAATAATGAGGTTAGTTCTTCGATAGAAGTGGTCGACTGAATCAATTTTCTTGGTAGCTCTTTGTTTTAATAAAGATGAGGGCAAAGCTCTCAATTATGAGAGACCTATAGAGATGTAGCTTCCCAATGTCAGTTCGAAGAAGACATCGACACCGAAGACCCCATTAAGTGTATTTCTCCTTTTGTTTGTTGTTTTTTTTCTCTCTTTAAAAATTGATTATGTTATCCTATGCGTATGAACCTACTGGGTATTATGAAAAAATGATTTGAATGTGTTAATTAGATCATTTTATTACAAACTCATTGCTAGAATTTCAATACAATTTGCAATTGTTATATTGGAAATTCATTTGTAGTAACTAATGGTTCGTAATCATTATGGGTGATAACCTAGGTTAAATGATGCATAGTATGTGGTTGTTGCCTTAATTAATCAGTTTTTCTAATTCCTAATGCTACTGCCCAATTGAATCTAGAGATCGTATCCTAAGTTATTTAGTAGTTAAGTTTAATTAATGATCGTATCTTCATTAAACAATACTTAACGGAAAACTCGGGTTAACTGGCAACACACAATTAATAGTTTCTAGGAGAGATTTGAGAACAACATATCAATGAAATATGTTTAATTAGGGTATAGGTCGAGATTGAACCAAAGAACTAGGTCCATAACACATTTATCATTTTTTCATGTTTTCTTTAATTTTTTTATTAGTTTAGATTCATTTTATTTTCTTATTTCATAAACCACCCCAAACCCTAAATATCAATTAATTTTATTTCAATAACTTTATATACATTCTCTGTGGGATCGACTCAGACTCACCACTTCTATAGTAGTAATCTAATTTATTTTGACTAGTGTTACGATGGGCTGTCATAACTCACAATCAATCTTATGAAGAGGTAGTATTTTAGAATGATTTGATGAAGTTACAACTACTACTTGCTTTATAAACCATCATTATATAACAATGCGTCCATAAGTAAAGACATATTTTCTATGATTATCCTTTATGGAGATTTAATATACATCCAACATTCACATATCCAAGAAATTCAAGTAATTGGGGTTTATCTTCTCTAAATAAAATAAGCACATATCCTTTATTTTTTTATATGTAACACAAAATGTGTTTAATTATCTTTCATTGTCTTCAGGTTAAAGAAAGACTTATCCTTAGTAATAAATTCATGATAAATGAAATATTTAAGTTAGTATAATTAGAAGAAATTAATGTAGCAATTGCATTAAGATAAGATGCTTTTGACTAAGTAATTCTTTATCACTTTATATAAATCTACACATTTCTTTTTTCTTGTTAAATGATCTAACAACTATAAGACAATTAAGTGGATGAGATATATCCATGTGAAAGCACTTTAGGACCTTTGCACAATGACTTGATCAATGGAAAAAAATTCTAATTGAAACAATGTCAATATGAAAACCGAGAGAAAATTTTGTTCTACCTAAACCTCTCATTTCAGCTTATACCTTTAAACATGTAGTAGCCTTACAAACATTTTTTTATGTAATCTCTATATACAAAAATAACAACAATTCCATCATTGTAATTCTTATAAAAAATTTATGAACATATGGAATCATTAGTATATCTCTTCACTAGTAAATATTTACTGAGTTAATCATACCACATTCATATAGATTACTTTCATTCAAACATTGTCCTTTATAACTCCAATGAATATAGGTCATGACATTTAGAATCATCAATTTCAAGTAGTTTAATTTCTTCAGGGAATTTCATATAAATATCACATTTTAATGATCTATAGAGATAGGTCATAACTACATCCATTAGTTACTTAATAAACTTTGTTGAGCTATCATGCTTACTAAGAGATAAAATGTACTCATCAACCTCTTACTTTCTAAACCAGATGCTTCATTTGAGGGATGCAGTTCAAGCTGATGTTTCTTGCAAACATGGCAATGGAACACATATTTCTCTATGGTTTGACAATTGGTCTACATAAGGACAACTTATTCACTCCCAAGGTACATCAAGGAATTCTCTTATCCTACCTATTCACACTAAACTCAACTTGTTAATCAATAAAAACACTTGGAAATGTCATAAATTCCTTAGTAATATGTAACCCCACTCCCCCCAATCCATCTACCCTTGATACATTTTATTGGAAGAACCATTCACTGGCTTTTAACTCATAATTCTCTTCCTAAGCCTGTTAGACAAACATACACAGTAGCTATAAGACTTTGTGTGTGTATTATTTAGAAAGAAAGAAACTCTAGGAGATTTGCAACCAAGTTCAAATCAATTGAATCTCTCAGTACATAAGTCATCAATGGGATTAGAGAACTTGTCCTACTGACAAATATTGCACAAAAATGTTGCTTCAATATGTTATATTTTGTATGCATTTACCAAAGTTTTCACATTCTAAACATCGGGATTCTTACTAAGCATATGCATTGAGTTTGTAACAGGTAAAAGGGCACCCCCGCCCTTGAACTTTATTTTGTTGTAATACATTCCTTTATCAATGATATTTCATTTCTCTTTTTAAAAAAAGAAAAAATGTAATAACATTCATTACATAAGCATATGTCCCCTAAAAATCAATGTTAGCTCTTTATAAAAAAAAACCTTATATTACTAATCATACTTTGTACCTCACCTCTTCACTTTTCTCATTTTAGTTTCAGATCAATATCTATTTATAACAGACTAATTTTACATTTTTAGTGTTAGCATTATCAGCCTAAAAATGTGATGGCTATTTAAGGAATTTTGTTAAGCTTGAACTAATTTTTCTGATAATCTCTTTAAGGACATTGATCACACTACAAGAATAACATACAATCTGCGACTTTTTATTAAAAAAATGTCACGAATTGTGAAAGCTTTTCGTGACATTTAAAAAATGTCATGAAAAGTTCAAATTTTTTACGACGTTTTATAAAAACGTAGTAAATTTGTAATACTTTTTGCGACATTTTATCAATAAAACGTCATGAAATAAAAATCACGATGTTTTATTAAATAAAACGTCACAAAAGACGTTTGCCTCTTCTTTAATTAAAATATTTTCTTCTCACGCATGTTTCTTCTCTACTTTTTTCTCCCTGCCTTCTTCCCACCCAAAATTGATTTCTTCTCTCCGCCTTCATCTCTCTGCGGCAAGCGAAACGCAACGCTAGTTCCTAAAATCCTCAATTGGTTTCTACACACACAAGTAAACAACTCAAAGCTAGCCCAAACCCTCATCTGTTTTGTCTTCCCCAACACTGGTTCCTAAAATCCTCGCTATATCAAACCCTATTCCCCTCAAATTTGCAAAATGCTAAATCCCTTTCTATCGAAAGTCAATTATACTAGTTTATTAAGCAAATATCAAAGCTATTCATTATAGCCATGGATTTCTAGCGAGTTATGCTTGACGAACTCATAGGTGTAGGTATTGACTGTAAACTTTTTTTTTGTTATATAGATATTTTTTCCATTATTTTTGGAGTGTTTATTGTTTAATGAGGTGGTTGGTCATTGATTTTTGTTTTGGGTTTTTGTTTTTATATCTGGGTTTTGATGACTTATGTGAGAATGGTGTATTGTTTAGATCGTAATTTGACAGCTGAAGAAAGGAAAGGGTATAAGGAAATAAGATGGGACTCGAAGGAAGTTTGTGTGTATTATATGGCTTGTTTTTGCCCACATGACCTCTTCGTCAATACCAAGAGTGATTTAGGTGAGATTTTGCTTTTGATTTTGGTCCAGCTCTTCTCCTTTTTGTTGCCCCATTTGGTTAATGAGGAATTTGAGGAAATGGGAAGGCTTTTTGAGATTCATTCTGAGATAAGAAAACAGCCACAGTCGATGATTCCCATGATGTGCTTCTCTTTCGCCCACCAACATCACCACCGAACAGATCCAAAAGGTATAGTTTTGGGTGCTTATTTGATCATTTATCATTAACTGTTTGCTTATTTGTTTGTATACCTATAAAGTTGTATATTATATGGTGGAAACTTGGAAGTTTCGAGCTTCTTGATGATTATTTTGCAAGGAAGGAGTATTTTGTAAAGGTGTGTTTGTATATTTGTTTATCTTGTTTCAAATTTGGCTTGCTTTTGGTGTAGTTTGTTGGAATTGACTATGTAGTATCCATTTCTTGGCTGTTGGAAATTGAGCATTTTTTTCTGAAGCTATAGTCTGATAATTAGGTGCCACTCCTTTAGTGTTTAAAGTTTTAAATTTCTTTAGCCTGAACTTGTTTGAAAAATGAAGCTATTATAGTACAGTTCTTGCATTTTCTTATTTCCCTTTTTTCTACAATTATTATTGCCTTTGATCATGTCATAAAGAAAGGAGCCGAATAAGCAGCTTTCTTAGTGTTTACCAGTTAAGCATCACATCTAAAGTATTTCATCATTGAAATTTACAGGAAAAGAAATAAATCTCAACTTCAGTATTGATAACAACAAACTCATGGAAGAGCCAGAAGATGTGAATGAGGAGATGAGGATTCATAAAGCAAGTCCTTTTGACATTAAAACCAAGCAATAGGCAGAGAAAGTGGCAGTTGAATTACTTGCTACAAGGTTAGAACATGGTTCTTGCGAAGACATACACTTTCGTATGTTTCTTTGATATCATATAAGATCACTCTTCTGGAGTTCTTTAAGCACACATGTCCAATTGCAATTGTGCACATATACATGGGTGCAAAGAATATTCTGGATATTATGAGCACCTAATTACAACTATTTACATTTGTTAATGTATATTATGTATCTTTGTATAAGTATGTTGAAATCATCCATTTGAAACGAAGACTTTCATTTTTTTCTCTAGTTCTGGATGCCTTTATGCTTATATAGCAAAGTATGACTCCGTGCTACATTCCCTAGTATCCTTGTGCATGATATGAAATTGGCAGTTACCACTTTGTAGTCTATATTTTGGGCTGAAATTGATTCATTCCTTCATTTGTTGAATCAACTTTGCAGGTGTTGGAGCAAAAGCAATTGTTGTGCAATCACCTGATGTTGCTCAAGTACAACTCTTAAGGGAGAGGCTTGATGAACTTCCAGAGTATGCTCTATCTTCCTATTCTTCAATGGCCTTTTATTCTGTTCTGTATTTGTTCTCTGTCTCTTCTATTGTGTGTAACTGCCAAGTTACAGGTAAGTAGTTCTTGAATCTACAGATATCTTCCTCCAAAGTTTCTTCTTTCAGTTTGATGCATCAGAAACATCAATAAGCGTTTGCATTCCAACCTGAAGTTTATGAATTTTAGTTCATAGAGTTTCTTCAAGCACAGTAATTTTCTAAAGAACTGACAGCAAAGAAACAATCTGGTTATTGTCAACATGAAGCATTCTATTCTATCATATGATATTGCAGTAATTTTCTACCTTCCTGGAACATCAACACCAATCTACCTTCCTGGAACATAAACTTTAATCAATGTAAATATGTAGAGTTCATCATTTTAGATTGTGGAGGATTAGGTAACTACACTGATTCGAAAACTAGACTGGCATGGAGTTCGGACAATGGTATCATGAACAATGGAAAACTAGTAATAGTGCAAAATCCAACTAGAAACTGGATGCAATATCAAACACGCAGAGACTTCCCTATGGAAAATAAGAAGTATTGTTATACAATAAACACCAAAGAGAGAAGGGACTATTTTGTTCGTGCAACTTTCTTGTATAGAGACTTAGGAGATGAAGATGCATACCCCAAATTTGATCTCTATATAGATGCAACTAAGTGGTTGACCGTGACTATATTGGATGCTTCAAAAGTCTATTACCATCAATTAGCTGATATGATCTGAGCAGGTCAAGGAGGTGCATTTTTCCTATTAGCCGTTGATTTGAGACGACAATTTTATGATATGGGACTTCTATATCCATTTTTGTACAAGAGGCTACTGATTTTTGTTGGTAAAAGAAACCTTATATATATATATATATATACACGGACTCTTTATCCGTGTTTGTAAATACAAGAATTTCAGGCACCCTTCCATTTCTATCCAAATCAATGTAAATCAGAATTATGCATTTGACCAATTTGATAATACATAATTTTCATATTGTTGATGTATGTGTGAACAAGATTAGGATCTTACAACTCCTAATTATTAAAATTAATGATATATTAAAAAATTAAAGAATTATTAAATAAATAAAATTCATAAATAATATTGAATAATTTTTAAACGAATAATATTAAAAAAAATTGTATTTTAAAAAATAATTATTAAAATGTAAAATTATTAAATTAAAATGATTTTTGAAAAAATAAAAAAATCAATAATTAAAAAATTACAAAAAACGTCACGAAAGACATTTCGTGACGCTTCCAAAAATGTTGCGAAAGACATGTCGTGATGTTTCCAAAAAAAACGTCGCGAAATGTTAGATAATCCGCGACATTTTTAAAAACATCACGGTCAAACTTTCAGTGACGTTTTTGTAAACGTCACGGAATGTCAATGTTTTCTATGACGTTTTACATAAAACATCACATAAACCTTTTGCTTATACCACATTTCACGACGTTTTTTGTGACATTTTGTATTATGCGACATGGTTGGACATTCTGTGACGTTTTAAAAATATGGCAAAATGTCTTATTTTCTTGTAGTGTCAATTCCTAGATTAGGGTCATTATATGTAGTATTTATTATAGTTGCAAATGAAGTATTAGCATTCATTAGTAGTACACCCTCTATTGTAAGAGGTTACTTTGATTGAATTACCTCTTTTGGACAATTAATTTTATAGTTCACTTTTGTAATTATTTCTCTAGGAAGTTTATCCTTTTCTTTTAATTATTTTCTTGCTTTAATTATGATCATATTGATATATAATGGTAGGAACATTTTTCCTACTAGAACATCTATCTGGTCAGAAGCATTCATAATTTTAGTATCAATAAAATTTTAGTCACCATTTTAGTGTCAATAAAAAAAAAATTTCAATGGAGCTAGGTTTTGCAAACGAAGTATCTTTTGAACTTCTAATTCACATTAATTCATTCTACAGTCAGGAAAATCTAACATGTTCCATGTGAATTTGATTCATTTCTTAAGTAATTTTTTCTCTCCTTAATGGTGAAAATTGATTTTTATAATGATAAATAATTGATCTAAGCCAACTAACTTGGTAGCAAGTAAAATAGCAAGACCTTAAGCTATGACAATCAAACCGTGTTTTCATAAAAAATTGTCCTTGTTATTAATTGTAGCTTTTTTAAGTATGAACACGAACTACAAGATTTTTAACATCAAATGCCTTAGAAGTAAATTCAACATCATTATCAAGTCTAATAGAATTTATTGATAAATCTAGGAATTATGCACACAATAAAGTTGTTCGATAAAGAAGTTTAGCTAAAGTAATATTACATGTTGAAAAGAAAGTAATATAAGACCATCAACTTAATACAACACAAGAAGGATTAATAGGATCATATATATCTCATAGATTCTTTCAAAAAATATAGGAGATTCAATATCAATTTTAGTAAATGAAGGTCTATATATCAATTTTGCTTATAAATAAGTAGTGCGTTGGAATTCACTTTTTAATAGAATCTTCTTGTTCTTTAAAGGATTCTCATTTGAACTTCCAATAATTTAATGTATCACTATTGATCCAGAAAGACCAAGACAGTTATGCCAAATGCTAAGTGTATTTACGGTAATGAACTTCTGGGTTATGACCATAGTTGTCTAAATTTTTCTTATTGTTATGCACATTCAAACACCTTCTTGGTATTTGAATTAGTTTTTGTAATGCGTGAAAACTAATTCATGTTTTAGAGTTAACATTGATCTATATTTTTAATTACATATTTTTTATTTTACATTTGGAATAAAAAGTTAACATTGATCTATATTTTTAATCCTACATTTTTCCTGTTTCATTATTTTGATTTCTACGTTATCTATTCATTATTCCCAGGCAGAATTTCCACACTACAAGAAAATCGTCATATAGCGACAGAAATATACCGACGGACCATATAGCGTCTGTTAATTGCGACGGAAACACTACTTCGTCGGTTAAAAGAAGATGATTTCCGACGGTACAGAAATCCGTTGCCAAAGGTGGAGGAAAATTTTCGCGGGGCCTTTTAGCGACGAAAATATGCCGATGGAAATCATTCCGTCTGGAAATACGGACGGAATAAAATTTTCGGTCGGCGAACTTGTCGGCTAGA
>JANVCQ010000003.1:21159152-21174722 GCA_025531925.1 Erythroxylum plowmanianum
ATCTCTATACTTTAATTTATGAGATCAATTACTTTCTTCATAAGAAAGAAACATAATGTGTGCTAGTTTTACCGTTTCAGCAATAACCAGTCTTGATAAAACTAGAACTAGGAACATTTAGGAATAACACAAAAATGTAAATTGAATCTCATCATAATTTCAATTACACAGTAATTATTCCAAGGATTTTATCTTTAGTATTAAAAAATAAAATATTAATTGAATTAATACATAAAGATAAATAAAGTCTTTTCATTGATCGGCTACAAGGGTATAAACTAACAGCTCCTTCATCTTCTTCCTTGCCTTCACAATGCACTATTGTACTTTTCTTATCCTAGTTATTTTACTTGCCTTTCACCTTTCATAAATCCACTAGTTTGTTTGCATTTTTAATAATGTGAGAGGACAAACTCTTTCCCACCTCTTACTATAGCTTTTACCACAAAGCTTCCCTTTGCTTCCTTTACACTTCCAAATGCCACACCATCCTTTTTATTGCCTACCTCCTTTGACACCAAACCCACCCCCACCACCAATTTGCATTTGAAGTAACTAGAAAAACTTGGATTCAAGTTGTTGGAGAATCTAATACGTAGATCAAACTAAGAATCTGATACATAAATCAAACTAACTTATGTTCCACCTAACTTGAGTTCTAAAAATCGTCTGGTTGCACCACCTTTGGGAACACTAAAATTTGGGGCTGAAATGTGGAATGCCACACCTATAGATATTTTCCTTAACAAAAGGATTTCCTTTCCAACAATGAAAGTATGGGAAACTATCTCCTAGAAACAAATTGGGTTTAAGGAGCTTCTCATGAACAATCAAGATGTTTTCTTCTTCAGGTTTCATAATAGTTCTTTTGCAAGGAAATTTAGGGATTGGATGCCAGCATCTTCAGAATAAGCATATCCTTCTTCAAACTTGGTCCCCTGACATCAGTAATGAAGATATTAAATTCTCTAATGTGACCATTTGGATGTGCATACATAAAATTCCTCTATAGTAATGGACCACTTTATGTCTCGGTCACATTGTCAACTATGTTAGGAAAATCGTATGTTTAAAATAAGCAACAATTGAGATTAGTATAATCAATTATGCAAAGGTGTGTGTAGTTGTTGATGCCATGAAATGGTTACTTAAAGAAATCCCCATACTCAGACTTGATGAAAACCTTCAATTGATAAAAGATATTGTTAAAGTGACATATACTTGGAAGCCTACTAAGATGAACAACGACGTATGAAAACCTTCTAGGAAGACCTTCAAATCTACATTCTCAAAAGATATGCTAGGGGATGACATTTATGTGAATTCAACAGAGAAAAATCAAGAAGATGGGGAAACTATAGACGTAAAACAAACTCTAAAGTTGAGTAATGATCTAACTTTACTCATAATTATAAAAAACACCTCAATATGTAATCACAAATGGAAACTCTAATACATAGCAGGACCAAACAAGATTTCACAAGTCATATTAAGTTTGTCTAATAACACAGAGGAAGTAATCAAAGAACCTGCTTCAACTCATATTTCATATGAGCAATAGGAGGAGGGTTTTAAGTCTACAATAAAAAGAAGATTTAGCATAAAGAAAATATCCTTAGTTAAGGATCAATAATCATGCTAATCTTAGCCTAGAAAGTTAAAGGCTTGAATTCCTTTGATAAAAAAGCTTATGCTTAAGAATTTCTTGTTGGATAATGAGGGTATTATACTAGGCATTCTTAAATCAAGGATCAAGTAGTTGAACTGTCATTTGTTGAATTTTTTGCCTAAGTGCGAGAAGCTCTTACATAATTATGATTAACATTAAAATAGAAGAATCTTACTATTATATAATGATGCAAAGATCACTATACTCAATTCCATGGTGACTGATCAACTAATCCATGCAAAGGTATGTATCAAAGAGTTGAACACAGTTGTTTACGTCATTACTATATATGCTTTTAACTATCCTTTCCAGATAATTACTATTTGGGAAAAAAAACCAGAGAGATTGCTTCCTCTCTGCATGAACCTTGGCTCTTGCTAGGAGATTTCAATAACATCATTTCATCTAATAAGAATCAAGGCAACCATCCCTATAAAGCTGTTGGTACTGATATGAGGGATTGTATAGATGAAACCCAAGTTAGTGACCTACCTTTTGGCAAAAAAATTTCCCCCTAGAATAACAAACACAAGGATAACACATTTACTAGGAAAAAATTAAATGGAAGCCTTACAAATCTAAATTAGCTCTATAAATTTCCTCACACCAATGCAATATTCCCAAATACAAGCTTCTCTTATCACTCACCTATCATGGTCTATTCCTCATTTTCAATTCCAGTCAGAATCTCCTTTAATAGTTTAAATGAATTTTTAATAAGTATTGAAGGTTTGTTTGAAGTTGTGGAAAAAGGATTGCATCTTTAAGTTTATGGGAATTGCAATATGCTCTTATTAGAAAACTTGCCAATGTTAAGACACAATTGAAAATGCTCTACAAGCAGAATATAAGCAATACACACCTCCTGGTAAATATTGCTAAGTCCGATTTTACAGTTTCATAATGAAAAATTGTCATCCAGATTTGATTGAACGCTTCAGAGATTGTTGAAACAAACCCCATATAGATCCCCTTTCCAAGGAACTTTAAATCAAGGAATAACAGATATTACACAACTTCTCTTAAGCAGTCAAATTTAAGCACTTAGCATTGAAGCAAAGATCTAAAGTTAACTATTTGAAGTATGGTGACAAAAATTTTGCCCTTTTTACAAACTCATTGCTTCTAGAAAGTTATCAATCAAATTGTGCCCATCACCTTTAATGGAAATATGCTCACAACACAAGACACACTCTTTAAGGCTTCTTTGGATCACTTTTCCAAATTACTCAGCTACTACTCTGATGGTCATTCCATATCCAGACTCTTATATGAGATGTTGGAAGACAAGCTTCAACCACATGAAATCCTCATATTAGTAGAACTAGTCACCATTACAAAAGTTACAAAAGCTCTAAAATCCCTATACCAATATAAGGCTTCAAGTCTTGATGACCTGAATGCAAACTTCTTCCACAAACCTGTTCAATCATAGGACAAAATATCATTGATGTTGTCTTTGAATTCATCACCAAAAACAAAATGCTGAAGGAAATCAATAGAAATTTCATCACCTTAATCCCCAAAAGAGCTAAGCAGGAATCATTTCATGATTATAGGCCTACAGCATGCTGCACCACAATTTATATCATTTTCAAGGTTCTAGTCAAAAGGCTTAAGAAAATTTTACAAAACCTTATTGATTAGGCACAAGGTGCCTATATCCCTAGTAGAAGCATTAGAGATAACATCACAATAGCTGAGGAACTCTTCAAACACTACACCAGAAGAAGAGGTCATTATAATTGTGCAATCGAAGTTGATTTTCAGAAAGCATATGATACTATTGATTGGACTTTCATCATCAATACTCTGACTACTCTAGATTTTCCAAACAATTTCATTGCTTGGATTCATTAACGCATGTAAATCGTCACTTTCAATATTCTAATTAATAGGGAGCCTTCTGATTGAATTATACCAACAAGAGGCATCAGGTAAGGGGATCCAATTTCCCCTACCTTTTCTTCGGTTATGAAATTTTTAAACAAACTTCTGATAAGAATTCTTGAAAGAAGCAAGCACTTCAAATTTCACAATAAATGCAAGAAATTTAAAGTCTTTAGTTTCACTTTTATTAATGTTGTAATTATCTTCCCCAAAGTTAATTATAACTCAGTTACAACCCTGATCACATCTCTAAAGATGTCAGGCTTAAGCATCAACTAAAACAAAAGTTCCATTTATGTTTCCATAAGTGCCAGTAGCTCTTATCCTCTCCTAGCAACTATCACTAGTTTTTCACCATAACAACTCCTAATGTATTACCTTGGAATCCTATTCCCCACAATTAGACCGTCCCAAAGTGAATTTAGACCACTTCCTGAAAGAATTATGAAAAAATCAATAGTTAGGGTAATAGAGAGTTATCATTATCAGTAGAGCACTTTTAATCAAATTTATGCTATCCTCCATCTATGTATATATTGGGCATCACATTTGGTATTTCCTAAGAACAATGTAAAGAAAATAGATATAACTTTTAAGAACTATTTATGGTTTAGCTCTAGAATGGACAACATGAGGAATGGAGTTAAATGGGTTGAGGTTTATCAAACCAAAATGCAAAGAGGCCTAAGAGTAAATTCCATAAAATAACAAATCAAATTTTTTAAAACAAAAAGATCTAAAGATTGATAAAAGACAGGAATTCTCTTTAGGTTAAGTGAGTGCTTGAATACTATTTCAAGGATAAATGCTTATGGAACTTCAAATTGACTCAAAGCATAGCACCTATTGCGAAATTTATTGGCCATCATAGGAACAAAGTAAGGGATATATGCTCAAACTAAGTAGGCAATGGAATGTACGCTAGCTTTTGACAAGATTCATAGACTTCTTTTAGTCCCTTTGCTCAAATCAATAAGATCACATTTCTATAAAGAACAATTAAACCGAATATTAATATAGCACAAGCAATATCATCCATCAACCTATCTCAGTCAACTCTTCATCCTCAATTATCCTCACTTTTATTAAGAACTTTAGATTAAATCAACATAAGGACTAGGCTATATGGAGATTGGAGTCCTCAAGATAATACACAAACCACTCTTGCAGAGCACTCTATAAAGATTCAATTCCCTAAGTTGGCTAGCATAAGATACTTTGGTTTAAAGATCACTGTCTCAGAGGTGCTCATACACTATAGATTGCCTTTAAACTCAAACTTTCCACTCTTAAAAGACTTAGTAAATACTTATACATACCAAATTGTTGTGCTTTATGCAACAAAGATCTAGAATTGCACAATCATCTCTTTTTTTAGTGTACATACTCTAACAAAGCTTGAAGAAACATAATGACATAATATAGAGAAGCAAATTGTCCTCCAAATGGTTTAAATCATGAAATGGAGTCAAAAGATCACAAATACGCCTGAAGGGGACAAATGGTTAATGCCGATAGCACTATCTTTGTAACATCCCACTACCATAGAGTATATACCCAAACATCCAAAGAACATTCAAGTACATATCCTATGACAATGGTATTTTAGAGCAAACATAATCACTTAAATGGCATCATAAAGATTATACAATACTTAAAAACCTTAACAGTTCATTTCATTCATTGACAAAAGTTAACACTGTATTCATTGAAACAAATGTTTACAATCCTTATACAAAAGTTCTACATGACAAAGAACTACAAAGGTCTCCTATCTCGTACCTGAAAAGTCATGTTGAAATTTTTTATGAGTTTTGCGAACTCAATGAGTGAACTATCATTAATGATCTTACCCATGTCAAATACACAATATCACATATTTCACATACTTTCTTTTAGAACATGAATAATCTAAACAACCACATTATCATGGCACATCACTTTATCATCACAATTTCACAAAAGATTTTAGATACAGATATGAGACTCCAGATTCGTTATTATTTGTTGTGATCGAGTGCCTTTCAGATACAGATACAGACACTGGCCCATTGGGCTTAGTCAGATACAAAAATCACAGAGCAAAGCTCCACATGCAGAATTCTGAGTTTAAAGCTCTTTCAGACTAGCTACTCTAATCACCACACCTTTATCTGAACATGCATTTTATGAAATGCATCAAATAACAAAATATGTAATATATAGCATTCACTTGTAATGCACAGATAGAATCTCATATTCATCGGGCCTCAGTTTGGCATTCAAATTTCGTTGAGTATTCAAATATCATTCAAAATTCAAACACAAACAGATATCATTCAAATTTAAGATGCAAAGAGAACACTTCCAATACATTCCCGAATATCAAACTCCTCAGACCATTAAAGTTTGGAATTAAAAAAATTACAAACAATTAAATAATTAGAAGTTAAATAGAATAAATCAATCCTAGGAAGATCATCTAGGTTGACTCACAGTACGTTCCAATTTATATTATTGCCTGGATGGTCTGGTAATGCCTGGCTAGCATTTGACTTAAGCATATAAAATCAGTCAATTCACACATAATTCACATTGCAAAGTCAATCAATCAAATACTTATTCATTTGTGCACATATATACATATGTCATGTTCAATGCATGCTCAATGACTATTCTGGGTATATTTCCTTAATTCATATCTTATGATCATTCATACTTCAAAACTCATATATGCCTAATTTTAACTTAGTTTAACACCTCAATAAATTATAATATCATTAATCAATCATTCACCAATGTTATTCTAACATTATATGATTATACAATATCCAAACTCTCGTTCATTCATATAACATCTCTAAAATTTCAAACTTGGAAATTTGCTAAACAACAATACATTCTTAATGAACTCATATGACAATGAAATTTTTTGTAGAGGAATAAAAATATGTGAAGAGTTTATGATCCAAATTTTAAGTCAATCAAAGGCCCAGAGAAGAAGTTATGATCAAAAGAGTGAAGGGTGTTCAAAGTTGTCAAACAGCAGGATACCTCCACTGTCACAATCGCGCTTGTGCACGATCGTGCACTTCCAATTGGTCCTCCTCCATCATGATCGTGCTTGTGCGAGACTGTGCAACCCCTTCATGACCCCTTTCTATCACGATCGTGCTTATCGTGCACTACCTCTTATTCAAGCTTCATTCTAGCTCTTCTCAAAACAGACTTTTGGGACAATTTTACATAGCCATTTTGACAAAGAAAAATAAGGATTTAGGCAAAAAAATTATTCTAAAAATTGTTTATTTATGCCTTAAGTGTCTAATGACACCAATTTCATCTAATTTGGTTCAGTATTTTGAGAGTTATACTCTCTCAAAATACTACAGACTGCTCTTAAATAGTGACAGAATAAAGAAACCCAAATTCAAGACAAATTTTGAAACTATTATAAACAGAATTAAAATTCGATACCCTTATTAAAAATATAGCCATATGTGTCTAGTTTAATGTAAACTTAAAATCATCCCATTTGGATGTCTACAGATCAAATTATGGCCAAAATATCGATGCATGTTCGGTAAAAACACTATGGCTAACATATTCCAGCAATTCTTCTTCACCAATATCACATGCATTTCTGTCCAATTTAAACATTATTCTTAGATCATTTGACAGTCCATAAAACTCAGGTTGTTCTTACCTATTAGGTTCCAATTAATCTAAAAACCCCATATTATACTAGTCCTCCTAAGCAAGCAAAATCAATGCAAACTTATAATCACATTCAACTAGTTTTCTAGCAATTTAGTGAAGGATATACGTATAAGTTTCATGCAACAAATTGGCTAGGGTTTAAGTAAAAGTATAGAGAAAGAGCTAGAGCAATTTTGGTGAAGAAACAATGGAAAGAAATAGCAAAACTCAGCTACAGAAACTGGCTACTTCATATATTAGGTGTCAACATCTAAACTCACCATATGTCTTAAGGCATGTAATATATTGGCCCATTTCCTATGTTGCCATTAGTCACCAATTAATCAGTCCATATATCTTATTATAATTAGTCCATATGTCACACAATAATTGGTCCATTTGTTACATACTAATTGATCCAATTTTCATTTAATTACTAGTCCATTTGTCACCAATTTAACTATGTCAGATGTCACTCAATTATAGGCTAAATCATCTAAAATTTTCATGTATCAATTTATCCTACCAATTGGCATTTGTCCAAGTCCAAATGTATATTTTAATACTACAACTTCCTAATCCATAACATTTAATTCCCAATTTACTAATTGAAATCCGAACATACTAAAATTTAAGACATACCAAATCATAATTTACATCATAAACATTTAACATTTTTTATACCCCGGAATAAGTCAATTAAGTTCATATGCTAACCTGTAATGTGCACAAATATCAATTCGTGTACGAATGTTAATGTTATGAATGTATATGCAATATTTAATCTAGGGTTAAACCTTAAACATATTCCGGAAAAATGAGATATTACAATTATCCCCGTTAAGAAATTTCGTCCTCAAAATTCTTACCTGAATGGTCAAATAGGTAGGAGTACTGATTTCTCATATGTTCCTCTATTTCTCATGTGGCTTCCCCACTCGAATGATTCTTCTAAAAGACTTTCACCAATAGAATCACTCGATTCCTTAGTTGTTTATTATGATTGCCAATTATCTTAACTGGTTCTTCAACATAACTTAGATTACTAGAAACTTCCATCTCTTGAGTGGGTATCACATGAGTTGGATCCGACCGATATCCCCTAAGCATGCTCACATGAAACACATTATGTATCTGTGTCATTTCAGAATGTAAGGCTAACTTATAAGCTAATGGCCCAATTCTTTTAATTATCTCATATGGGCTAATGTACCTCGGGCTTAACTTACCCTTCTTACTGAGCCTCAGTACACCTAACCAAGGTGATACTTTTAGAAATACTCTATCTCCTACCTGATACTCTATATCTCTTCTGTGCTGATCCACATAACTTTTCTATCTATCTTGTGCTACTTTAATTCTACTACGGATCAATTTCACCTTATCAACTGTATCCTGATTCAATTTTGAACCTTTGACAATTCTTAGACCCTCTTCATCCCAATATAAAGGTGAACGACACTTTCTACCGTACAACACCTCATATGGAGCCATACTAATATTACTGTGATACTGATTATTATAGGCAAATTTAATCAAAGTCACATACTGATCTCATATTCTTTGAAACTCCAAAACACAAGCTCTAAGCATATCCTTAACAATATTAATCGTCCTCTCACTCTAACCATCTGTCTGAGGATTAAATGCAGTACTGAAATTTAGTTTTGTACCTGAAGCTGTCTGTAAGCCACCTCAAAATCTCGAGGTAAATCTAGAATCCCTGTCCAATACAATATACACTGGAACCTCATATAATCTCACTACTTCATTCATATATCTCCGAGCTAACTGATCTAGTAAGTTATTCTCTCTCACTGGCAAGAAGTGAGCCAATTTGGTCAGTCAATCTATCAATAATGACCTAAATGGCATCATGTTGCCTTAAAGTTCTCGACAAACCTATAATAAAATCCATCATGATTATCTTCCATTTTCACTCTAGAATAGGCATGGACTGTAACTTACCTATAGGAGCTCAATGTTCAACTTTTATCTGTTGGCAAGTCAAACACTTAGCCACATATTCAACCACTTGTTTTTGCATCCTTGGCTACCAAAAATTTTGTTTTAGCATATTATACATCTTAATAGTACCAGGATGCGTACACAAGCTGCTATATGTGCTTCCTCCATAATCTTTTTCCTCAAATCCTCAACATCGGGTACACATAACCTCTGTTCCACCTACAATATCTCATCTCTTAATTCAAATTCAGAATATGAATTCACTTTCAATTTCTTAATTAACTTCACCAATTCTAAATCTCTGTTTCGAGCCTTTTTGATTCTTTCATGCAATACAGATCTCAACTTCAATGTAGCTATCAATGCTTCATTCTACCTCAAATTCAATTTAACATCTAGTACTCTCAATTTAACTATGCTCGGTGACCTCGATAACTGTACTTGAGCCACACTACACTACTATTGGACTTCCTACTTAATGCATCAGCTATCGCATTAACTTGGCCAGGATGATACTCAATTATACAATCATAATCTTTTAACAATTCTATCCATCTCCCCTGTCTCATATTCAACTCCTTCTGACTCAACAAATATTTTAAACTTTTATTATCAGTAAATACTTGAAAAGTTTCACCATATACGTCGTGTCTCCAAATCTTCAAAACAAATACTACAGCAACAAGTTTTAAATCATATACCCAGTAATTAAACTTGTGAGACCTCAACTGTCTCGATGAATATGCTATTACCCTGCCATGCTACATCAGTACACAACCTAAAACCTGGTGTGAAGCATCACTATACACAACATATCCTCCAGACCTAGATGGAATAGCTAATACCGGTGTTATAGTTAACTGATGCTTTAGCTCCTCAAAACTCCTCTGACAATCACCATTCCATCTGAAAGGAATATTCTTCCTCAGAAGTTTTGTCAAAGTGGCTAAGATCAGTAAAAACCTTCAACAAACCTTCTGTAATAACTAACTAATCCAAGAAAACCCCGAATCTTAGTCACGTTCTTTGGAGCTTCCCACTTCAACACTGTTTCTAATTTCTTTAAGTCTGCCTGTATGCCTTGTCCATACATAATATGACCTAAGAATATTACTTGATCAAGTCAAAATTCACAATTATTGAACTTAACATACAATTGTTTCTTCCTCATTATCTGTAGAACCAATCTCAAATGTTCAGAATGATCTTTTCTACACTTTGAATACACCAAAATGTCATCAATAAACACAATCACAAAACAATCTAAATAAGGTTAAAATACCTTATTCATCAAGGCCATAAAAGCTATTGGGGCATTAGTCAACCTACATGGCATCACCAAAAACTTTAAGTGCCCATATCTTATTCTAAATGCACTTTTTGGTACATCAGCCTTAGCTATTTTCAAATGATAATATCTCAATCTCAAATCTAACTTTGTGAACACCTGAGCTCTCTATAACTGATCAAGCAAATCATCAATCCTCAACAATGGGTATTTATTCTTAACTGTCACCTGATTCAACTATCGATAATCAATACACAATCTCAGAGTTCCATCCTTCTTCTTTACAAACAATATCGAAGCTCTCTATGGTGACACATTAGGCCTAATGAAACCCTTATCTAACAACTTTTGTAACTAGGTCTTCAATTCCTTCAGTTCTACAAGTGTCATCCTATATGTAGGAATTGATATAAGAGTGGCATCTGAAATGAGGTCTATGGTAAACTTCGTCTCCCTTTCTGGGTGTAAACCCGATAGTTCTATAGGAAACACATCTAGAAAATTCCTAACAACTGGAATATCCTTAATGGTTTGTTCATTCCTAGTATCAACTATGTGGGCTAGATAAGCCTCATATCCACCTTGGATCAGTTTCAAGACAGTCATGAATGAAATTAGTAGAGCTGGCAATGCCTGACTAACTCCTCGAAACACTACTCTCGGTTGATTAGGAGATTCAAGAATAACTTCCTTAGTATAACAGTTCATCACAAACCAATGAATAGTGAGTCAATCCATGCCTAGAATAATATCTATTTTCTTTAACTGCAATATAATTAAATCAGCTTCTAACTCTGTCTAATCAATCTGAACTATGCACCCGTTTACATACCTCACCAATCACTGTTTTGTTACCCACTGGGGTACTCACCTCTAATCCATATTTTAATATCTCTCTCTTAAAATGCAATCTAAATGCCAGATGCGACGTGATGAATGAATGTGTAGATCCTAGATCTACTAATGCAAATGCTTCAAAATGAAAAACATTCAACATACCTGCTACCACATTTGGGGAGTTTTACACCTCCTATCTGGTGATGGCATAAACCCTGGCCTAAGACTGCGGCTAGTTACTCCGCATCTCAGTCCTAACACTGAGCCCTGCTGACTGAGTTCTGCCTCTACCTCTGCCTCTCTGTACAAATCTGACAACCCTACTCTGCTGAACCGTTGCCTCAGTCATTGTTCCTCCTCTAACTCCAGACTGTGGTCCTCAAGTCTCAAGATAATCTCCGATCTGATGCTCTATAGAGCCACAATGAAAACAAGCTCCCGATAACCTCCAACACTCACCACTATGCTTCTTACCACAATGTTCACAATTAGGCATCTTTTGTGACTGCCAAAAGGGCACTGGTCTTTTACCTCTACCAGTCTGAACAAATCCACCTCTTGGTCGAAACCTAGATTGTCTCAATCTAGCCTAGAATCGAGACGATCTGTTCTGACATTTACTGAAGCTTTTGCTAGAATCAGCCTGAGATTTAACTTGCTTCTTCCCTCTAAACTCCTGTCTGTACTCTCCCTGGCCATCTTTTAACAACTGCTCAATTATGATCGAGGCCGCTCATAGTTTTGTAAAATTACCCAAATTAGAAATAGTTAGTCTTGTTTTGATCTCCACGTTCAACCTGTCCTCAAACTGTCTACATTTGTCTTCTTTATTTGGGATCAATGCAGTTGTATACCCTATTAACTCATTGAATCTTATCTCATACTCTGCCACTGTGAGCCTACCTTGCTTCAGATCCAAAAATTCTTTCATCTTTCTATCCAGATAAATATTAGGCATATAATTCTCTTGAAACACCCTCAAAAAATCTTCCCAAGTTAAACTACAAGGTATGGTGGTACTGCCTAGAACAGTCTTCCACCACTAGTACGCTAGACCTTGCAATAGTGAGACCGTATAAACAAATCTTTTATTTGCCTCATAGTCCATCTGATCGAACACTCTTTCAGTTCTCTCTAACCACCCTTCTGCTTTAGCAGGGTCTGTAATTCTGTAGAAGTCCACAGTCTCTTGCTTCTGAAGCTTATCATATCTCATTTCCCTAAGAGGAGGATTCTCGGAGGTAGTTTTGCAAACTTAGGTATAGGAGACTCTTTATTAGCTCCTACGGATTCCATGTCAGCTGACTCTCCAACTTGGTCTCCTATGGCAGGTAATCTATAACAAAAATAGTTGTGGTCACTAACTGATTCTCTCACTATTTATCATGTCTCAATACTCTTATATGTCCCTATGAATGCCAAACCTGGCTCTGATATCAAAATTGTAACATCCCACTATCATAGAGTATATACTCAAATATCAAGAGGACATTCGAGTACAGATCCTATGACAATGGTATGTTATAACAAGCATAATCTCTTAAATGGCATCATAAAGAATATACAATACTTAAAAACCTCAACACTTCATTTCATTCATTGACAAAAGTTAACAATGTATTCATTGAAACAAATATTTACAATCCTTATACAAAAGTTCTACATGACAAAGAAACTACAAAATACAAACTATAACTCCTCTGATGTCAGCTGACAGACCTTTGAGCTATATCTTAATCCAAAATGTTCCTCTAGAAAAATTTTAGGAACTAGGTCTCCTATCTCGTGCATGAAAAGCCACGTTGCAATTTTTGATGAGTTTTGCGAACTCAATGAGTGAACCATAATTTATGATCTCACCCATGTCAAATAAACAATATCACACATTTCACATACATTCTTTCAGAGCATGAATAATCCAAACAATCACATTATCATGACACATCACTTTATTATCATAATTACACAAAAGATTTCATAATCATGTATATAAAAATGCAGATGCATATGAGACTCCAGATTTGTTATTATTTGTTGTGATCGAGTGCGTTTCAGATACAAATACAAATACTAGCTCATTGTGCTCGATCAGATACAAAAATCACAGAGCAAAACTCTACATGCAGAATTATGAGCTTAAAGCTCTTTTAGACTGGCTACTCTAATCATAATGCCTTTATTTGAACATGCATTTTATGAAATGCATTAAGTAACAGAATATGCCATGTATAGCATTCACTTATAATATGCAAAATTAATCTCATATTCATCGGACCTCAGTCCACATATCACATAATAATTGGTCTATTTGTCACATACTAATTGTTCTAATTGTCATTTAATTACTAGTCCATTTGTCACCAATTTAACTATGTCAAATGTAATCAATTATAGGATAAATCATCTAAAATTTTCATGTATCAATTTATCCTACCACTTGACATTTGTCCTAGTCTAAATGTACATTTTAATCCATCAATTTCCCAATCCATAACATTTAATTCCTGATTTACAAAATTTTCATGTATGAATTTATCCTACCACTTGGCATTTATCCTAGTCCAAATGTACATTTTAATTCATCAATTTCCCAATCCATATCATTTAATTCCTAATTTACTAATTGAAATATGAACATACCAAAATTTAAGACATACCAAATCACAATTCACATCATGATCACTTAACATTTTTATACCCCTGAATAAGTCAATTGAGTGCATATGCTAACTTGTAATATGCACAAATATCAATTCATGTATGAATGCTGATGTTATGCATGTACGTGCAATATTTAAACTGGGGTTAAACCTTAAGCATATTCTGAAAAATGAGATATTACAATCTTTCTTTGTTACTTGTGTATGGAATGAAAGAAATAGTAGAGTCCAAAAAAGCATAAACCACAAAGTAGAAGGTTCAAAAGTTTAAATGGGACAAAATGATTACATCTCAGCATTTATAGCCACAAGCAAAAATAGAATATAGAATCAAAACCATTTAGGGAAACATCTAGCTAGATAAGAGTTAAAATAAACTACAGCATGGAACATCTTCCTTTTGGATGTTCTCTTCATTAAGTTTCCATTGCAATTGCTTTTAAAATTGTGCTACACTTATGGATATCCATTTTGATCAATGAAATCATTCTTTTTCTTAATTTTTATATATATATCTTTATTATAAAATCAGCTAACAAAGCATATCTTGGACCAATTTACTTATGCATCTTGTACCATCATTTTTGAAGGTAGTAAACTAAAAGTCCTTTGACATAAACTTGTTTGATTTCAAAGAACATCTCTAAAGTTGTTTTTAATCCTAGGTTAGCCATTAGAGGTAGGTTCGGTACAAATGATAGGGTGTTCTTTGACAACACGAGTAACCCCTCTAGTTTCTTTTGCAAATGAAAACCTAAATCTATCAACCACCTACTCATGCTAAGCTATGGACCAAACTTTAGGATCAATGTGGATTGTATTGCCCTACTACTGATCAACTATAAATACAAACTTAAAATTAAGTTTTTTAGAAGCTTTACTTTCTTCAACATTAAGAATGAGCAAATGGACCTACAAGCTTAGCTAGAGAGAATCTTTCATAACTTAAACCAAGCATGAGTAGCAGCATTGTCCAATAAATGGTTCATTAACTAATTCTTTCTTTTTTTTCATTTGCAGTGTCGACCCGGGGCAGGGGCCAGCAGGGCACCTACCCAGGGTCCACTATGAGAGGGGGCCCCACTCCACCTCTTCTCCTAGGACACTAGTGATGTTTTACTTTTTATCGTTGGCTCTCCTCTGCGTTGCACTCCAACAGCCTCCTTTAAATGATTTTAACGTTATAAGTTAACGTTAACTTATATACGTTGGCTTTAAATGATGTTAACATTATAAGTTAACGTTAACTTATATACGTTGGCTTTAAATGATACGTTATAACTTAAAACTTATAAGTTAACATTGTGGTCCTCATGTTTATAAATAGTCTTGAAATATTTAAATGTACTTTTACCTTCTAATTTCTTTATTTTCGTCAATATATGTATTTAAAATACTCCATCTTAAAAATTAGCAGCAAAAAATTTTATGATTCTGTCTTTTGAGTTCTGAGTATAATTTAAATGTAAAGTTTCTAATTTTTTAATGTATTTTTACTCTTTGTTTTTTATTTTTAATATTAGATATTAAATTTTGCTATTTATTTTTTCCTCTATCACAGATATAATACCATTTATATA
>JANVCQ010000003.1:21184484-21196783 GCA_025531925.1 Erythroxylum plowmanianum
TTATTCTTCCTTAATTAGTTCTTCCTTAATTAGGATAGTTTTTTCCTATATATTCATGTGTATATACCTTGTAAAGAGATCAATATAGAATGGAAAAATCCTTCAGCTCGTTCCCAACTAAGTCAAAATTTGGGAGAATTTCTTTTCGTCTTGCTCTTAAGCCAGAAGCCCAAATTCGTCTTGTTTTCTTTGTCTCTTGTCTAAAGAAGTATTAAGAAGTAAAATGGCCACTAGCGTATACCTTTTTATTGGCCAACTATCCATAACGGTGGAGTGTGTCGTACCAATGTAAGCACAAAACAAGTCCTTGTTGGGATGGTAAAGCACAAAACAAGTCCTTGTTGGGATGGTCTCTCTCCTGCTTATGGGAACCAAACTCTATTATGCTTCAACATTATTCCTTGTTTGTGCTTAAGGTCAACTGCCTTCTTGACTACGTAGGAAATATTACTGTTGGGCACAGGATCAACTCCAAATTCCTAAACCTCACTCGATCAAGGGTGGAGCCTTTTAACCAAGCTTAGACGTGTTTTACCCCTGGGAGGAGTACGAAGTTTGAACAAATTTTTTGTTAGTATTTAGAGAGTATTAATGTAGTTGGCATCAAAAAGGGATTATTTTTATGTTCCTATAATTAAGAATCTGTTAGTTTGTTCACAAATGTTGTTTAAAGGTTGTGTCTGTTAGTTTGTTAGTAAATTATGTTTAAAAAAGTGTCTTATATTCTTTCTAAGTGAAAGCAGTAAGGCAACAAGAGGGACTTTATTCAACCTAGAAAAATATACATATTGAGATCCAGAGCTCTTTCTTAACGAGAGCTTGTTACTTCAAGTTAAAAAGATAGGTAGAATAAGGAGGAAATCTTCCAGTCTTAGTGTGCAAGCAAAGAGGGGAGTTCCCACTACGGGGTCCTGTAACTAGATCCAGAGCTAGGAACCATAACAAATTCCTAAAAAATATGCCCAAACAAAAATCTAAGTCTGAATGTAAAACATCAGCATAATTGGGAGCCACAAGAAAGCACCATAGAAGGGTCCACTGCAGGTAAAAGAATGTTTATGAAATTCGTGGGGATCACAGGAATCGAAATTGGAGGCAGGAGAATAATGGCAGAAAAGATACGAAGGTTAATATGATGCTGAATTTTCAGAAGAATGCTACTCAAGACAAGTGAGCAGACTGACCACAAGAGCAGGTCTTCCGGAGTCTTTAGGATACAGCTTAAAATAACTGAAAGAATTCCTCTTTCAAAGAAACAATACTCAAAAAAGTATGATACAGTCAAGTAATCAGTTCTCTGACCTGCTGAACATCACAAGATATTTTGGAAAAGATAAATTACTCTAAAGACCAGAAACACAGCATCTTAAATGATTGCTGCAGTTTCCTACACGCAAAATATTGTTGGATGATTTTGCTGTGTTTCCCTAAGAAATGAAAAGAACGGTCAAGTTGAAAAAGCCACTTAATCATTTGAATCTTTGTTGCAAAGTCTTTTAGAGAGCTCACATGTAGAGGGATTATCCTTCCTTATGGAAAACTCGGGAATCTCTACTTAATGAAAAGAAAACATCCAAAAGAACAAGACTCAGCAAACCACAAGTTTCAATCCCAATTATGTATAAAAAGTCCTTTTCACTTACCCTCGACCAAATTACTGAACCAGCAGCCTTTTCTTGTTGAGACTCACTGAATCTTTCTCTTACAGATTCTATGATGGCACTGATTCCTTCTCTGCCACAAGAACTGACAACCTCCTCCAGCAAGAGTGCACCTTTCATTAATTATTTTTGAAAAGTAAACCACCATTAAAGCTAATACATTCAGAAAGGGAAGAACCTAAAAAATGTTTTATAAGATATAAACAAAAGTGGTTCCAAGATAGCCTTAGCAGCAATGATGAATGACTATCAGTAATGTTAAGTACCAAGAGATGGGCTTCAAAGTGCTCACCAGAAATGCGACAGCTATAAGTTACTTCATCCTCATCTGCTACAAATTGGTTGGCATCCATTGACCAATTATGCAACTACAACAGTCATGGTGAATATACGATACCGCAAAAAAACCAGCTTGAATACTAATAAATATAACATTAGCATTTCTAAACTTTCAGTGTTATATATGAATGAGAGAGATTATTAGCGAGACATGCTGAGCAAAAAGCCAGCTTTTTCAAATCAAGAACAAATGAATAATTTCTGATAGATGAAGGCAAAGAAAAGTTCTGCTGGCTTTCCCCAGATGCTTTCTGCAGTACTATGAAAAGAGATATCATATTATGCATATGTTATTATGAGGCATGCTAAACTACTCATAAGGATCTGTACCTAGTGCATTCCCATCAGCAAAATTCTAGTTTAACATGGATAAAGGTATGCAAAAGCTAGTCCTCCGTTAAGGCTACAATGTTGTCCATAAAACTCATGGTTTTATGAATGCTATGGTCTACAATGACAACTAAGGGCCTGTTTTTTTCCACTTAAAATTTTTATTTTCTGTTTTCATTTTCAAATTCAATAGAAAATTTATTTATTTGAGTTTTAATTTCTATTTTTAGCTTTAAATTTCTCTCAATTTTCATAATTTATGAAAACTATAAAAACTAGTTTTTGTTTTCTATTTTTATTTTGTCATAATTTGATTGTTCATCAACAAATAAATAATATTTAATATTAATTACTAATAAGAATCATGATTAATATAATTATTTAAAATTTATTTTTAAAATAAAAATATTTCAAATTTAATAACTATTTATTAAATATACTTTAGATTTAAAATATTTTCAAATAAAATTAATTTTAATATATAAAGATATAATAAATATTAATTTATAAATACACTTTTTACTTATTAAATTATTTATTTAAATAAAAATAAAAATATTTACTAATATTTGTTAATAAATATTATATAAGAAATTAAAACAAACATATTTAATTATTTCATAAAAGTTAATTTATTTTTATCTGCTATTTAATTATTATGAACAATAAAAATATTAACATTAACATTAAAAATTAAAAAAAATTTTAGAAAAAAAAAGCAACAAAAACTAAAAACTACAATAAAAAATAAAAGTGAAATCAAATAACCCCAAAATAAGTATTTTGTGACGCAAATATAACACCACAAGAAAATTAAAGTCAAACAGAGTAAATCCAAGAATTTTAATTTAGGGACTTTAGCATAAGGGCAGTCGAGCATAAACAAGAAATCCACTGAAGCATGAATAAAACTGAAGAATATACAAGGTACCACGACGATCAATATAAAGAGTAGCACAAGCATCAAGAAAAAGACCAAGATATTCATACTTGGTTTTGTGTGATTTGTAAGAAGGGAATGGTATGGTACACCAATTCCTTAAGATTATTCTGAACAACCTGCATAAATCAAGTTTTATAATTGTAGTAGTTAAGCATAAACTTTATAATAAAAAGGAAAAGAAATTATTAAGAGAAACTACACTAAGAAAAGAAAGTTGATATAGCACCTTTTTTAACTTTGAACAGCCCACAACGGTCAAAAGAAACTCAAATAGCTGTATTACAAACATTTATGTGTCAGAAACCAAACAGTTTAGATAAAAATGTAAACATACAAGTTTGCTATACAATGATATGCAGCAAAAAGAAACGTTGTACTGTTATGTAAACCCTGAAGCCAATACGTAAGCATATCCCCAGCTGACATAATCTATTTCTTGTGAGCATCCTAACCCGGATAACAAGGTTTTTCTTGAATCAGCACAAACCATACATAGTTTTTGTGTATTAGTGCCAAAGATTCTTAGCCACTAAAAAGAGGTAAAATATTAGGATTTTGGTGACTGATCTGATTAAAGACACACATTATACAAAAACCTGGTTTAATATACTAGTTTAAGAACTATGAAACTATAGAAAATATTTAATTGCGCAAGAATCTATACTTTTCAAATCAAGGTTTAAAATGCAAATAACTAATCATTTTTAAGGCTAATAAAGGAGTTAAATATATATGCATAAAAATATATAACCTCTAATGTATTATGACTAGAATTTTTAAAGGTTTTACAGAAGAAATATGATTTTAACAAAGACAACAATTGAAATGAAATTTGAAAAGATTCAGTATTAAACAAGTCAATTGAATTGGTAAATTTCACCTGTTCCCAAATTGTAGCTAGTAATTGTTTTCAGCAAGTACCATCAGTCAGTCCAGTCCAATTTCGTTAAACCAATTTTATCACCATATTTTTGTCAGATTGTTAAAGGAAGGTTAGTTGTATGACTTATGAACCACAAAACTCCCCAAAACATAAGATAAGAGAAAGTAGGGAAAGAAAGTGAAGGCACACAAACGTGCACATGCAAACATAAAGGCTTGGTCATGCAAAACATAAGGGTATGTCCAAATACCTAAAGAAATAGTCAGTCGTAGAATTTCCTTTTGAGTTAGGAAAGAAGCTATTTGTTATAATCATTAAAAAGCTAATTGTTGATAACTAAAAAATCATCTCATTGCGAATAGTGAAAATCAACTAAATATTATAAAATTGATTAAATGACCAATTGCTATTACAGGACATGATGCAAACAAGAGAATTCATCAAGTAAATAAAGTAATATTATTACTTGGATAACAAATGAATCAAGACTCTTCTCTGAACCATCGGAGTCATATCTACCCTCATAAGGATCCTCTGTACCTTCAACAGATGATCTAATATACACTCTTAAAGATGTCACAAATGTTTGCCACAAAGGTCCCATAATTACTGCAGAAACAAAGGTTATCAGATGAGTATCTCTAGACCAAACAAAAATAAGAACAAATAACTCCAGAAAACTAAAACTCAAACTTCATAAGAACAGATGGCAAGGTACCCCTAAACTCATTCTCAGCAAGGGTAGGGAAATTCTGAACAAATTGATTTAAGCACTTTAAGACCTAATGATCAGAAAAAGTACATAAGTCACTGCATATTCTAATCAATAAACACAACAGAAGATCTCACTAAAACACCAATGTAACCTCCATTCTCATGCTCCAGTCATCAGGATCTTCAGGCTGCATTGGCTTTTCTAGGATAACAGAGAACTGATCCATCCAAGCCTTGATCATGGGTGCCATCAAGGCACTGGTTTCCATCTAAGCATACAAATAATTCAATGTAAAACATACAAACTCAGGGAACCACAATGCAGAAACAAGGTAATGTGTCCATATTATACCTTATATACACCACTCATAGTTCCAAGAATGGAAGTGCAAGAATACACTATTGAAAGAGCTTTGGCACACAAATACTTGTCATAGATCTGCTCAAGCAAGTCCAAACAACGCAAGTGCATATCATCAAATCAGTAATTTTGATTTCCAAGAAGAATCTACCTCAATTACATTCAGACTTTGAATAGATTAGGCTCCACTTAGAAGTCAAAACATAACACAGTTTGACAAAGATATAGTAACGTTTCCTAAAAGCTACATGCCAAATAAACTCATTCTCCAGCATGTCTTCCATAAGTATCTTCTTAATTTCCTTCTTAGTTATAATGACATTCTGGAAACAATTCTTACCATATTCTCTTATCAGAAAATAGGATACATCAGAAAAAATAAAACATTAAAATGTAAAGGACTTCATTCCTAAGTCTCTAATAGAAACATAACGCTAGTCAGTCACTACGAACTAATATACCTATTACTTGATTTTTTATAAGGTACCCTTAATTAATTTAATATCGGGAAGAACTAAAGATGTATTTGCAAATGTATTTAATATTATAGCTTTAGATGGTATGGATCCCATGCTTTAGTTGACAGGGTATACATATGACCTCATGCATTGCAAGAGCAATATGTGGTCACTGAAACCTTCACATGATACAGTCAACCACAAGAACTGTAAACAATTGAATTAAGTAGAAGCTTCACAAGTTGTGGGCAACATGTCAAGAGTTAAACAAAAGCTAACCTGAGGAGATGATATAATTTTATGCAAGCATGGGAATAGAACAGGTATAAGGGTTGGCACCAATGTGTCGTCCAAATCTCCAGAGAGAAAAGCCAGGCATCTTAAAGCTCCATGCACTACAAGATCAAAATAAAAACTGTATTTCCAGCTGACTCATAACTTGTCAAAGAGAATTAACTTTGAAATAGGATGTTGGAAGATATTTAAATCTGACAAGAAAGATATAAAGGCATACTAACAAAGCAAGCTTGGTAAATAATCAACAATGTTTACTAAAGATTTGTATTCAATAGCATAGAAATGTTCTGCTACATTAGCTTTCTCATTTGTTAATATCTTTCTTGACCATGAGCTTTCTCATTCAGAGAAAAAACTGTTAGAATGCAGACATGTATAGATTCTAAAATTGCTCATAAGTGAAGTTGATATATCATCACCATAGATATCTCAAATGCTTGATTGCAGTAACCTTTCCACCAAGAAATAGTAAATAAAAGATAACTGGTCCTGTTCAAATTATAGAAATGGATCATAGAATGAGACATTAAATTAGGCAAACAGAAACTTGAAGGTCGTTTCTTAATTATTTTGATTCTAGCACAAGTTGGCATCCTGCCAAACTGATACTCTGGATATTGTATGAACCATCTGAGAGAGCTAAAGAGATTAGCATTCAATACACTTACCTCCATTAATGTTGGTTTGGTTGTTAATTAAATTCAGAAGAGCTGGAAGTAAGTCAGGCCATTCCTCTGGCCAATCATATACAGCAATTGATGCTATAGCCATACTAACAGCAGTGCAGATTTTCCTCTGAGAATCATCCAATGAAGCTACAAGTAGTCGGCGTATGACTTCCTAAACACATGATGAAAGGGAAGATCAATTCCACCATTTACTTAAAATAGCACTCAAACAACAAGATCCAATATCAGCATTGCAAAAATGTCCTAATACAATTTATTGAGTGAAGTTTCCTCTGCTACTTCAAAAGGTTATTGTTCATATATCCCTAACAATGCCGATTGGATTCAAAAAGCATACAGTAAATCAAAATATTTTGCTCAAGGTATTCAATACTAAATAATCATATTCAGAGCCAGTGGAGAAACTTCAAACAACTTACATACCTTTTCTTCAAGTGATACAACTGGATGTTCAAAGGATTCATCACCTTCCTGCCAGTGTTTCTTAATGAATTGCTTTAGAATAACAGCAGCTAGGTTCCAGTATGTTAACTCTCACAAGAGCAAACAAAAACTCTACTGAAATGTAGGTCATACCAACCATCCTCAACAATCAAAATATCCGTTGACTAAAAGGTATATTATCTTCCTTATACAACTCAAAGATTTTTATTTCGTATCAAAGATATCATCCAACAAACATCTATTTTTGGCTTAAATTTTTTAAAATGGAAGGATGAGTTGAGTACAACGAAAACACAAAAATATAACCTCAAAAAGGATATCTGACGCAATCCTAATGGAAAATCCCTATTTGCCGCAATTTTGCACAGCGCTTCACCAAAACCTTCAGCAAACAAACATTTTTACATATCAAAGTACCTCATCAATATCAAAGCATATTACTGAGGAAACAAAGAAAAGCAAATAGAAGTATATGCAAGAAATGATTTCTTATCAAGAAAATAAATAAGCACAATGCATGTTGTAACTCTAACAAATTTCAGTTCCCCAAGGACACCAATAAACTGACCTCCAATACAAGCTCACTGCCAACTAAATCACTGACTTCAAAACCAGAGACATCCTATATTTGTATTAGACACCTAACACCGCAATGTACATGCTGAACAAAGATTTCAGAGGAAATTTTCCCTCCAGAAATGCGGACACACAAACGAAAGAAAGGCATTATCAATGAATAGCATTCAATCAAAGAAGATGAACAAGTTAACGAGACCTAACAATGGTTTTCGAGTAAAGAACCTGGTTGCAGAGAGGCCTGGTTGAGTGAAACTTCAGCAAAGGACCGAACTTCCTGGTTTGGGTCAAGAGTGGCAGTCAAGCAATTGACTAACCACTGCTGATCACGATCAACCAATGAGTTGGCCATCTATATGGAGCCAACCAAATTGACTAAAAAAACAAAACTATCGTACAGGGTTCCCACTCTAAAGGACAATAATCCTGAAACCCCCTCGGCTATGCAGGGTTTTAGGGTTTATAATGCTAGGGCGGAGCTAAGTTTATTTTCTTCAGGGCCTACACTACTAGCTTCAATTCTCTCACCTGGCCAAAAATGAAGAAACTTTAGGTGTTAACTTCATCTAACTCTTCAATTCAATATTCTAACTTGGTAACAATTTTAGATTTAATATAACACAAACCTGATATTTATGTCAAATATTTTTTAAATTATAAAATAATTTTATAAAATTTCAAAAAAATTCCGCGTGCTGTATCATTTTTTAACACTTATCTCAAAAACATTATAATAACATAAATTTAATATAATAGTTATTTCTTTTATATTAATATTATTTTTGACGTACTGTTTTACTTTTATGTAAAGAAATATCTCTAAGAACGAAAACTATAGACGTAATAAAGGTGAGATCTTTTCCTTGTCCTAAACCTTCCTTGTCTGTACAAGGTTTTACATTCCTAAGTTCATTCTTTCAGGGTCTAAACCATAGGCTTTAGTTTTCTCAACCAGAAGAAACTTTTAAAATTTTATATTAAAAAAACTAGTTACATCTCTCTCTTCTATTCAATGTTATAAATACTGACAGTGGCTCCACCACAACTTCCACCTCCACCGACGGGTGCTAGGCCACGACTGGTCGCTCCTCTTTGGCATCACCTGCTGATTTCTTTGGCAGTGGCAGAATTTGTCCCTCTTCAATGCTCAATTCTCTTAGCCACACTCATCCATTTCTCACATTTTGTCTTATGCAGGTTTGATTATCCACTCAGACACGTGGCACAGTAGAGCGACGACGATCGGTTAGCGACTTCCACCGGAGCACCTTCTTGGCTGGACTTCACCTCCTACCAACTGGATCAAGCTTAACACTGATGACGCGAGCAACCGCTCTTCGGCCACAACCACTGTCGGCGGTCTCCTCCAGGATAGTGCCGACAACTGGAGAGGCAGCTTCTCCCATAACATTGGCTGGTGCACTCCTCTCCAAACAGAACTATGGTGCACTCCTCTCCAAACATAACCTTAAGCTTTTAGGCAGCTTAAGGTTGATTCTACTATGGTGATCGATATCCTTTCTTCCCCAGATCATCGTGCTCGGTCTCCCTACCCTATTGTCCTCGATATTCACGAGTTGTTCACTAGAAACTGAACTGTTGTTCCTCGCCATGTCTATCGGGAGAGCAACAGAGCCGCTAACTGACTTGCTCATTATGTCGACCATTTTTATGTTGACGTCACTTGTTTTGACATTACACCTATAGGGTGCCATATGATCCTTGTAGAGGATAGTTCGGGAACCTGTTTTCCGCGTCTTGTTATGTAATCTCATTCTCTTCCCTTTAAAAAAATTGTTTCAAATACTGACTTACTATCGATTTTAACTTTTGATTTTGGCTTTAGTATAATATAGTAGTGATATCGGTCAATATTGAATAATGTTTTAAATATTTTTTAAAATTATAAAATAGCCTTCAATTTTATAATGTTATAAAATGATCTCTTACTTCAACTTTTTTCTTAAAAATCACAACATAAATTTTATATTAACAAATATCTCGAATAATACTTTTCATATATTTTTCATATAAACAAGTATCATTCATATTTAGTATGTAATGATAACCACAATATGATCATTTAATCTCATACAATTATAAAATTAAGAATAACATGTATAATCATTTAATTCTCATACAATTATAAAATTAAGAATAACACAATTGATTATAAAGCACTTACATACAATTGATTATAATAAAGCACTATATAACAAGAATAATATACACCCATAAAAGCAAATAACAAAGAAAAAGTGAAACCTGAAAAACAAAAGTTACATTTATAAGTTTTTATTTTTGCTACATCAATAAAAATTAAAATATACTTAAACATAAGTGAAACTAAAAGTAAAAGGAGTACATTTGAAAAATCTTGAAATTCATTCCATGATCTATCCACTTAAATTACATTGACTCTGATTTTTATTTGTTATGAAGCATTCATCATTAGGGGGAGTCTCGTTATTAGTATTATTTAAACATGTTGCACTAAATAACATACCAATATTTTTCCATCCAAGATCTTCTTATAAGTTAGTCTTATCTGTAAATTTTGGTTTCTTAGAAACCTAATTTGATAAGAGATTGACATGATCAGGGCAAATTGAATAAATAGAACTTCTTATTTTATAAAAAGTCCAAGAAAACAAATAAAATTAAATTATTAAGAAATCATGAGAAATTATATTCAATTTAATAATGACAATAATATAAATTTCTCGAAACTTCAAGTTACATCAAATAAATATTAGATTATTCAATCTCTTATGTTTTAATCTATTTCTTTTTTTAGAATGAGTACACTCAAATGTACTATAATTTCTTTCACACTAATTGCAAATCATACATTGGCTACGAATTTGAATTGCAAACTTTAGCAATTTTGAAACATTGCTTCTAAATTGGTCTCAACATGCAACTTTATGACAATAAAAGTAATCTCATAAATAAAATGAAGAAATGCATACATAAATTAAGTTTGTATCTTTAATGTATTGCAAGAGGCGTTTCAAAATTACCACTTAATCCTCATATATCTCCATTTGTGAGCTAAAAAGATTTTACGACATGTCATATAAAACAATTGTTGTTATGGTTAAAAGCATCTCGTATATAAAGTAGATACTCATATTCTAAAATACACCAACAATAAACAACATAGTAAAGTTGTTTTTTCCAATTCTCATTAATGACTACAAGATCAAGTATGTACAAAAAGGGACCCATTTTTTAGATTAACCTTATTATTTCCTTCGCCCTTTAAATTAGAATCATAAAAGTAACTCAATGTTGACTTCTCATCACTATCAACCAATCAAAACACTATTAACAAAGGCTCATGAACTTAAATCACAAATTGACATGGAAACTAAAATTTATTATCTTTAAGTATAATCCTAAAAACTTCCATTTTAGCATTAGAAATGGCATATTAAAATGCAACTCACTTATCTTTTGTAAACATTTATCTCAACTTCTTCTTTATTTGAACAAAACACTGAAGAGATAAGAAAATAGTTATGAATCTTATAATGATAGGATGACACGTGCATGAATATGAATGAACTTCATAACTTTTCTTATTTTTTTATATTTTCATTAATGACGTGAAAGTATCTATCATCTACTCGATTTTCCAAATCAAGTCAATATAATGTGGAGCTAAAGGAGTCTAATAGAAAGAATTGTGTCTGCTTTGCATCCTTTTCCTAGTTGCTTTATAAGCACCATCATTGTTAATCATGAACTGTATAATGTTCCTAAGCCTATTTTGTTCACAAATTTAACAAATATCTCTAACAAAGTATCAACATTTCTTACAGGGCCTAACGTATGGATTGACTTCAAAAACATTATCCTCTTAGCAAAAAAATAAAAAATATATGTATAATGGGCTTGTGTTTCATATTTTTCTAGCCATCACACATAATTAAATACCCATATTTATCCAACCATCATATATAATGGGCTTATGTTTCCTATTTGTCCAACTTTCTTCTTTCACTCAAATACCTTTTTATTTCATTAACATAGTTGCTTAGAAGATTACTTTTATATTCATTAATTGAAGAAGCTTAAAATTCTAGACCATAAGAGATAATAACATCCACAATAAATTGGTAATAGAAAGACTAGGCAACATTAAATGATACATCACCATTTAGACATTATCATCTTCACATTATAAGTTGCTTCTTTTGATTATAATGCACTGCGTGTTGAAGGTTAAGCTACATAGTTATTTATGGAACAAAAAATTTAAACACTTGCTTTCTTCTTTTCCCTATATTGGTTTATCAATCCCTTGCTTCTGGGTAGAAATAGTAGCTTCAATTTAGTGTCATCCTCACTAATGCATAATGAACTTTCATTTCCAATTTAGTAGTTCATTCTTTGTCTTCTTTTTTTCTCAGTATGATATTCTTCAAGCAAATTTTTTATCTATCATTTTATGTTATGACTAACTTTCTTACAAGGTTCCACTTCATCTTTAATTCCAACTAAATATCTCTTTAATCTAGTGATGTTGGACCCCACACCTGGGCTAGCATTTCCCACCCAGCGTGTGTTTGCGGGTTATACCGCGGCATCCAACTTAT
>JANVCQ010000003.1:21235719-21249032 GCA_025531925.1 Erythroxylum plowmanianum
TCCTTGTTGAATCATTGCTGCCATATCATGTTTCCAGATTGGTTCTTTTGTACCTTGCTCTATTGAATGATCCAAAGGTGAATCACTCACATTCATATTCACTAATTCCTTAGTGATATCTCCTCCTCTTTTCTCTTTGGAACTTTTATACCAATCCGGATACCCATGTATTTTGAAACAAGTATCCCGTGTATGTCTCCTCATTTTGCAAAAATCACAATACATGTCATCTTTATTAACTTGCTTCTTCGCAGCACCTCTTCCAGTTCCTCTTCCACTGCTCCCACTAGACCCACGCACCAACATTGCACTGTTGATATTATCAGAAAAAGATACATTCACCTCCCTCTGTTTTTCAACTCGAATTACCATCGAGTATGCCTTATCCACATGAGGCAAAGGATCCATCACCAAAATCTGGCTTCTAATAGCATCATAATCTTCATTTAAACCCATCAGAAATTGAACTAATCTGTCATTATCCCCAAATTCAATCAACTGCCTAAGTGACCCACATGAACACTGTTGTAAAGCTCCACATGAACATTGCGGAATAGGAGCCAAACAATTTAATTCATCCCACAGTCGTTTCAATTTAGTAAAATACCTGGAGATAGACAAATCCCCTTGCGAAATCGAACTTATCTCCCGCTTGAGTTGATAGAGCAGTGGCCCATTGCACTCTCCATATCGCCTCTCAAGATCTCTCCATAAATCCGTAGCTGAACTTGCATACAAGAAGGACTCAACAATATCCTTGGAGATGGCATTCAACAGCCACGACGTCACCATAAAATCCACCCGACACCATCGATCAAAATCTGGCGAATCTTCCCTCGGTTTCACACATTTGCCGGTGACAAAATCAAGCTTCAACTTCGCCCCCAATGCAATTCGCATTGCACGACTCCATGATAGGTAATTATTCCCATTCAATGGAGTCGTGACAAGTACCATCCCTGGATGATCTGAAGTCTGCAGAAACAACGGATTCTCCTCTCCAGCCAAACTTCCGAAGGAAGAACGCGCACTCACACCGTCAACCATAGCGAGCTCCGACGATCTACCCAGAATTCTCTGATACCATGAACAAATCTAGGGATTTTAGGTTTGGGTAAAAGTGATATGCTTTATCACTGATACTTCACTTAATCGAAAAGGTTACAGAAAAACGATGGTATTTATACCATCAGTGTTTGAAACAAAAAACGACAAAGCTATCTATACAAAACGCATAACCTACTTATTTACATCTACAAGCTACTGTACACAAATATAACATAAATACAAAGTATTTTACAGTAACAGCTCCCTTTCGATGGTCTACGATTTTTGTTACTAGTGGAAAGTGTAACAGCTTCCTTGCAATTTAACATCTGGTAAAACTTGAATTTGCTAACCTCATATATGACTAGTGCTAGTTCTGTTGCAATGGGAAATATACTAAATATTGAAAGCAAAATAAAACAAGGAATAAAATAAACTTTTTGTTTGTCCAATGTTGAGAACACCAAATGTAAAATTAGTAGTTTAACGATGTCTGTACATGACATGAGTTGGCAAAATAAATGACTGCAGGCTGCAGCATTCACTGAATGATGGTTATGTAGTTCTTATCCAAGTCATCAGTAATGTTATATCAAGTCGGGAATTTATGTTTGATTATATTGGCTATGGGTAAAGGTTATATAGAACTTCCGTAGTAGGAGAACCGAAGTATATGTAACGTAAGGAGACTAAAATAGGAATTAGGAAGAGGTGACAGAAAGTCGTTAATTTCCAACTTACCAGTAGTCTTTAACAAATTACCTCTTTCATAAGTTTGCCAAAGGTTTGTCGACATAAATACAATAAAAAACAATTGTACTCCACATGGGGAAAATATGTCTTTTCCATAAATCTTCCGCCACGGGACACTAACTTGACTAATGCTGTCCTTATTGCAACGGTAACAGATATTCGTTCTTATAAATCAGTTCCATTCTTGTTTTATAAACCTTATTTATATATTTACATGTAGTTCCACAAATATATGGATAAAATTAATAGTTACAAAATCTCGTTCCTATTGCAAGATGCCTAAAGTTAGACTACAAAATGAAAAACAGAGTCAAAGCATCAGTCTGTTCGCAAGAGTACCCTTTCTAATTTTTCTCAGGAATAACAATTTTAAATTATCCAACCATTTTAGGTTTTTTAAATTGAATGTCTAAATTTGTAAATTTCTTAATTAACTTATTATAACTTTAATAATTTAGTTTAAAATGTTAGTTCTATTAATATTTTGCTGATTTAGCTAATAGAATCTTTTTTTATCTATACCATATAAATATTCAAGTGAAAAATTAATTATCACTATGAGTGGATTAAAATACCTAACTAGTCAAATTAACAAAATATCGATAAAACTAACATTTTGAAATGAGTTGTTAAAATATAAATGATTAGTCACTTAATTATAAATTTAAAAGCTTCGCATTGAATTAACAAAATATTAAAAATGTTAGATACTTTAGAATTTGATATCTCTCGATGCATGCATTATTTTTCTATTGATTCATAAGTTATTCTTAGAATGAATCAAAAAGTCAATGTCTATTTGGTTCCTTTTTGCAAATTCAATAAAAGAGTATTTAGTGGAGTTTTTTTAATTTCTAATTATTGACTTTTGTTTTTATTTTTAATTTATATAATATGATTTATATTAATTAAACATATACTTTAAAATTAATTACAACAATAAATTTAATAAATATACTTAAATTGTTTAATTTATTTTTTAACTTTTATGATTACTCCTAAAATTTTAAAAATGTTATTTTAAAAGTTTTAAATATTTCCAAATTTGATAAGTATTTAATAAATACATTTTAAATTTTAAATTATCTTTAAAATACATAAATTTCTAAATTTTAAAAATAATTATCTATGAAATATTTTTCAAAATATCAAATACTTAATTAAACTGAATAATTAAAATATATTTTGAAAATAATTTCTAAATATATATTTAATTATTTAATTAAAATTTATTATAAATTTCTATAATTTTAATTTCGTTAATAATTAAATATATTTTATTTTTTGATTGAAATAGAAATTAAAACGAAAAATAAGTGCTTTAATAGCTCTATAGTTTCATCTTAACGCGATGAGAGTTAATCTTAGTGAGGTTGGAACTTAACATCTACAAAATTTCGATGAGAAGCAAAGGGAAAGTACTACCGATGGACTTATTTTTGTGCTCTTAATTAGGCTACGTTTGGTTGGACGTAAAGTTTTAAATATAATGTAATATATATTTAATTATTTATAATAAAATAAAATATAAATGGATATAATATTAAAAAATTATTGTTTGGGATGAAAGAGTTTATAATATAATATAGTAAAATATTGTTTGGAAGAAGGATTCATAATGTAATATAGTAAAATGTTGTTTATGATTTTACATTTCATCTAAACTCTTCAAATCAGAGATAATTTATTTTTACTGTTTAGGATGAAATGAAATGTAATATAAAACTCCCCCTTTTCATCCTATTCTATTATATTCAATTATAAACTTTTCTATCAAATGATAGAATAATATTACATTCTATTAATAACCACCTAACCATACATAGCTTCTCGCCTAATTGTGACAAGCCTATGGATATGAATTTTGTTTCATACAAGTTGGAAGACCGTATGAAAATAAAACTTATTGTACTGGCTATATGTATATAAACAATTTTAGTTATACTGGTCAAATCGTAGCGTTACCAAGAATATCAATAAATGCCAGGAGAGGTTTTTTAAATATGAAAATTTGAAGGATTAAAATAAAAAATAATCTAAAAAGAAAACATCTACATGCCACCTCACACTCACAAACATAACCAAACCCAAACCTCTTTTATCTCTCTTGTAACATCCTGTTTTCATACTAAGGGTTAGAACCCTAGATTCTATAATTGAGAAATATCAATGAGATATTAGAAAAAATGCATTTCAAACTTATGCATAATGTTAGCATACACACATATGAACTTGAATTTTGCACACATTACAATGATTTGTACGTGCACTCATTTGTAATTTTTTTTGGTATAAATGATTGTTTTAATGTGATTATTATGTGAATTATGGATTATGCGTCTTAAAAATTGAGTTGGTGTGTATAAGTAGTGATTTATAATTCTTGGTGAAATTTGAGAATTTTCTATAATTAAGGGTATTCTTTTGGACTAGTAAAAATGCCAAGTGGCGAGATAATTGATGAATAGTAGCAGAAATAAGTGTCAGATGGCAGTAGAATTTTTGATGATGACATAGGTATTTAATGACATATTTCATTTAATATTGGGAGTCAAATAGACTAGAATTGGGACACAAATAGACTAGTTTATTAAAAGACCAAAAGAGGACTATGAGAAAGTGACATGTATGGCAAGTGATACTTGTCATTTGTCACTTGCCAGACCACTTATCTTAACCCACAATTTTTATTAAGTGAAAGACCCACTCTCATTCTGGTCTTTCACTTGTCGTTTACTCCTCTCTTTGTTACCTTCTCTCATCTTCATCTTTTTTATTTGTCTTCATCCTCGATACTCACTTCTCACTCCGTCTACGTCGAAGCTTACTTTCACCTTTCATTTGCTACAATTTTTTTGTTGTCTTCTTCATTTCTTATTAAAGACCCAACCCTACCACCTTTGATTATTGATGATCGAATAATACTGGAGAAGCTGGGGTTAAGTATTATTTGAAGATCTTGGAGTAAACCAATAAGTTTAAAGCATTACTCTTTATGATTTATTACATGAAACATGTTTAATGTTAGTTAAAGGTCAAATGATCATTAAATGGTAATATGTACATATTGAAACATGAATGAGAAATCCTGGGTATGTTCATCTCTTGTTTTTACACATATGATGATGATTAATATTTCATCATTTGTTATAGAGATGAGTTTGAAATAGAAAGATCATTAAAAATGGTGTAGGAAAAAAAATTTGCAGAAAATTAGATAGATAAAGGGTGTTATGTTTTGTTTTCTTAATGTACCACCATGGATTTTTTCGAGTGTTATAAAGATGAGTTAAAATGAGTTTGATGCTAATGAAAAAGGGAATAATGTGGTGTCTTAAAATGGGAAGAATTAAAGTGATAGTTAGAAGTGAAATGAAAGTAGAAATGAATATGAACATGTGCGGAAAGTTGATGATGTATGAGTAAGGAAACACTAGGTAGTGCATGATCGTGTACAAACACGATCATTATAAAGAGAAAAGGCATCAAGTAGTGCACAATCATGCATAATCATGATCGTGACAGAGAGGAGATATCAGGTAGTGCATGATCATGAACAAGCACGATCGTGACAGAGAGGAATTGTGCACGATTGTGACAGTGAAGGTGCAATGCCTTTTGACAGTTTTAAACACCCTTCACTCTTCAAATTGACTTGAAATTTGAATCACAAGCTCCTCACACATTATCCTTCCTCTCTACCAAATTTCATTGTCATCTGAATTCACTAGGAAAGGATTGATAAATGGTTTATTGATGAACTTAGGAAGATTAAATTTTGCAAGATATGATATATGAATGAATTGCTGATATCAAAGTACCAAAGGCATGAGTATAATGGGAATAAAGATGTTCATATGAATGTAATTGTGATTCAAAGGAGTTAAGTAAAATGAGTTAAGTAAAGGTGAATGAGAATTGGATATTATAAGATCACATAATGCTAGAAAAGAAATGATGAGTAATTGAATTATGATATTAGAATAATCAAGTGTTCTTGAGGTGTAAACCTAAAAATAAGCTAGACACATAAATGATAAGGTTTGAATGATCAAGAGACGTGATTAGGGAAACATACCCAGAGTAGTTAAATTGAGTATGCATTATACATAACACATATACATATGTGTACAATTGAATATTTATGTAATTGTATAATTAATAATGTGTGTGCAATATGTGTATTGCATAATGTTGTTATATAGGATAGAACGTCCATATCTAGACGTTTTCGGATCTTGGAAGCAAATGCTAATCTAGAGCATACTGTGAGTCAACCTAGATGGTCTCACTTTTATTGTTTGTTCTGTTTTAAATTTCTGCATTAAATTACTGTTGATAAGATTGATATGAAAGTGTTAATTTTGGACAATAAATATCCGAGGCATTTGATGCATGTAAAAATCATTGGAAGTGCTCCTTGAATGTGAATTTGAATGAATAAGTGATACTCAACATTATTGTTGAATGCCAAATAAGTGATTCTCAACATAATTGTTGAATGTCAAACTTAGGTCCGATGACATGTGAAAGTGAATATGTAAAGTGAAATAAAGTCACTGACTGATTTTAAGTGATTTGATGCATTTCATTACATGAATGCATGATAACATAAAGACAGTTGTGATCGGAGTGACTAGTCTGAAAGAGCTTAAAGCTCGAAATATACATAAGAGTCGCAGGCTCAATTGTTAATATGTCTGGTATCTATAAGAGATATAAGTCAATATCTGAAATAAGCCCAATATTCACAAGGGATATGGGTTTGTAAAAAGGCACTCGGCCATAACAATAACAATTAGAAGTAAGTCTCATGAGCATTGCATATAAAATTGATATGTATGTTTTAAATGATGAAAATGAACTGTTTGACTGCTCTGAATGTGAAATGTGAAATAAGCGATCAAAGTGGTATGTGATGCTATATGATTATTAGTGAAATGATGTGAATTATGTGATTACATGAATTGTATGTGTTATATGAAATGAGTGAGTCATCGAGGATGGTCCACTCACTGAGTTCACAAAACTCACGCTAAAATTGTAACATTATTTAAAAATCTCTGGTTAGACAAATTGGAGTCTAGTCACTACATTTGAGTAAGATATAAAAATGGGATCAGTTCACGTTTGTATATGTATTTCATTATTCTGTGTCAAAATGTGTATTCACAAATATTGTACAAAGTGTATGTGAATGATTTTGTAATGTAATGACATTATGAATAAAAGTATTTTGTATCTATAATGGGCCTAATTGACTACTGAAATTTTGATGATATGTATAATGGTTGTAACAATTATGATTGAATAATATTTTTGAATAAAATGGGCCGAAATTGATTATTGGTTTTCTGAAATATGCGTGTGATGCGTGAAAAGTTTTTAATGGTTATGATTGATTGACTGTCCTAGTACACCACCCTTATAGAGTGTATTTTCGAATACCATTGGTTTGTTCCGAAATATGCCCTATGAGAGTGGGGTGCTACATAAGAAGTTGGAATGTTAGAAATATAAAACCTGGAGAGAAAGGCAAGAGATATCAGGTAACTTCATGGTTTGTATGATACATAAGTTTAATTTTATTATAACTACACTAAGTTCTTGGTGGCTAGATAATGGAGCCTTTACTTATGTTGCTTCATCAATGTATGTATTCATACAGAATAGAAAGTAGAATATAGAGAGAGGAAAAATTGATGGTGGCCAATAACAAAGAAGTTGATGTAATCTCTATAAGAGATGTTTTTGAACCTTAATATAAGGTTAAAACTTGTATTAAATTTCACGTTATATATATATTCTTTTAAATGAAATCGATCTCATTATTTGTTTTGGATAAAGAAGGTTTTAGTTTTACAATTAAAAATTTTGTTGTAAAATTATCTTTCAATGTAAAACGTATTGGCACTGCCTTCTTGTCATATGGCTTATATAAAATGTGTCTTGCCCTTAATGAGATTTATGTTTATTCAACTATTATTGAACAAGTCACTAGAAAGAGAACCCTAATAAAAGGGAAGTCATACATGTTGTGGTAGAAAAAGTCAAATCATATTTCCAAAGATAGAGTTAAGAGATTGGTTAAGGATAACATTCTCCCAACTCTAGATTATGATGATTTAGAAACATAAGTTGGCTGTTGTAGGGATAATTTGACCAAAATAAAGAAAAAAGGGGGTTAAACCGTGCTTCTAGCTTAAGTTGCATTCTTGTTCTACTCATTGTTATTTTATTAGATATCCTAACCACTTTAAAGGATACACATTTTAATGTAGAGATGTAGGATCCAAAATAGTGGAATCATAAACAACTAAGTTTCTGAAGTGTAATGTCTATAATAAGGGTGGTTCATCTCATTTTGATGAGGGTGGTCATTCTCACCCTTTAAATGAGAGAAGGGTGGATACCACTATTATTTCATATCAATACCTTATACAGTTGGAACTAGTAGATCAAGATCTTAGTATCATACCAATACAAGGATATGAACTTATACTTGTACAAACTGAGATATATGAGATATAAGAGCATACTGAACTAGTTTAATTAAGAAGATTCAATTGAGTGAGAAGACCTGCTGTCTCATCTGATTACATAATCTACTTAGGTGCATAAGAGTATAATATTGGAAATGTAGTAAATCCTACTACTTTTATAAAAAGCTATTTCTAAACCTCTTGCAGATTTGTGACGGGATGCAATCCATAAAACATAATAAGGTATAGGAGCTTGTGACTTTACCTTTTAACTGCAAACCTCATCATCATCATATCTAGTTCAAAGTTCTGCAATAAAGCAGGATTTAGAGAGGTCTGATAGTACGCAGTCTTACCCCTATATAGTAGAGAGGCTATTTTCGGTAGATCCACATGCAGATGTGATAATAAAAGAGTGATGCAAGTTAAAGAGTAAATAAGTAAAACTAGCACGCTAAATAATTATGTAAATAAAATTACAATAAATACATAAATAAGTAAAAATAAAATATAACCAAAGGATATATCTGATGGTGTCCAAATCTGCAAGTACCTAATAAGCTACAAAGTCCAGCTTTTCTTGTCGCTAGTTAAGCTAGGGGTCTTCACTCAGAGACTCTGAGAGTATGACAATCTATGGTTTTAGTCGGCTTGCGAGATCTTTTCCTATACACCTGTCTTAAAAAGCTAAGTTGTAAACCTGAAAGGCTTGTCCAAGAATTACAACTAGCAAAGGAAAAAAGAACATTGGGTTGGACTTCCTAAGCGATAACTACGTGACACGAGTGTTAATGTAAACATCTCCTAATAACTTACTCAACTATTTTGGTGACCTTTAAAGGATATCCTTTACCCTTATCTGATCATGCCAGACTCCGTGAAAGATGCATTTAGAGTGATTATGAAAATGATAACTCATTATGATATGAAGCTATATCAAATGGATGTCAAAATTGCTTTCTTGAATAAAGACCTTTGTGAAGAGGTCTATATGGAACAACTTGAAGATTTTAGGATCAAGATAAAGCTGACATGGTTTGTAGTTTAAAAAAACCCATATGTTGTTTAAAACAAGCTTCCTGACGATGGTACCTAAAGTTTGATGAAGTTGTTATCTCATTTGGCTTTGTAAAAAATAAAGTTGAAAGATGTTCGTATTACAAGGTTAAGGGAGCAAGATTGTCTTTCTACTTTTATATATGGATGATATCTTGCTCGCATAAAATGATTTAACCATCCTGTATAAGGCTAAGCAGCTTTTGGCCAAATATTTTGACATGAAGGATCTTAGTAAGGTATCTTTTATCCTACTACAAAGGTATAATATGACTGATTGTAAACCTATTGTAACACCTATCTCTCATGGTGAGAATTTATCTTTGGCATAATATCCAAAGAATGATCAAAGAGAGAGAGAGGGAGAGAACTATAAATAATGTACCTTATTCTTATGTAATTGGTAGCCTAATGTATGCCTAGATATGCACTAGACTGAACATTGCATTTATTGTTAGGATGCTGAGTTGGTATATGGTTAATTCAAGAATAGGCTACTGAAATTCAGTCAAATGAGTTTTAAGATATCTGAAAGAAACTAAGGATTATATATTGACATTCAAGAAAGTCAACAATTTAGAACTTATAGGCTACACGGATTCAGATTTTGCTATGTGCCAAGATGATAGGAATTCCATATGAAGGTATATTTGTATGTTAGCAGATAGTGCAGTATTAGTGGAAGAGTGTCAAGTAGACAGTAGTAACTTCCTTGACTATGCATGTAGAGTTTGTAATATGTTATGGGACTATTTTATCGGTGGTTTTACTCAAGAATTTGATTTCTGAATTGTCTATAGAAGATTCAATTGCTAGACTCATTCGGTTATATTGTGATAATCATTTTGATGTATTGTTCAGTAACAACAATAAAAATATCACAAGGTTTAAGCATTTAAAGGTCAAATATCTAACCATAAAGGAATTAATACAGAAAGGTGATATTAAGGTGGAGTATTTAGAGATTGAGTATATGCTTGCTAATCCTTTAATTAAAAGACTTCACCTAGTTATTTCTCAGAGGCGTGTATAGTATAGGTTTATTGTAGTCCTTAAACATTGCCACTTAGAGATCATTGTATTTGCTCTTAATACATTTGTATATATTTCATGTATTATGACAATATGCTTTTATACATATTGATGATCATTATTTTGTTCTAAATCACATAGTTTATTTTACGTTGTTATAATACATATGAAAATTTTAAGATCTGTGTTGATATCTTAAGTATTTTAAAGATCATTGGGCATATAAATACAGATTGTCTTTAATCCTATGTCTTCTGGACACATACAAATACATAAACTCATGAACTTGATAAGACATAGGGTATATAAGTATTTAATTTCATAAGGTTTTTTCTAATTTGATTTAACATTCATTGAGAGAACAAATTTCTCTTATACAGTTTAGCACAAAATTTAGAGAAATTGAGACCAACAAATGAAAAGATGATACATTTTTCATCATACAAGTATTATAATAACTTGTCATACTCCATTTTCTCAGTCATATTAGTGAGGTATTAGATATATGTAATTGTATTAGATCTGTGTTACATATGATACATGCGATTAATTTTTTAAATATCGAAAGCCTTACGGGACTGAATGATAGACTTTTATTACCTTTAGATTAAATGTTTTAGATGGATCGACCTGTACATTGATTTTGCTTAACCACTTTAATTGTTTTTATTGTTATTACAACAACTACAACTAATATTTGACCAAAGGAGAAAATGTTAGTGATATTTTAATTAGACAATTATTAATTACAAGTTGTTATAAAATTAAAGTTAAGAAAATCAAAATTGATATGGATTAAATATAATAAAGAAGCTCAATAAGTGATTTGTTAAATGGGCTGAAATCTAATGAAGAAAATTGTCCGTAATTAGTATGAGCCGGTTATTTATTGAGCTTTTGATAGGAAGGCCTAACAAAGTTACTATAAATAGTTGCTAAAATCTCTCGTTGCCTGTTTAAGTAAGTTTGTGGACGTTTAATTTTTTTGACCCATTAAGAGGCCCACACATTAGGAAAGACACAAAACAACGTTAATGATATAAGGATATACAACTTTCATAAAGGTTGGTCGAAAGTTTTAAGAGGTTGTTTAGATGTTGAGGAGCTTGTTCAAGCAATTCAAGAGGTTGTTCATCATTCAATGGATAACTTATGGTTCATCATGGGTCAATAACTATAGTTCTTGCTATGACTAACGGAGTTTTATTATTTAATTGCAGTTGAGGAAGATTCATCAGGAAAAGAAGCTTGAGTTGATGGTTGACAATGATCTGAAGAGCAATTATGACCGAATTGAACTTGAAGAATGGTTCAAGTAGCTGTACTATGCACCCAGTATCATCCAAATAATAGGCCAAAAATTTCAGAACTTGTTCGAATGTTGCAACGAGATGGACTAGCAGATAAATGGGAGGAAACTTCTCAGAGAGCTGAATCAACCAGACCTGGAGCCAGTGAATCGTCTTCAGAGTGGTACCCTGATCTAACCGAATACTCTGTCTTCCTCGTTCAGGCAATGAAGCTCTCAGGACCCAGGTTACAAGATTCTCAATAAGTGAAAAGGCATTTATAGAAGTTCCTCAATCGATTCATTCTGTGTGAAAACCACTTATGTTGTACATTAGCATCTTGTTGGAGCTCAATTGTCAGTTGCTGACTGTACAGAGTCGGGATTGGAAAATGATATATATTTGAGGTTTTACCAAGGTTGATGGTAATAATAATCATCAAACATTTGCTGTGAACTATTGCACATCTAAAGCGGAAGCTGGAGCTTTAAGATTACGTCAATTTCTGTAATGTTTATTGACAAGCACGTAAACAATACCCAAGTTGTACATGGTCGCGGGGAAGGAGATAAGATTATTTCCTACATGAACGTGAAAACTGGAGATAACAACCAAGTACCTTCACGAAGCAAAGGAACAAAATTCAGGATCAAACAACCTAAGACGTCAAAAATTTATCGGAGGCATCCGCCCAGTGGTGCACAATATAGAAAATCAAAATCTGGACGAGTGTTGGTCAACTTTCGCTCAACTGACGATGTCAATCCGAATCGTCTCCTTGCCCGACTCGAAACAAAAACAAGGAAAGACCTAGTTCCTGAAAGGAAAGATTATACTAAAAATGTGAAATGCAGTTTTTAATTGGAGAAATTGAAAGGTTTTCATGGGATTAGACTCGGAATTATACCCTAAGGCGTGCCATATATGCATTTATCTTGTCCAAGAGAATGAAAATAAAAAGAAAGAAGAAAATACAGATAGAAGCTCATCCAATGTATAGCTAATAAGCTGAAGTTTTGTTTTTTTTACATCAAATTCAGGCCCGTCACTTTGTACAGTCCACAAGATCTGACTTAACTTTCTATGATCCTCTGAAGCTTGAAAACATTACTAACATTCTCACATAACAAAATATAGAAATCCTGAAACACCATGTGAAGCAAAATTTTGCATGGTATGCACGTTGGTTAATCTTGGATGAATACAAGTTCTGCTTGAGCAGAAGTTCGACGAAATCGTAATAACTCGATCAACATTTTCAATCTTCCATCTGTTACATATACACAAGGTGTGATAATCATCATTTTAAGAGCTGGTGAACTTGCAAGTAAAAACTTGATGAATTCCATCTCATGTGGCGCGCCAGACATATCTGTCATCTTCACGATTTTAAGATGCTTAAAAATGCAATCTTTAGGGCATTCTTTTTCCCAGAAATCCAAGTCAGGTGCTTCTGCGGCAGCCAATGCATTTGAAGAGCCCTAGCAAACAATGAAAATCATAATTAGGGCTAATAGCAACCTCTAATTTCCCAACGTACAATAACACTATTGACGCAGAACGGAAGTTACGAACGGACAAGAACGTTTAGACTCCGTTCAGGAGTTTAATCAATGTCGTTTGATTAGACGAAAAGAGAAACAAGAACGACAAG
>JANVCQ010000003.1:21264378-21277213 GCA_025531925.1 Erythroxylum plowmanianum
CATACCTCTATAGGGATCTCGTCTGGCCCTACGGCCCTACTGCTCCGCATCTCTCTCAACACCTTTGTAATCTCACCATTATATAATCTCATCAAAACAATATAATCTCATTATATTATAATTTCTAACATAACTAATTATGAAAGGAATATGTTAAAACCTTTGCTTGATTCTAATTACCGTTTTGATAACTAATTCAATTTAATAATTTAACTTCTTGAAAAATTAATCTAAATTCCAAATTATTCCTAATAATAGTTATCCTTTGAAAATAATTTTAAAACATTTAGAAAAAACACCTTTTCAAATTATTAGGAATATTAACCAATTTAATATCTATTACATTAATTTAATTAAAAATAAACATTAAAACATATAAATTCAAATAATAAAAAATTGTGGGGACTATTTGGCGCATGTTGTAGATGTTGCACACACCCCATTGTTTTTCCAGAAATAGGATTTCTGGATTTTTTGCCATCTCCACTCCTCTGTCTTATGCCTAGGCTTCCAGCTTCCAATCTTTACCATTATATATTGGAATCCTCCATCTCCCATCGTGACTTTTTTTACAGAAAAAGATCACCCTTCATTAGTGGCAATTTGCCACTAGTTCAAGGCTTCACCAATAGTGGATTGTCGTTAGTGAAGATACCCTTTAGTGGTGGTGATGAAAGCTACTCGTGATATTCCAGAAATCTACCACAAAAAATCAAAGAACACATGTGTTTTCCATAAAATAAAGCGGAATAGTTTAGAACAATTCAAGGCAGAAGCAGATAAGAAAAATAAGATTTCCAGAAGTAAGAAAAACGAGAAAAGGAGAAGTGGAATTTTTTTTCATTTTATCAATTTTAAAATTATTAGCCTTAACAAGGAGAGAGCGATAAGAGTTTTCAAGCGAGCTTTGAACACTAACTTCTGAGATTCCGACGAGCACCCACTTCCCCATCTATGGCTTCTTCTTCTTCTTCCTGCCCTATCCACACCCGACCCCCTCTATCCCCCTTACCAACCCTAAGTCCTGCACATTCCACACTCTAGAAATCGGAAACCCCAAATCGAAACCAACTCCATAACCAAAATACTAATCCAAACATCCTTGTACCTACCCCGAAAACCACTCTTCCTAAAAAATCGATCTCTACCATTACCCCTATCCTAATTCCATCTGAGAACAACCCTCATGGAAATGTCCCTGCACTTTCTTCCCAACCCCTAGCTTTGCCAAAATCTGAGACTTTCAAGTCCTGGAAGGTAGCTGTCTCAGAAGGTATTGAGGCCTCCTCCAAAGATAACGCATTAACATACTACCCCCCCCCCACGAGATCAAGGAGGAGCATATCTACGTCATTCCTCTTCCGGAGTTAGCCAAGAAGGGAGCTGCCAAGTTTAGGTTAGCTTTGATAGGCTTTTTTATTAGGAAAAGGCCAGCTTACCTAGTGGTTCAAGAGCTTCAGCTAAGTCTTGGGCAAAGTTTGGCTTAAAGGAGACGTTAATAACTAGTTCAAACAATTTCTTATTTAAGTTTGAGTCTGAGAACGGTTTGAATTCTGTGCTAGAGAAAAGGGTCCTTGGCATATCCAAGGAAAGCCCTTATTTCTAAGGAAGTGGTGTATGAATGGAGGGGAGCAGGAAGAGGTAAAGTATGCTCCAGAGTGGGCTAGGTTTTACAATATTTCAGTTGAATACTGAAATACTGAAGGTTTGGGTAGGATAGCCAGTGCTATGGGACATCGACTCTTAATGGATTCGCAGAAAGTAAGGATGTCTAGGATCGTATGTGCTCGTATGTGTGTAGAACTGGAGCTACATAGGAAATTGTTGCTTGCTTTCCAATTGGCAACGTACAATGAGGAGGGGAAAACACTTTTTAAGGAAATCAAGATCGAATATGAATGGAGGCCAGACCAGCCAAAGCAGAAGAATGCATGCTCTCCAACAGGGAGAGTCTTTGAAACTAATCTACAAAAAGAGTTGGAGAAGGGCAAGGAGAAGATACCAAGCACTTCAACTCAGCAACAACTGACACATGAGCTTACCTCTAAGAAAACAGCTCACAGTAAGGAGGTCATTCGAGTACCAGAGCATTCAAATGAGCCATGCAAGGAGAAAGATCCTCACCAGCAGAAATATATTCCTGAGATGACAATACAAGAGGGTACAGATGTAAACTCAGTAGGGAGTCCTTCAACCCAGAATCAGAATCAAAAAATACAAGAAGAACTTAGTGGAGACATTGAGGAGTTCAACATTTATGCTGTAAATCAGGTAGGTATATCTACCTCTCTTATTTATGAATTGGTTCCAACTAGTCCTGATACTATGGGTAGGGTAGAGGGGGAATTAACAGTGAGGAAAACTCGGAGGAAACAAAAGTAGGTTGGTTGCTGGGTTTCTAGTTTTTGGATCATGGATTTGATTTGTTAGAATGTGAGGGGTCTAAACAACCCCAAAAAATAACTAGCTACATATGCTTGGCTTAAAAGATTATCAGTTTCTTTTATTTGTTTAATAGAATATAGGATTAGATCTCCTTCCTATTTGAATAATGTTTTCACTTCTTTATTTCCTAGATGGAATTATTACAGTAATATAGATCAATCTGCAAATGCTAGGATTATGCTAGCCTGGAATCCTGATCACTTTTTGTGTTTAATTATCAGCTCTTCTGATCAATTTATTCATGTGGAATTGACCCCTAGGAACTATTCTAAGTCACTCGTAGTTACTTGTGTCTATGGGGATAATAACCTCAACCATAGGAAGGTTCTTTGGTCTGGTTCGTCTAACATTAATGCTACAGTAGGTCAATCCCCTTGGATCATTGCAGGGGATTTTAATGCTATATTATTTCCTCATGAGGCCGATCCTTCTAGTTCCTCAACCATGAGTGGGATGAGTGATTTTAGACCATATGTAAGGGATAATGGTTTGTTTGATTTAAACTCCAGTGGTCTAAGTTTTTCTTAGAACAATAAACAAAGTGGAGATTCCTTCATTGCTAGGAAGTTAGACAGAACCCTCATTAACTCTGCATGGAGTCCTAGGTTTCCTAGTTCTTATTGTGTCATTCAAAACCCACACATCTCTAACCACTCTCCTTTAGTGGTTAGGTCTGCGGTTAATCAACAAAAGAGAACTTCCTTTTTCAGATTCTCAAACTTTTTAACTTCTCAGTCCAATTTCCTGCAGACTGTAGAGGAAGCTTGGGCCTCTCAAGTTCGGGGCACTCCTATGTATTGTGTAGTGTCTAAGTTCAAGATAGTAAAAAATGCTCTTAAATTCATGAATTCTGGTCAGTTAGGGGATGTGAATGTCAGAGTTAAGAAATGTCAAGATAATCTTAATCACATCCAAGATCAAATGAGACTTTTGCCTAGATCCTCTAATTTGTTTGCTCAGGAATCAGAGGCAATTACTGAGTTATTTAGAGTACTAGAGGACCAGGAATCCTTCTTTAGACAATCTTCCAGGATCAAATGGCTCAGAGAAGGGGATAATTCTTCCATAATTCACTCCTTACCAACATAAACCAAAATTCCATACACTTCCTACAAGTGGGAAATGGGAATAGGATAGTAGGTCTCCCAAAAATTCAAGATCAATTCCTTGAATACTTTCAAGGTACTATAGGGAAACAAAAGGCTCTTTACTCTTCCAAAGAGTTTGTGGAAACCGTTTTCCCTAACCCTTTATCTGAACAACTTACTAATTCTCTTATTGCTAAAGTTTTTTGTTCAAGAGATAAGAGAGGCTTTCAACTCTCTTAATCCAAATAAGGCCCCTAGTCTGGATGGGTTTAATGGGTTCTTTTTCAAACAAACCTGTCCTATAACTGGGGAGGAAGTTACCAAAGCCATTCAAAAAATTTTCCATCATGGAAAACTCCTCAAAGAGGTCAATTCCACATTCATCTCACTCATTCCCAAAAAAACTCACCCTTTCACAGTTTTAGATTATAGACCTATCTGTTGTTGTAACATGCTTTACAAGATGATTGCAAAAATTATAGCAAATAGGCTTCGAGAAATCCTTCCTCACATTGTAAGCCCTAATGAAAGTGCCTTTATCAAGAACTGTAGAATAAAGGATAATATTCTGCTGGCTCAAGAAATATTCAAGAATTATCACCTTTCTAGTAATCAAAAGAGGTGTGCTTTTAAAGTGGACCTTCAAAAAGCCTATGACTCAATCCAATGGGATTTCCTTCTTAATGCTTTAGAAGCTGTAGGCCTTCCTTTGAAGTTCCTTAACTGGGTCAAAGAATGCATAACCACTCCCTCTTATTCAATCTTGATCAGTGGAACTCTCTTTAGATTTTGTAAAGGTAAGTCGGGCTTAAGACAGGGAGATCCCTTATCTCCATTCCTCTTTATAATTTGTATGGAATTTTTCTCTAGAAATTTGAAAACTTGTACAGAGAATAATCCTTCCTTCAAATATCATTGGTAGTGCTAAGGCCTTAAACTCAACCATCTCCTCTTTGCTAATGATCTCTTGATGTTTTGTCATATGGATTTATTATGTGCTCAAACCTTACTTGACTCTTTATGTACTTTCTCTATGTTTTCTGGCATAGATATGAATACATCCAAGAGTCAGTTTTTTCTATCCTCGGATGTGAACTATCTATCTCACCGAATGAAACTTGTCTCTAGCCTCTAGCAAGGCAATCTTCCCATACGGTATTTAGGGGTACCACTCATAACAGGTCAGTTATCTAGGAAGGATTGCCTTCCCCTTTTGGACAAAATAGATAATAGGATCAACAGTTGGACTCATAAAAGTCTATCTTATGCTAGTAGAATCCAACTGGTTATCTCAATCCTCTCTTCTTTCCAAGGATACTAGTCTACCCATTTCATACTCCCTTCTTCCATCCTTAAGGATATAGAGACGAAGCTTAGGAATTTTTTATGGGCTGGGAAGGTTGATTCGAAATCTCATGCTGAGGTTAAGTGGAGTGACATTAGTAGACCTAAAAAGGAGGGAGGTTTAGGTATGAAACATTTGACCACATGGAATCATGCCCTGATAGGGAAACGGATTTGGAATCTATTTGAAGATAGGGAGGCTCTGTGGGTAAAGTGGGTGCATACCATCATTCTGAGAAGGAATAACTTCTGGAGTGCCTAACCAAACTATAATAGCTTTTGTAGTTGGCGAAAAATTTTACTTATGAGGGATAAAATGAGGAACCAATTCAGATTTATGATTGGCAATGGTATATCTACTCTCTTATGGCAGGATCCCTGGCACCCGAGAGGGATCCTACAGAACTTCTCTTCACCGAAAGAGATCAATGACTCAAAGTGTTGGGACATCCGAAGGCAAAACGAAAGCGAATCGAAGGCGGACAAACACAAGGTACCAAACTTATGCTGCCGAAATTTTGAAAAAACAAAAAAAAGGTCATATAAGACTTAGGTTAAAAGATACGATTTTGGGATATGTGTGATTGTGTTAGTAGATTAAAAGGACATGAGTTTTTGATTGAAATTATGGATTTGATGAATGCCAAATTGAAAAAGGGTATTGCTTTGTGCGTTGTATGAGTTTTGTGATTTATATGAAAGGTCAATAGCAAAAATATGAAAATGAAAGAAAGAAAAGAAAAAAAATTTATACCGGATTTCGGATCCGTTTGTCTTCGATTCGATTCCGCTTTGTATTTTGTTGGTTTCCGTAGTTTGTGATCCGTTTTCGTGTCCGCTTTATGATGTTTGATTCCGATTCGAATTTCTGATTCGCAATTTCGGTTTTAATTCGTATTCGATCCGTATTTGCTTTGCATTTCTTGAATTCAACGTTTGTTTACCTTGCCCCGATTAGCTTTCGCTTTCGATTCCGTTTTTGTTGCTTCCGTTTTTCGGTTGGGATCCGATCTCCGAATCGGGTCCCAACACAAAGCTTCCAATGACAACAAGAGTCTTCAAAGTTATCAATCATGATGAGTGGATATGGCAAGAAGTATCTATAGAGTTCATCAGAAACCTTGAAATACCTCTGTACCAACCTAATAGTTCCCAACCTGGTTGTCTAGAATGGCTAGCTGGCTCTACAAGACAGTATACTAATGCTTCCGCATATAACTTCTTACAACCTCCTTTACAGGAAGTTCCTTGGTATAAGCTAGTGTGGGCTAAAGGTAGTAGAACTAGGTGTTCTTTTATCCTCCTTCAAAAGTTACAAACTCGGGACAAACTTTCCTACCTCCAAACTCCTAACCACCATTCTTTGTGCATTTCGGCTAATGAAACCATAGATCACTTGTTTTTTTAGTGTACATACTCTAAATCAGTTTGGACCAAAGCCTCTCACATTTTCATTTACACTACCCTAATAAGCCAAACCTTTCTTCTATTCTCACTTGGTTTAAAATTGCTTCTAATACAAAAACTTTAGACATTACTATTTTCCCAATCCTTCTATCTACTACTATTTACCATATTTAGTCTGAAAGGAATACTAGGATTTTCAAAGATGAAGCCAAGGATGTTGGGAGTGTGTACCTCAGAGTAATCTCCCAAGTTATGGAACATCAAAGCTCAAACACCGAGAGGAGGTAATTAAATAAATATCTATTTCACTAACATTTTCTCTGCAGGTTTGATAGCTTAGGAGTATCAATTGGCTTAATAGCATGTGTGTCAACATTCGAAGAGTAGACAAGAGGTTAGTTAGAGGTCCAACATTCCTTCAAACTCCACTGCATCAGAGAGGACAGGATCAGGAAACACCTTGGATACAATCAACAAATACGGAATTGGAAGGAATTTGATCCTTTTTGAAACAGATAAGATGACTGCAAGTAAAAGTACACTAACTCCAAAAGTTGGAAAACCTCACCTACGGAGGGATCCCAAGTATGCACAAGAAACATCATTAGTATAATCGTCTTATTCCCTCAAGGCAAGTAGAAGAAAAGGCGGCAATCTAATCTTAGCACTGGAAGTTGAGGTGAAAAGACAAAGCCTTCAATTCTGTTACCAAGAACTTAGCTTTCTTATGTTGTATTCCAATATATTTGATTGTAGTTTCTTATCTTGTTTGTGGTTAAAATGAGTCTGATAAGTTGTGGTAATTTTGTGCGGTTTGGTTGGAGAGTTGGAGAGCTGAAATTGTTCTAGATGTGTGGGTGAGAAGTAAGGAAGTGATGTAGCTTCCAAAGTTTCTTTCATTGGTCCCTTTGTGTAGCAAAGGACCTTTTGTTCCAAGGAAACTCTACTGATAGGGATAGTGCCTTAAGAGACCACGGCTAGAGTAGTCTCCCAACGTTGTACATAACTTCTATATTTGTATGAAATATTCTGATTTAACAAAAAAAAATCATTAGCCTTAATTTAATTAAAAAAAGTCTTTTTACCCTTAATTTTTATGAAATCAATAACGTTAAGCACTTAATTCAAGTTAAACAATTAAAGGAGACTCTGATACTACTATTAAGAAACCAACCGCAATCGAATCGCAGATGCAGCGAAAAATAAAATTTTTTAATTTTTGATTAGATCCCGATAATTGAATAACTTGAAAAACTAAACTTGAATCATAAAATATGAAATCGTACCTAATTCGATGTTCCTATTATAATCCTTTCAAAATTTTTCGATATGTCAACTATGAGATGTTCACGTGTCCAATTTCTAACAATATCCACAGATCAGTTACTTAATTCTTTAAGAGGAATTAGCAAGAATGTTATCTCCTTATGCTTATTCCTATTTATAGAAAAAATCAGGGTATTAAAATTAAATGCATCAATTATAATTAAAGTCTAACTATGACTATAATTAATTTTAGTTTTAATAAAATCAAATATCTCATATTTGATCTCTTAAGTTTCTCAAACTTTATAATTAAGTCTAACTCAATTGTAATTAATTTTTGCTTTTAAATTGTTCTTTATGTTTGACCCATTAAGTTATTAATATATTGACAATAATTATAAATTCTAATTCTAATTCATAATTAGAATTAGAATTAAATAAATAAAAAATCCTTTAAATTTATCTTTAATTATCCGATTAAACAATTTATAAGCATATGTCAAGATTGATGTCTAGCAACATGTCATAACCATCCAAATATTAAGAATATTAAAGAGGTTTGACTTAACCTGTCCATGCATGGTTATAATGTATAATTTAATCTTTTCGTCATCCAATGTTCTAATTAGACAGAGTATGGATATAGCATCTACTCTTTTATATCTAATTATGTTCTTTCTTATAAATAGTAATTGACTTATAATTAATATTTGAAAATACCTTTTCAAATGTCAATTCATTCTGTCCAGAGAATTTGTTAAATTATTACTAATCAAGAACAGTGGAACATTTTCTCTAATTACTTTAGAGTGACGAATCCTTTATTAATTTAATATACTATCTTCATATGATTCATAATGCATCCAAGTATTACCGATTGAATTATCTGAATACAGTTTATAAGCAACATCAAGACACAATAATTTTCACATGAGATACTTTATTAATATCAAGTCTAAGTATCAATTATATAACCATCATAATGAGAAAGTTCCCAGACATTTAAGTAATATTTCATTTGAGATTCACATATTTGGGTCAATCGAGTGAACTTATTTTGTAGTAAGAATCCATACTTAATTTAAGTATCTTCATACTTTAATTTATTAAATTAATTACTTTCTTTATAAGAAAAAAATATAACATGTGTTGGTTTTACCATTTTATCAATATCATGTCTTAATGAAACTACAACTAAAAATATTTAAAAATAAGATATAAAAATAAATTAAATATCATAATTATTATCTCATCATAATTTTAATTATACAGTAATTATTCTAAGAATTTTATATTTAATATTAAAAACAAATATAATTAACATAATACATAAAGATAAAGAATGCTTTATTAAGTAAATAATAATGTCATGTATTAAAATTGCAAATAACATAAACTGGAAGGGCATAAAATAACATATTCCTCGATTCTTAAAATCTTTGGTACTTACGAAATTTTAACAATTCTCACTATCTGTACTGTACCTGGCGGATTGGGCTCTATTTGTTTCCAGCAGAATACAAGCCAACTATAAATCCATTACCTCCCAAAAGCATTTGCTTTTAATTTTGTTTAATATTTGTTTTCTTATTGTACTTAGGTACTGTAGAAACTTGTACGTCTGTACTTCAAAATTTTGCCGACGAGAACTTGACTGACCTCTTCCCCGTATATATACATAATTGATCCATTGTATTTAGGATAAAATGAGAGATCAAGAACCCAGATATGCAACGATGTCAAAACAAATAGAGAAAGAACTGCACAAGAAGTGCAGGCGAAGAGATTAGTTAATTTCGTTACCGGTTTTTGCAATGGTTCAAAAGGTCAGAAATAGCAGCTTATCTCCATACTTTTGATATACGTACATGCATACACATATCCATTCATGTTTTTTAATTCTTCATAGCCTGAGCTTCTTCCTCGTAATTAATTGCCAAAATTTAGCACGTCCAAACATTCGTCCAATTCATAGGTATAGATTAGCTTCTATTCTACGTTTATCTCTTAATCTGGACCTGTACCTTTCCTGCAAATAACTGTACAAAGTCTTGATGTGTAGAGCTAGAGTAGGCTTCTCAAACAAAGGTAGCAACTCAATACAGTATTGGCTTTTAGCCGACGTCTCTAGCCTTTTGGTTCAGGACTTGGTGACTTTGAGCGTATGCCTTGTCGTGGCGAGCTGTGACTTGTGTTGATAATTACTTACTTCGAGAGAGATAAAGAAACTGCGTTTGGTTGGAGTGATTATCGTTGTCGTTGGAAGGAGCCTTACCCTAAACTCCACTTAAAAGTTTCGGATACGAAACCCTTTTCGTGTTGAGACTAGACTAGAACCCCTCCTATTAATTTGTATTTGTAATGGTCATCGTAGTATTACTTTTTAATTGTTAGCTTGGCTAAACCTGATTTGAATCGTTGTGCATATATTAAGAGCCACCTTAATTAATTTAGCTCAAACTAACTCTGATTGTTTTGAAATCATTAGTAAAAAGTTGGTATGTGAGCATAATATTTTAATTTGACACACAATCGTCAAGTACACTGGATAACTTTAAGCAGAATCAGACGTATTAACTTTAATTTCACACATCATTTCTTAATTTCCTATTGCAGTAAGTAGGCTGATGATATGGTAATTGAGCCGCGTCTAATATAATTTTCTTCTTGCCAAAAGACAAAAGTATGCAAAATGACTAATTAAGGATATGAAGATTATCGGTGAACAGCAATAACAATGACTTACGTTTCTGGCCATTAGCCATAGATAGTGAAAACAATAGAAATTCATAAAATTATTCTTCTTCATTAACCAGAGTAGGGGATTCTGATGGAGCTTCACAGATTTTGAAGCAATTCTGTTTTAATGCCACCAACGGTGATAAGACCTTCTCCACTTCTGGGCACGATAGTAACAACCAGTTCATCGTCATCGTCAGCTCCCAAATCTTCCAACAGCTCTGTGATTCCCAATCTCAAGCACGTCTTCATTCTGTTCATACCCTTATGCTTGTGAGGCACATTCACAAAGCTCCCTGCAAACTCTGTGTTGTCTGGTGTGGTATTTGTCTCATCTTCATCGTTTATGAACACATCGAACTTGGCATTGACGTCTCTTTCCAGCTCAATCCCATCTATCACAAGAACTTCCTCTTCCACTTCTTTCTCTTCACTGCTTCTTGATTTCTTTGGCCTTGCAACTTTTGCACTCACCACTTTATCCAAAACCAATGGGAATGCAGTGAGTGGTGTGAGTTTTTTCTTTGTTTCTGCTGCAAATGCTGCTTTGGTTTGGCCAAAAGCCTTCATAGCCACTTTCTTGGATGACCTTTTCGGAGTGGGCTTAGCCTTTAGCCAAGGAATTTCAACTTCTTCAAAGTCATACCCTAGCTTTCTTGTATCAAGACAATCTCTGACCTTAACACGAACAAGATTCTTGTTCTCATCGTAGAACAAGAAGGTCGAATCAAGCCAATCCGCGTCTGAAATATCTTTATGTTTCTTGTTCAATTTCTTCCATATGTTCCACATTCGGTCAACATTAGAGTGATGAGCGTAAAATAAAGGGTCCCCACCAGCCGAGTAGAAATTTCCCATGTCTTCACCGTTCGGTTGAGTAGGGTCACCAGTCCAAATGTGAAGCTGAGTGTGTGGTGTCGTCTCAATTGTTCCACCTCCGGGGTCTGGATCACCACCTGCTCTATAAGCTGCACCGAAAAAGAGGGTATTGGTTTTGGAAGAAGTGACCATTTGCCGATACATAAGTGCAAAATTACTGGCGTATAATTTGCTGGGGTCTGTTATAGGGGTCTTCTTGCTACTGTAGTCAAGATCGAGCAAAGTTGGTGGCACGTGACTCTTGTTTCGGAAAGAGTTGTATAGTGGCGATCCAAGACTGATGTAATCTGATGGCATTTTCATGCCAGGAATTGCATCCCAATTCCAAAATGGCATAGCAAAAGATGGATCATTGATCAATTTGCCAAGGGTTCTCTCGAAGAAGTAGAGGTACCACCTATGAAAAGGAAAGAAGAGCCATGAATTGTGAATTTGGAGGTCCAAATCTGGGAAACCCACTTGGTGATAAGCACCATTGCAATAAGCACAGTGGACGCTTGCTTGTTGCATGAAGCTACGAGGGTCATCACCAGGTAAAGATCTCATGAGCTCCATGGCTCTGGAGAATTTCGCTTTGTAGGCATCACTAAGTTTTTGAGCAGCGGGTCTTATCCGAATTCTAGTTTGTGGAGGAGGAAACTTGAAGTCAATGATCTTTATGTCTGTAGGAGGACAACAGTTGACAGGTTTAGCACCAGTTGGCAAGTCAGCTGCGCCGCATTTTGTGAGATCCGGCGCTGCAACTGGTGCAGCAAAGGCAGAAGAGTCAGAAAGAGCCGTGGCGCCGGAGAGACCACCGATACCAATGAGTACATCTCTTCTTGTAGCAGAGTTATGGTTTAGCAACTGCTTGTCATCGTCAGTACTACTACTAGTGCTATTGGCTTTGTTTGAAACTCTGAGGTTGAAGTGAGGAGTGCTTCTTGTTATTCTGCAATCAAAGTGTAGAGGGGTTTTGGTGAAGGAGGCGGTGGAAATTTTGGCAGGTGGGGAGGTGATCGGAGAAGAAAATGAAGTCATGGTTATAGATGATTTCACGGAAGACTCATTTTGTAATGTAAATGTAATGATGTTGTAATGTAAATGTCCATCCAATGCCCATGGTTTTATAATGAAGTGTGCTGACTTTTCCTTGGAGCTGAAGCACCTCGTCCACATGAATCAAAGAAAAGGAAATGTTTTGGATAAGCGGATTTTTATTTACTATGGTATCCGTGTAATTATATAACATACTCATTTCTCGATAAAAAGCTTTGAATTTTCTTCGAAACCTTCCAGGGGACACGCGGAGCTGACAATGACGCAAGTGGCAGCGAAATTAAGTTTTGTGACAGATGAACCACTGACATTGTCACTAACGCTGCGTTTGGTTACTGTCTTCAGTATCTGAAGACGAAACGGAACAGGACGGAACAGAACAAAAACTGGAGACAGTAAGATGTTTGGTTGTGGTGGACAGAACAGAAATTTCTGTCTCCGTTTTCAGAACAGATGTGTTTGGCTGTAGGGGACAGAGACATAAAATAGTGCAAATGACGAATATGCCCCTAGTTTTTAATATGAGTAGGAAGATGTAATTCAATGGTATTATTATTATGAATGGTTTGTAATTCAATATTTTGTATTATTATTATCATTATGTCTAATTAATATTATTATCATTAAAT
>JANVCQ010000003.1:21277313-21288036 GCA_025531925.1 Erythroxylum plowmanianum
AACAAATCGCAGAACAACAAAAAATGAAGACCTAAACGGGGAAGGCGAGCTTTGTCCAGTGGCGAACGTCTTCTTCAGGACTATCCAACCGTGCGATTGAGAAGACGGCAGCGATGACACAAGCGTGCAACAGTGGCGAGACTTCCAGCTTGCGAGACAGACGAGAGGGCTAAGGTTGGCAGAGGATTGTTTTTAATCGGCGACAAGAGACAAAGACAAGTTGTCCTTCAATTTGAGAGTATACGAGATTTGTTTGTCTCTGTCCATCAGAGACAGAGGACAAAAACTTGGAGTCGGATACCAAACGCTTATAATGGACAGGATTTCCTTGTCTTGTTATCTGTCCCCGTGTGTAGGGGCAGTAACCATACGGGGGGTAAGAGTCTAGTTTGATACCATGATGTCTTATTGTGTTTAATAAATTTTAGCTATTTATTTATGTGAGTCTCACATAGATTTTGCGTGGGCTCTATAAAATAAATAATTGAGATTTCAAGAGACAGAATAAGATAGAGTAATATTGGACAAAAGATCTTGTTTTTGCCACTAAGGGCGAGTGCATGATTACCGCAATGAAATCTCTTTGCAGATAGATGTCTGAAATCTTTTTCACAAAAATTCTGTAGCACAAATTACGTGAACAATTTAGTTTGTTAAAGTCATGCTAAAGGGTGGAGTTTCTACCTGACCCCTATATATAGCTAGTTGATTATTCAACCTTTTAGATACAAATCTAACTGTTAAGTAAATCTAACAGTGCATGAGAATTATGAATTATATTAGGAACTTTGTCCTTTTCATGTCAGAGTGTGCCAACTAGCTGTCAAAGCTACCAGAGAAAAATCACCTTTATGGCCCTCTAACAAGGCAATAATGTAATAATTACGCAAATTATTCAAAGGGATTTTAATAAAGAAAAACGAATCTTTTTTAAAAATTAAAAATTCATTAATGATAATAAAGGTTTAAGAGTAGTGTTTGGAGAGTAAAAGTCTATGACAATAACTAACCAAAACGACCACCTTATAGTATCGTAGACACAATGTAACCAAACATAATAAGTAACGATGATGTTGCAAACAAAAGAGGAAGATCTAACAAAGCGGTCGCATTTTGTAAAAGTGATCTCCAATTGAGTATCGAATTTTTAAACATGACCTAATTAGGGTTGGAAGATCTGGAGACTTCGAGGGAGTCGTTTGAATAACTCTCAAGATCTAGGCATGCAAAAGCGATCTTAATGCAGATAAGAGCTAAACTCAACTTAATTCTTCTGTAAAAACGCCATATTTCTTGCTAATTCCTAACTTCTTGCAGATAACTAGATATCATGGGATCTGATTGGGGAGGGATCTACTACTTTGAACTCTTTCCTTCTTTTATCTCTTCAAGTGAGCCTCCTCCCTTTCTAATTATGTATTTTATCACCTACTTCATTTGATTATTACGTTGTTAATTCTCATTTGCTTAAGTTGCCTAGAAAGTAAGAAGTATGAACCAACTGTGTTTATATGTTCCCTAGTCTTATTTGTTGACTAGGCCTAACTCTCTCGTTCTTTGGGTATACCAATTCGTTTCATCCTATTTTATGTTCTTCCTTCTTTCTTGAAGTGAAGATTTTTGGGGAGAAGTATTATTAGAGGAAATTGAGAAAAAAGGTTTTATTATGGATATGCTAGCGGGTGATTTAAACAAGATGTTATAGTAGTCTTTGATATGTTTAACTGTAAATTTATAGTTAGAGAACCAATCTTTCCAGTGAAGCAATTGACTCTTTAGCAAGATTCTTTTGTTTGGATCTAGTATTTTTGGGAAGGACATACTATACCTTTTTTACTGCCAAAACCTCTTTGTAGATTACATGATAGTTCTTTTTTAGTGTTTAAATTGTCCGCTAGCATGTCTACAGTAAAACCTCTTTCCATCTGTTTCCTCCATTAATACTGCTCCCCATAAATCTTCACTAGCATCAATTTGCAAGATTTTTTTCCCTTTGTCAAGAATTATTAGTAGAGTTAGATGCTGATTGATTTGCTTTAATTGCCTTATTGTCTGGTCAAGGCCTTATAGTTGTGACTCTTTCTTTAGTAACTTTCACTACTAGGTGGCATACGTTGTCCCTCATATGAAAATTACTAAAAAAAAAGCCACCACCATTAAAAATAATGAAGACATTAATCCAACAAAGGCAACTGATGTGTCCTTAATTGTTTATGCATTCACTTATTGTTACCTTGATTAATCTATTTTCCTAACTCATAATATGGTCGTCTTATTAAATTTAGAGAGCTTGCTCTATATTGTTCGATAGCTAGGTTTAGTTAAAGAACTTGTTTTAACTAAAAACAAATTAAGGGAAAACCGTGGTTAACAAAACTTGTTGTTAACCTATGACTAATAGTTTCTAAGAGAGATATGAGAATAATAAGACACTGAAGTATGCTTATTCCTGTGTAGGCCAAGATTGAACTAAGGACCAGACTCCAAATTCATTCATCACTTTTATCATTTTTTGATTGTTCTCTTTAATTTGCTTTTTTTAGTTTAATTTCATTTTATTTTGTTATTTGAATTAAAGCAAAACCCCTATAACCTAAATATCAATTCTTTTCATTTAAAAAGCTTTACACACATTCTCTGTGAGATTGACCTAGACTTACCACTAGCTATAGTTTTAAGTTTAGTTATTTTATATATCTACTATCTCGTGCTATCAATTTTGGCGCCATTACGGAAGAGTGTGGTGTTTTAGTTTTTTAATTTCAATTGGTGCTTTGTACATATTTGTTTATAATTAGTTTTTTTAGTTATTTTTTGATTTTTTTCACTTTTTTAGCATTTGTAAAAGGGACATATGGAAGGGAGTATGTCACTGCTGGATATTATCAACACTATCGGTGGAAAATTTTCCCATAACTGATATTTTCAATCCTATAATCAAGCTTGGAGTGATTAAAAGAACTTTAGTTATGGGGGGAATAACCAGTAAGACTACTTCCCAAATGAGTTACAGGATGCACAATAATTCCTATATAGACTGCAAGCCTCTTATTACAACTCGAATACATCTCTAGAAGATTTAGTTAATGTTATTGTCGTTAATACTCTACATTTCCAATAAGATGTAAGGCAATTTTTGCAGGATACAAGGTCTAGAGTCCAAAATTTGGAGAGCCAGTAAAACTCAGGTACATCATTAGAAGACTTAGTTAATGCTATTGATGCTAATACTCTACAATTTCATCAGGATGTAAAACAGTTCCAGTAAAATGCAATTTCTTGATTCCCAACCTCGATAAGTCAGATGGGTCAAATGGCATGAACTATCAACCACCTAAAATCATAAGGTAAAGAGAAGCAACCACCTCAATCCGAGGTGTATCCAAGGAACGTTAGTGCAAAAACCTTTCAGGGAGCTTGAGAATCTTGAGAGAACTACTCAAGGGATCGCTTATGAAGAAGAAATGGAAAAGGAGCTCAAAGAAGAAAAGAATATATCATTTAGCTCGAAGGTGAGTATTGAGTGCCTTATTGTTGTTAACACTAATCCTTCACGTTACCTAGCAGGTTAGAGAAATTAAACGCGGAGGAAAAGGGTGAAAAGATATTCAAGATATTTCAAGAGTGTAGAGACTCAGTAAAGAATAAAAGTTTGAAGATTGAGAAGATACTGAACATAAGGGGCCATCTACCTAGGCCTAATCTGGAATTACCTCAAATAGAGAAAGTGTAAAGTGTGACACCTGAAGACCATAACTTTTTTACATGATGGGGAAACAAGGAGTTGAGCTAGTGACAATAAACAAAATCATTTCTTGGGAGGCAACCTAAGGGAAGTTTCTTTCTTTTCCTTTACGTTTTTCACATTTGTTAAGATTATAATATGTGCTTTTAGGTTGTTTGTTGTTTATATGCATGTGTGTTTTTAAATTTTTTGTTTCTTAAGTGTTTTTATGTTTCCAAACAAAGAGAGAAAGAGAATTAATACAAACAAACAAACAATTCCTCTTTTTCTATTACTTCTAGGAATATATATATATATATATATATATATATATATATATATATATATTTTACTCTTGTGATTAGTCAATATACATTATTTTTAGAAGAGTAGTGACTAGTGGTAGACACAAGCTAATGAGATTTTAAGCATGTATAGATTGACACGTCCATATCAGTCTCATTGTCTTTTATTTGTGTGCGACCTTTATGACATGTACATCATAACTTTGCTTTGATTTTCTATTCAAGACCACATTTTATCACATTCGTCAAAATGGATATGATATAGGCATTCTTTGTTTCATAAGCTATATTAGCCAAATAGCCTACCTAGTGATATGAATTTTCCCTTTATTAAGCCACTTGAGCTTTATTTGCCCTTTTTGTGTTAACCACATTAAAAGCCTTAAACATAACCAAATATCCTACTCAAATCTTAAAGCTAGTGGAGCATTTGTTGATTGTTGATAATTGTGAATGCACAAAAGTATAAGTGTAGAGGTGTGCAATATATGGGTTGGTTATAGTTGTTGGGATGTCATTTTAGTTCTTATCAATGAATTCCAAGTTAATGTTGCTGCTTTCATTTTTTTTTCAAAAAAGAAAGAGGAAAAATAGAAAAAGAAAAGAAAAATAGGAAAGAAGAAAGAAGAAAGAAGAAAGAAAGAAAATATGTTTAAATAAAATTATCATGGAGGAAATGCATCTATTTTGCAAAGTTATTCATGAGTAGTTTTTCCTTCTAAAGTTGTATGGAATGGGTGATTTGAGTATGATTCATATGTGGTAGATGTTGTTTTGAAGGATCACCACTTATGGTTATAATATATTGTTTGTCATCAATTGCTGTGAGTGATTTATGCTTTTTGTGGTTTGTGGTGTGGGAGCTTGAATTTGAGTTATGAAACTTAGTTTTTGCATTCATCATGACTGATGTACGCATTTTTTAGTGAATGTTTATTTTTGCACTTGATGTTATATTGAGTGTTTTTCTGACTTCACCATCTTTGATGGCTTTTGTGTCACATTACCCAAATACATCTCGCTTTAACATTTACCCGTATTACAACCTTAAAAAGTATTTTGATTCATAATTATGCATGTGAATCTTAATCGTGGAGAAATCAAATGTTATGCAAAGTTATAGAATGTATTGATCATGAGTAGTATTTGAGTGTGCCTGTGGATCAATGTTATTTTCACACTTTGTCCATGTCTATTACTAGATTGCTCAGTTTTTAAAGATAATGATTATTGACTAATCATGAGTAGAGGCATTGAATGTTGAGTTCTTGCTATTATTTTGAATGTTATTTCTCTTTATTTATGGTTATCTATTCTTAGGAAATATGGAAATTGTGGAAGTGTTTAGTTTGTGAGTTTGATTTTATTGTTTTGCCTGAGGATGGTCAAAAGCTAAGTATAGGGGAATTTTTTGTGTGTTTAATTATTTACACATTCACTTAGTAACATTTAGTGATTATTGTTATGAAGGGCTTAGGATACTCATTTTAGTTTATATTTGAACTTAGGTACAATTTGGAAACATAAAAGCTAAAATGAGTTAAGAGCATATTCCTTGAGCCAACATTTTGATGTTCAAACTCAATTGCCCACGTGGAACAAGAAGGAGATGGATTAAGGTTAGGATTGGATAAGAAATAACAAGAAGCACAACATTTCAGCAAGAACTGGAAGATACATGTTCGTGTAAACATTCGGAAGACATTTTTGGACTCACACGGTTAGATACACGACTATGTATCCAACCGTATATCTTCATAAATTTCACCTTTACTGTGTATCAAATCGTGTATATGCATAAAAACCTAATTTTCATATAAATAGAACATTTTGACGAAAAAAGAGGGACGAATCGGTTTTGGAAGAAAATGAAGGTCTAAGCACGCACTCTTTGGAGACCCATGGAGGTTTAGGTTTCCTTATTTTGGTTCTGAGGTGAAATTGAAGCCAAAGACATGTTTTGGGCATCTCTTTATTGTTTATTGTGTTCTTCTCTCTTAAGGATTATTTATATTATCTTGTGCTTATTAAATTGGGTATTTTGTAAGAATGATTGAATGCTCTATTTGATTGTTTTAATGTAAACCCATTGCTAGAATCTTGAATATAATACATAATCATTGTGTTTGGATTCATTTAGGGCAACTAATGATGTCAAATCATTAGGGATAATGTAACCTTGGTTAAATGACCCGAGCTTATGTGGTTATTAACTCGATTAATCTATTTTCCTAACTTGTAAGATTATTGTCTTATTAAATCTAGAGAGCTTGCTCTAGGTCGTTTGATAGCTAGGTTTAGTTAAACAACTTGTTTTAACTAAACATGACCTAAGGAAAACTGGGTTTAATATAACTTGTTTTTAACCTACGATTAATAGTTTCTATAAGAGGTATGAGAATAATAAGACATTGTTATTTGAATCAAACCAAAACCCTCATAACCTAAACACCAATTGTTTTCATTTAGAAAATTTTACACGAACTCTCTGTGGGATCGACCAAGACTTATCATTAGTTATAGTTTTAAGTTTATATATTTTGTGCATCTACTAGCAACTCATTTAGGAATGAATCAAAATGACTTAAAGATGGTGGTGAGGTTTGTCGTAAGCTACCAAATAATAAAATACCTAACTAACCTAACTATGTAGCTAGGATGAGTCAGGGTTGAATCCTCAGGGAGCTAGGATGAACTACTATCTCTAATGTTGCAAAGCAAAGGAAAACAAAAAGCCCTGGAATGATAAAAGCTGAAGAAACTAAGATTTAACAAACACAAAACGAAACATGAAAAGACTACTAACAATAATAAAGAAATGGGCCGAAGATATCATCGGGATTCAGGAATGATTATTGATCCTCAAATCTAGATAAACGGTGATTTACCTATGGTGTTAGCCTATAAGTTTAAAAAAGTTCTCAAACCCTCAGTTCCTTTTACTTAGGTAAATCTAACAACTCTAAAAATACCCATATCTCCATCTATAACCTAGAACAAACTCTCTAGATTTAATAGTGGAGAAGCTTTAAGTACTAAGGAATGACTAATTTAGGCCAGTAACATGTAAGCTCGGAAAGTGTAACCTAAAATGGGACCATAGATTAGTTGATTAAGCATCTTACCAAATCCAACTAACCTATTGCTACTTTTGGGAATTTCTATAGACTATAACGAAGCACATGCTCTTTCCTAGCTTTAGGATTAGGGAATTACCTAAAGGGTGATCAATCCTAAGGATAACACCTAATCCATGGCATTTTACATAAAGTCCCCAACCAACCTACCTCTAGAAACACCAAACTAAGCAAAACCAAATTTAGATTCTCACAATTTTCATCTTTAATCCTTCCTACACCTTCAAGCCCTTAAGTAGCTAGCCACACATAATTAAATTAACCAAAACAAAGACTAAACAAACATAAACCATACTTAATTAAATTAAATCAATGCTAGAAAATTAAACCAAAGCCATTCATTAATCAAAATCCCAAGTTCAAACAATAAAAAAATTAAAGTAAAGAAAGAATTAAACTAAGCATTAAACTAATGAGCTGCAAATTAAAGAATTTGGGCAAGACAAATAAACGTAAAGCATTCGGATATGATAAATGAAAAGCAAGCATTTAGTCAGAAAACTAAAGCTATAGCAAACAACAAGCAAAAGGTGGAGGATGAACAGTGCAATAATTGAAATTAAATCTAAAAAGGTGGCTATGGACAGGGGCAGATTTACAATGGGAGCAAGTGGGGGCACTTGCCCCCACTGCCTCCACCAAATTCTTTATAAAAAAATTATTATTTTAAGTTTTACCCCCATTAAAAAAATAAAATTTTACTCCTATTAAAATTTTGCCCCCATTAAAAATAAAATTTTATCCTTAATAAAATTTTGCCCCCACTCAAAAAAATTTCTGGATCCGCCCCTGGCTATGGATATGTTACATCTCCTGGAAAGCATGGAAGGCTCCAAGCTCCAAGCCAAGAGCCTCCAAGTTGAAGTCGTCACTTCTCAAGGCTTTCTCAAGCCTTGTTATAGCTACAATTCTTGACCACCAATGGAGAGCTTCTCTTAATTTGTCTTTAAAATCATATCTCTCTCTTGGTCTTTTGTTATGCCATCAACTCTCCACACTCTTCAATATTTTTAGCTTGCTTCTATTTATATCTTAGGGCTGCGTGAACTCCCAAAGCCAAGCCAGCCTCTCATGTCTCAATATGTTGTCGTTTTTGCTCTTTCCTCTTAGACGGTGCTAATATGTTTTGGACTGGATAAAGGCTCCATCAAATGTTGTGTTTTAAAGCCTCTTTGATGCTTTTCCAAGTGGCTATCATTTAGGACAGCCTAACCCCTCTCTTGGCTACGTTTTGTAGTGTCAAATGCTATGTCGTTTAAAGGATGGAAGAAAGGTTGTCCATATCGTCATGTGCTACTCTACTTTAAGCTTTCTTCTGCTATGTGATTTCGCTCCTTTGTCTTCCAATTCTTCACACTTTCATCCAAATTTTATATTCCATCATTAAATCTACATGTAAAATCAATAGGAACATAAAATGAGCAATTAAACACAAAAATAGGAATGAATTCCAATGAAATAACATATAAAAATAACAAAATTCATTCCTATTAGATGGCATAAAAGGAGTGTGTTATACTTCTAAAATAAAGACTAATCGAACAGAAAAAAAATTAGGTTGAACGTGTCAAAATTTTTATATAGAAAAAAGAACATAAAAGAATAGTGGAAAAAAAAAGGTTAGTTATTGATTATAGGACTCTAAATAATTTTCTTCAAGATGACAAGTTTCCTCTACCTACGATAATTATGCTAGTGCTATTTCAAAAAGAGGCAAAAACATTCTCAAAGTTTGTTTTAAAAACAACATTTTGGCAATTAGGTATTAGCCCAAAGGATCGACATAAGATAGCATTCTACATTTTTAATGCTCAGTACTAGTGGATAGTCATTCTATTTAGGTTAAAAGTTACCTTATCATTGCTTCAAAAAGTCATGAAAAGGATCAATGACGACAATTTATCAAGTGCTTTGATTTACATTGATGATATCCTACTTTATTCTTAGAATCAGCAAAAGCATCAAGCCTTATTAAAATAATTTTTAGATCTTACAAAGAAGTATGGGATCATGCTTTTGGCTTATAAAAGCCAAATTGGATAAGCCTGTATAGAATTTCTGGGCATAAAGTTTCATGATGGTTTCTACCAGCTCAACCCATATATAGCTAGTGAATTATTAAACTTCCTAGATACAAATCTTACTGTTAAACAAATCCAATAGTTTATGAGATTTGTAAATTATATCAGGGACTTTATCCCTCATATGTCATATTGTGCAGACAGTTGTTAAAGCTATGAAAGAAAAAGTCATCACTATGGGGCCTTGACTAAGCAATATTGCAATTAATGCATATTAGTCAACATCCACCTTCACTAAAGATTCCTGATAAAGGAAAATGAAACTTACAGACTGACATTGGTGAAGATTTTTGGGGAACAGTATTAATAGAGCAAATAGAAGAAAAGAGGTTTTACTATAGATGTAGTAGCAAAAAATTTAAACCAGATGTTCTAATAGTCTTTGATGTGTTTAACTATGAATTTTTAGTGGGAGAACTAATTTATTCAGGGAATTAACTGACTATTTGGCAATAGTCTTTTTTTTTTGATCTAGTATCATTTGGAAGGACATATTGTACCTTTTTTTACTGTCAAAATCTCTTTGTAAATTACATGATAGTGCTTTTTTAAAGGTTTAAATTATCCACTAGCTTGTTCACAATAAAAACTCTTTCCTTCCATTTCCTCTATTAATACCGCTACCTAGAAATATTCACTGGAATCAGTTTGCAAGATTTATTCTCCTTTTTCAAAAATATTTAGTTGAAGTAGATGCTAACTGGTCTGCTTTAATTACCTTATCGACAGTGTTAAAGTTATTGCTTATAAAAATGATTATATATCTCTCCAAGTGTGACAACTACGGCAACAACTACTTAATTAAGATACAAAACTAGATTATTATTTGAGAAGACATATTGACCAACATTATTGGGGACTATACTTCTATAAGGAAAAAAGGAAATGTAAAAAGTTTAAAGAGATTAAAAAAATTGAGTCAAACATGGCTAAAGATCTAGAGCTACATGACCTATACTGATAATGAAAAAGTCTTCAAAAGTCTTATATGTTATTCAGGCAACCCTTTTAAAATTCTCAAAACCTTCTTAGCTAAACTCAACAGAAAAACACGTTCTATTAACTTCATATGCTCCTAAACCTTTACAAGTCAACACACCATTAACTTCTCAATCTAAAGAAAGACCTTTCCCATATATGGACATAACAAAAGAACCCACGTCCAACTGAGAATTCATAGCTACCCTTCAATCAATTCTAGATAGCTCTAAAAGTTAGAATGAAAGCCAAGATTATGATTCTTTTACAAAAAAACTTCAGATAGCTTGCAGATCTCACTCAAATATCTTAAGTGACGATAACTGTTTAAGACTCTTCTCAACCACACATAGAATTTGAACCAGACATTAAAGATGTGGAATGTAACATCCTAATACCCCCTGGGAGGAAATGTGGATGACACACAAGACAGTACAAACAAACCAAAACATTTCACGGAAGAATAGCATTCAAAAATAAACATTTCCAAATTATACG
>JANVCQ010000003.1:21288136-21303505 GCA_025531925.1 Erythroxylum plowmanianum
ATGCATGCACAAATATTGGTATGAGTCCAAAACTGTATATGCTCAAATAAGCAAAAACTCAATTATGTCAAGCATACTACGCATTGAAATTTCTTAATATTCTAACCCCTAATATGGGGCATTACATGGAATTAATGACTAAACTAATTAGACCACACGCAACTCCTATCTATAAACTTATTTCAAGACCATTGTTCACTTTTGATAATATCCCACCAACAAAATGAAGAGTTCAACCACATGAGCTCAATGCCTGGATAGATCTTTAAATGAAAAAGCCAAACATTTCTCTTAAAGAAATCTTGACAGAATTTGTCTTTAGAATGACAGGAACTTCAAGACAATGGCTCCAAAGCCTTGATGAATACAATCACATGCAAGTTTTACAATTGTCGTAAGCCAGTTTCATTTTCAGATTGTTTCATAAAGAATTCATCGAAGATTTCCAGCTTATTGACTGACAAAGCAAATATGAGTACTTTAAAATAAAGTGCTACTCTATGATCAGGAAAGATTTTCAATAAAATTTTCAAAGAATGTCTAAAAAATATTATATGTTTAATAGCTTCAATGATGTTAATCTTTGGTACATATTCATTGCCTCCTTTTATAATGAGCTAAAACCATAATTATAAAAGACAATTAATTATCTTCACTAAGATATGTATAAAATTTATCTCAGAGAAATCTACCAATTAGCTTTAATAACACTAGACAAATTGTGTGAGCAACATAATTTTTTCAAAGTTATGCTAAAAGGTGAACCTCAAATCAAACAAGTATGCAAGAAGCCTTAAAGATTAAATGAAATGACGGGAAAATGTGCATGTAACACTTAGAAGGAGAAACACTTTAGAAGAAAGTCATTCTAAGTTCATTCACATCCTTCTAATAAAAAGAGGAAAAATAAGATAAGATTTTTTAGACAACGAGCTTTTAAAACTTAAAAGTCAGACAGATATTACCTATGTGGATAATATGTCATTATGCAAAAATGTGCCTTAAAAATACCTAAAAGGATATGAAAATCTTTCAATCCATTGAGGTTATGATGCCCATAAGAGAAGATAAATACATTAAGTCTATTTTTCATAAATGGTCCAACGAAGATGAAGAGACACCATTTGCAGTACTTGTTTATTAATCTACTAATAATGAATTCTTTTCTCTTGATGATGAAGATGAAGAACCAATGTAAAGAATGATTGAACAAGAAGGGTGTGTTATACCTTTGAAACAAGGAATGATTGAACCAACAAAATTAGATTAAGTATGTCAAGTTTTTTACTTAGAAAAAAAAGCTTTAAAGAACAGAGGAATAAAGTGGTTAGTTATTAGTTAAAAGCCTCTAAATAATTTTCTTCAATATCAAAAGTTTCCTCTACCCAAGATAAATATGCATGTGTTTTTTCTGAAAGAGGAAAAAATATTCTTAAATTTTGTTTTAAAAGTGGGATTTTGGCAATTAGGTATTGACCCAAAAGATCAACATAAGACAACATTTAACAATCCTAATGCCTAGTACCAATGGATAGTCATGTGACTTGGGCTAAAATTCACCCCCATCACTGTTTCAAATAGCTATGGCAAGGATATATAATGACATTCTATCAAGTGCTTTAATTTACATTGATAATAATCTGCTTTATTTTTAGACTCAACAAGAGCGTCAAGCGTTATTATGACCATTTTTGGATCTTACAAAGAAGTAGAAACCATCCTAAAACTTCATGCTTAGAAATTTTATATGGGTTGATCCAATTGTCTTTTGCGGGCTTAGAACATGATCCTATACTTCTTTGTAAGATTCAAATTTTATTTTAATAGTGCTTGATGCTCTTGCTAAATCTGAGAATAAAGTAGGATATCATCAATGTAAATCAAAGACTCAATAGAATATCATCATAGGTCCTTGTTATGACCTTTTGAAACAGTGATGGGGCGAATTTTATCCCAAATGACATGAATGCCCACTGATATTAGGCATTAGGAATGAAGAATGCTGCTTTATGATGATCCTTTTGGTCAATACCCAATTTCCAAAATCCCATTTAAAATCAAACTTTGAGAATATTTTTCCCTCTTTCATAAATAACACTTGTGTATTTATCTTGGATAAAGGAAACTTGTCATCTTAAAAAAAATTATTCAGAGGCTTATAATCAAAATCTAACTTCTTTTTTCTTCTATTTTTTTCTTCTCTTTTTTCTACGTAACAAGCTTGACATGTCTAATTTGATTTTATTGATTCGATCAGCCATTGTTTCGAATGAGTTACCTTTATTGGATTAACGTCTTCATTCTTTCAAATGGAAATTGAACATAAAATTATGAATTTTGCCATAATGGATGTTGGTGATCAAAATGATCTTAACTTTCTAGACAATTTTGTAACAGTTTATCATTGATATATTCATATCCATAAGAACATGTTGTATCTCAAAGATGCTATGGTCTTTAATGTATGTACGAAGATCTTGTTTGTAACAAATTCCTTTTGATAAGATTTTTGGCTTCTCTACTTGGAAATAGACATCCATCCCAATAAGTATGTCAAGACTAGGAATATTGCTTCCTAATAGTTTTATCCAAATGATACAACTTAGTTAGGAAGAACTATATACCAATATTTATCTTTTTTTTAGAAAGGTTGAATTTAATTAAGTCATAAAAGGAAATCAAGTGAACCAATACTAGTACAGGACAAATTGCAAATTACAAGAGAAACAAACCAAATACAAGCTTACAATTGAAGCATAGTGAAAGATATAAGGGCTATAATTAGAAGAATATGCTTACACTCTCTAAGAGGAGTTGAGAAATTACTGGTCCAACTCCTTATGCATATGAATGATGATATGAGTTCTTATCAACTGCATTAGATGAGTGTTGGATTGCTTAGTGAGAAGGCATTTGTCATAAAAAAAATTTGATTGTTCGTTTAATCTTATGCAGTTGTATTTAGAAAGGATAGAGAATTGCAAAAAAAAAACCATTTGATGGTTTTGTTTTAGAATCTTATATTAGTACACCAAACCTTAATGTGGCTTAAGTTCTCTGGAAACTCACTAATCAAGCGTTTCTGCATCAAAGCTTTTTAAGTGACAATAACATAGATACAATTAAAGAAGAGATGATTTGAAGTCTCTTTAGCTCTTTTATAGAGAGTAAACTAGTTAGTAATGTGTATGAATCTTGCAATCATATCAACAGTTGGTAGCTTGTTTAACATAACAAGCCAAATAGTTGTAGATACTCGAGAATGGCGATGATCAAACCAGACTATGCTTGTCTAGGGAAGACCACCAACTTCTAGTTTGAAAATTGGTTATCAGTAGGTCCATTGGATAAATTGGAGGAAGTTGTTGCTCTAGAACCTCTTATACGATAACAAGATACAGTGGTTCAAGCTCTTACAAGAAGGGATCAAATCAAGCTTGCTCGAATTCCAACTCCACTAAAGACTAAAATTATGTAGGCTTGTATTAACTCGAATAATGACATCATCATATGGAAACACACTTCAAATGGTAAGGTCACTTATTAGTCTTGCAGATAAGTAATTGCAAACAACTTGCTAACTATCCCAACCCTTATCTTTATAATAAGGTCTATCTTGAAGAATTTGTCGTTAGTTGCCATAAAATATTCTTCATAAAATTATCATTCCTTTGCAGGAAGATTATGTGATTTCATAACACTCCTACAAGAGCTCTTATCTATGTAATATGATGTCCCCATTATTGATGAATAGCAGTTGGAGAAAATTTTGAAAAACAACTAATAATTTTATTATTACAAAATATTGTTAGAAAATTTTATTATACAAACATTTTTAAAAATAAATAAAACGACAATTTTAAATATATTTTACACATAATTTCTTTTTTAATTCCAAGTTGGAGAAGGGTTCAATAAGAAAATAGTATATTAAAAATCAAGAAAAATAAAATTATTTTTATTAATTATTTGAAAATTGTTTGGATATATAATAATATAAATACATTAATTTTGTTGTTTTCTTTTTGCATGCGTAAGTACAAAAGACTAAATTTACTCAACATTGATATTTAAAAAAAAATCTCAACATTGGTATTTTAAAATTCACAGATTAGTTTTATTATTATTTAATGGAATTCATCACATTCCAGTTTATTTCTCTTCCAAATGTTAAAGAAACTCAAATTAATTTCCAGAGCATTGAAAATGCAACGGTAAAGCTAGAAAATTTAAAATTTAATTCAGCTTCTGGGTATGTTAAGACACCAACATAACTTTTCTAAATTTAATCCACCACCTTGGAGCTGGAAAATTCCACAGTGGTCCACTTATAATTTCAGTACAATGATTTGAATTGATTCCGCGGCTTCTTGTCGGCATTGACAGAAGTGTCCACAATAAGATAAAGAAAACCAACAGGCGTGCATTATTAAAATTTTGTCCATTATAATGATGTGGAACTGGACAGCCACACGTAGCACTTAGAGATAAGTCTATCTTTGCAACGTTTTGCACGTTGCACGGTGGCATGTCATATCATCACTGCTCAGAATATTTTGTCACTAAATTTTCAATAACTAAAAAAATATATACCATACAAGTGTTTGACATTATATCCGATCTATAATTATACAATATAAAATTAAAGCTCATGTTAAATGTCATTAATTCCTTGCAAAATCTTTTTTTAAAAAAAAAATCTTCTTACAAAGCACAATTTTTTATTCATATTCGAATCTTTTAACTGAAATCAATTTTGTTCCAAATGCAATACTTAAGAATTTTTTTCAAAGAAACGAGAATGCATTAATAAGAAATTGTTATAACCAAAGAGCATAAGCCACACGTAATGCAAGTTTCAACACATAAGCCTAAGTTCTCACCAAAAGTCCAACTTATAATTAACTTACAATGGTTAGAAAGTCTTCAACTAACACGCAAGTTATGGACATTCCACTAGTGGGACAACATATCACTCTTATTTTTTCTGGGTGTTCTGAGCTACAGTTAATTACTTGATCTTGAATGACTGCTGGACATTTTGTAAATATCTCAGGTTCTTTTCCTTCCAAAGAGCATAAACACCACAACTGATAATAAGCTTTAAAACTTTTGATCCCCTTGATGAGTAAATCATCCCATCGGACAAATTGAAGCCAATCGATTCTAGTGTATTTTAACTAACATAACTGAAGAGGATGGGTATAAAAGATTATGGAGAAGTTACAGGTTGAAAACATAAGGTTTATGGTTTCCTCAGTTGAGTTGTAGAATTTGCATAAGGCATTGGAGATGGATATACCTGTCAGTTTATCCATGGCTCTCAATCCTTGCTTAATGGCTAACCATAAAATGAGGAAGCCTTAGGAAAATTGTTAGGAAACCACACTAGTCTCCACAAGAGATTTTCTAAGTAGAAGTCCTGAATAAGCTCAAGCATGATTTGTTAGAGAACTTATGGAGTTATGAGCTCTCCATATAAGTTTATCTTCTACCTCCATATTGGGATTATAGTTAGTTATATATTTCTTAACCAAAGGGAATCCCTTAAATTTGTAATTCGAGGTGTCATTAATGATAACCAAACTAACTTTGGCATTCATAAGAACTTGAAGTTTTAAGTTCTCTAGTTTTAGAATGGTATGAAGGGGCTAAACCATTGCAATTACCATACCAGAACCAAGTTCTTTCATTATTCCTTATTATGCTCTTGATTTCTTAGGACATTTGACTTTTGAGTTTCAAAATTTAAGTAAGAGTCTAGGACAAATTTTACTTGCATTTGTTGTACCTGAGGCTTTGGTTCTTTTAATATTTAGGCATGCGTCCGTATTAACACATTGAATCTAAATTTTTAAGGGGCTTCTAGATCCACTTTGCTAAAAGAATCTTGTTTGTGCTTCTTATGGGCTTGATGTTAAGGCCTCCTTCATCCTTTAGGATGCAAATTTCTAACCACCTGACCTTGCATCCATATGCTTGATGAGAATAGTCTAGTATGAGGAAATGTATATACAAATTTTATGCTTGTTTAATAAGAGACTGGAAAACCCACTAAAGGGATTTAGGGAATCCATTATTATGTTTATTAAATTTGAATCAACCCTATAAAGAAGTAGGATATCATCTGCTAATGTGATATTAGTGAGTTGCACTATTTTGCATTTATGGTGATACTTAAACACTTTCCCCTGCTTAATCTTATGGGTAATCAGATAAGTAAGAACCTCTATATAAATAATAAATAGGTACATAAAAATTGGATCTCATTGTCTTAATCCTCTTACACCTTTAAGTAACTTAGGACCCTTACAATTAATGAGAATTTCAATCTAGTGGATGAACTTCTCTAGAAAAATAAAAGCATTTAATTTAGCATTTAGTTAATGTAGGATGAATCTCTAACTAACCAAATCAAATGGCTTATGAAAGTTAATTTTCAAATAACAACTATTTTTATCTTCTTGTTCTTGTATGCCTTGAATAATTTCTACACTAAAAGCATCCTATTCCGAATAGATTTCCCTTTGAAGTATGCATATTGACTTACCTTTAATGCCACCTTTAATCTTGATGCAAACAATTTGGAAATGATCTTATAGCATGAGATATACCAAAAATCAGTTAGAGAACTTCAATTTGGTATATCAAGGATTAAGCAAAGTAAGTGTTGTTAAGCCTAGTTATTGACCTTCCTTTTTTGAAGAATTATGTGATAGCATTAGTCACAAGTCACTTATCAAGTGTTAGATTTTTTTTTTTTGAAAAAAATGAGCACTAAAACCATCTAGGCCTAGGGACTTTTTAGAGTTCATAGTGAATAAAGCTTGTTTGATTTATTTCTGTAAGAAAGGTCTGGTCAAGTATCTTTTGAATTGATGAGAAATAACCTTTGGAATGAACTCTCGTAGCTCTTGAAGAAATGTGCAAGTAATGTTGGAAGTACCTAGAAGATGATTGAAATGATTAAGAGCTAGTTCTTTAAGCTTTAATTGTTCCCCGGAGACTTCTTAATTGTTAGTTGTTAAAGAACTACTGAGAATGGCATTAAAGAAAAATCTAGAACTCTTATCTCCAACCTTAAACTAATTGCTTTGATCTCTATAATGTTTCGTTTTTAGTTTTTCAGAGGACTAAATAGTGGAAAGAGGAATGATGTTTGAATCCTTTTCCAAAGGAGCAAAAAGATTTTTCCTCCCCTTTTAAGATTTTTTTTGATAATTCAGAAAAATTAATAAATACATCAAGATATGTACATATAGGTCTTATACAAATACCTCAGAGGACACACTAAGCTGACTCTTAGCAGCAAGCTGTACTACAATCCTAGCACGAAACAAGAACCTTCCTCCAATAAAAGAGAACTACCCACAACTACGCAACAACATAGGACAAGACGCAAGTAAAATCAAACCCAATTAGGAAGTAATAGGGGCGCCGAAGCCAGCTGCAATCAACCACAAAATGCATCAAATGAGCTAAGGAATTGAAAGTGTCCGTCACCCCTACTCGGCCTTCAACTATGGCCGTATGGAGATAGAGATGAACAGTCGAGTTGTGCTCGGACAGACTAGGAACCCAACCTGCAAAGTTAGTGAAAACCAATAATAGCCAACAAAAGAAAAAATTACCTCCCCTCAATGAATAGGCTAAGAAGCTCCCTAACGTGGGAGATTACCCTAAAATACACTTGCTCTACATCCTTGGCTTTATTCTTGAAGGACCTTGCATTCCGTTCATTCCAGATACCTTTTAAGATTCCTTTTAAGGTTTTTCCTAAATGAGGCTCTCCATCAAACAAGATACCTTTTGGAGCTCCAAAATGCAATTAAGGTTTTCATGACCTAAGGTGAAAATAAATGTCAAGCAATAAATGACCATTAGTAATAAATCTTATGGCATTAAATTACATGATTAATTAGAAGAACAATTCATGTATTACATTAATCAAATTGCCCTAAAGCTGTCTATTTAGGCAAATGCTATATTAGTCCAATTTTGAGTTCTAAATAAAAAATGTATTTGAGGTTCGATTAACAAGTTCACTCACATTCATGTCTATAGTGATACTAATTTGGATAATACTAATTTGGATAACTTTAGCGTCTAGAAAAGAAAAACAATTTGTTTTACATTTTACACTTTGCACAAACTTAACAACCAAAAATAATAATTAAGAACATACATTTGATTATTAATACACCTTTTTTAGCATTAAAAGATTTTTAAATAATCATAAATGAAGCATTAAAGTGATATGGATAAATAATGCACGGAAGAGTAGACATTCTTTATACTCAATTTGTTTCAGAAAGATCTAAAATTCCTAGGAATTTGATAGTTTTGGCAATAGTCAAAAGCAAGTTGTTGTACTCAATTTATTTCAAGAAGCTCCAGAATTATTAGGAATTCCATAGTTGATGTCGGTCTTGCAAAATAACCTATTCCATAGTTGTAGTTAAAAGTTGTAATAATTCATAATTTCTTAATTACATCATAACTTCGGACTGGGTGTAATGATGATAATAATGACCATAATTTTAAAGTCTATAATGCTTAAAGCAGAACAACTTTGTAATAGACATAAGCTTAAGAATTTATCTTAATTTTTGTGAAATATTTATTTGATATTAAAATGTTATTTTTATCCAATAAAAAGTTATTATCTATTTTGAAAGTTTACTCATCCAAAATAATTATTTGTATATGAAAGATAGAAGAAAAATGATAAGGAGTAAATAAAAAGAAACATTTTTAATATGGATATATTTTATGCTGCGAATTTTATTAATTATATTACATAACAACAATACATCTCATAAATGGTAGAAGGATGCATAAAAGAATTTCATCATTTTATATAATATTACTCCCAAAACTCTCAACTAAATCAGATTATATTGGATTAACAGTATTAATAAATAATTTTTAGTAGCTAATGTATTCTTTTCTATTTTAGGTGAAAAATAAAATTTAAAAAGTAATATTAATAACTCCCAAATGTTAAGTTCGATTAATCTCAATTTCATCTTTTCTCTTATTTTCGGTCTAAACCATGAGGCTAATTGCTCTTTTAGTCACAACTACAAAGTAAGGAAAAAAACTTTTTAAGTTTTATTATCATACGACAAGATTATAATAATTATAATTATATATTAATGAGATAAAATATTTTTCTAATAAAAAATGAGCCTCAAAATAAAAGGATAAAGTCAAATTTTGTGATTTTCATAAAATTACAAAAACGAGAAAAAAAAAGTGAAAATAGAAACTAATAACATAACCATTTTAAACAAAAATAAAAAAACCAAAAAAACTCCTTAAAGTTAGACTATCATAGAGCCAAAGATGCACTACTAAAAACTAATAGCTTTTATACAACTATTTGAGTTCAAATATTTTCTTGTTGGTCTTTTGGAGGTTAAAACAAAGGCAACAAGATCTAGATAGGGGTTATGGATTTTTAACAAAATTTGAAGCATAATTAGTAACTAATCCTCTCACTACAATAAAAGAAAAATTGTAGTATTTGATCTTAAATTTTACTGCTAAAAGTTTACCATACTGACCAGCTAATGCAATACAAGTGATAATTATTGCCTCTTTGATAAGAATAAATATCATTTTTATTTATGCAACTTGGAATTTCAAAGGAAAAGACTATGGAACAGTTTATATATTGCTTTGAAGTTTACCACATTACCCTTAACTATGATAGGAGACTTTAACTGCATCTTAATAACTTAAGAATATGACAGTAATAAATCCAAGATAAATTCCTATATCTAATACTTTAACAAATGCATCAAACTTGTTGAATTAACCTATCTAAGATATATAGAGTACTATTATAAATTCAATGGGATGAGTTATATGGAGATGATGTCGAATCATATCAATATCATAAATAATAATATCTAAGTTATAAAATCAATTCATCCTCAAAAATGGAATACTAGCATAGAAAGATCATTTATTTATACCTAATAAAAATGTATTCCTAATCTAATAGAGAATTTCTTTTCATTACCTTATTTTATTTATTATTTACATTTGAAGCAACAAGAAAGCATGTAGCAGGTTTTTTAGGAAAAACTTAGTTATAGATATGGTGAATCAATATTGGCTAAATTTTCTTCTAAATAGCTAAGAATGAAAAAAGGGCCCAAATATGGTATAGGCTTAATTAGAGTCGATTAGATTTTGGACTAATTTTTAAATTTGAAAATAATTGAGCTTTGGGTTAGTCTCAAGCTCGAGTGCCATGACCTGGCCCAACTTAAAACTCGAACTTCTTTCTAACAAAAAATGACATCATTGTATACTGATAAATTGCTTCCCTCCCCATTTAATTGACCACTCTTTCTATCTCTCATCTCTTCTTTCACAGCTAGTCGTAGTCACCTTATGTCTTTCTCTTCTCTTATATCTTTTTATTTCTTTTTCTTTATCAAGTTCATTTTATTTTGGTTTTTATTATTTGATGTTATTTCTCGATCTTAAATTTAAATTTATGTTAATACTTTATTGGATATAAAGATATTCAGTAACCCATTCTTGAGTGCATTACTACAGCAGCTCAATGGGATTGAAAGTTAAGGGTGATGTTGATGCATTATGAAGGCCTTATTATTGGATGTTGTATATTTATTATATAAAAAAAAAGAATTTGAAGAACCTGTCAAGTGCTCTTCAAGAAGAACTCATCTCAACTCTTATTCCTAAGGTCCACAGCCTTATGAGGTGCTTAGAGACCATGCTAGGTATAATTTTAGGAAGCTTCTTCGTTTTTCTTTTGGACGCATGTGTCAAGTTAAATAAGAAAGGTGATTGTTTTGGTTTTACATTTTTTTGTTGGTAATCCGTACCATACTATATTCTTTGAATTATGTAAATAATAATATTTATTCTAATCCAATGGTTTTTTGGGTCAGGTTTTCGAGCATGAACCATGTTAATCAAGCTTTAAACTACACGAAGCTCAATTGAGCTTTGGCTGAGGTAAAATCTTTCGATCTCGATTGGACTTCATGTTAGGCAAAGTCTAAGTCTAATATATAATTTGAACACGATTGGGCTTTGACATGAGCTTATTCCAAAAAAAATTATAGGTTAAGCTCAAGTTATAGGTAGTTTGGACTTAGCATGGCCTTGCCTATTCCCAACCTTTTAAATAGTTGAGCTAACTTTAACGATTCTCTAAGTTTTGATCATTCTTCAATTAAGGTATAAATATCAAAAACACTAACTATAGGGAAGGCCCCCTTTAAATTTAACAATTACTTACATAAGGTTCCAGGATTTGAGAAGGTAGTGACTAGCGGCCTTAACTTTAGAGTTGAGGGCTATAAAGCATACAAATGCATTCAAAAGCTAAATGCAATAAAGGGTGAACTTAAAGTTCTTAACAGCAGCATATATAAAACACAAAGCTAATCAAGAGGGAAGTTCTAGCCAACCTTAATTCAAGAGCAGTTGAAGTTAAATACAAAAAGTAGAAGCCTTAAGTTTAAAAAAATAACTTTGTCAAGCTAAACACATATGTTAGAGACTCAAAAGTAACAATCTCTAATAAGGAAAAATTCCAGGAATTGATAAGAAGGAGGGATAAAAATATAAAATTCTTCTATAACTCCCTTATAATTAGAAGAAATATGAATACAATCTTTCCCTTACAAATACTAAAGGGAACACAACTATAAACCTCCATGAAATTAAAGACCTTTCTTATGAATTCTTTAAGGAAACTATAAACACTACTATCCTAGTTAATTTCTTTATGCATGACATCAATCATTTATTCCTTATCCCCATATCAAAGAAGCAAGTTGTCTAACTAACTAGGCTAATCAAAACCTCAAAGATTAAAAAAAAAATTCTCTTCAGTGCAGGCTCCAATAAATCACTTGATGAATTTGATGATAATTTTTATTAAAACACTTGGAAACAAACATGTAATATGATTACTAGTGCAATCACGGAGTTCTTTGAAAGTAGGATTGTACTAAAGGAGATGAAAAAAACTATATTTACTTAATTCCCAAAACTCCAATCTCTCTATCCTAATTGACTTTGGGTCTAAACATGTAATAAGATTACTAGTGCAATCATGGAGTTCTTTGAAAACAAAGGAGTTGAAAAAACTATATTTACTTAATTCTTAAAACTTTAAACCCTCTAAACTAGCTGACTTCGGGTCCATTTCATGCTAAACTCTTATATACAAGGTAATATGCAAGATTCTTGCTTTAAGGTTACATAAAATCCTAAAGGAGCTCATCAACATCAATTAAAGAACTTTCATCAAAGGGATTCTTAAAAATTTACAATGTTAGAAAGGAGATCAGTTATTGTGTCTTAAAAGTAGACTTCTACAAAACTTTTGACACAATCAATTAGGAGTTCATTCTTGATATATTAGCAGTTTAGGGATTTCAACCTAGTTTTAAAAAATGGATCAAGCAGTGTCTCAACATCTTTATAGACCATAATCATTAGTGAGGAACCCACCGTTATGTTTAAGAAAAGGCTTAAAGACATCAAGCAAAAAGAGTCTTTATGCCTATATATCTTCACGTTGTACATCAAGGTCTTAACCAAGTTAATATCTAACAATATTCAAAGGAGTCACAATTTTAAACATCATTACAAATGTGACAAGATGAAGCTCTTTGCTCTATCTTTCATAAATGATTTATTGCTCCTTAGTAGCTCTAAATTGGAATGTATTAAAATCTTGGCTGATTTATTAAATATCTTCAAAGGTTTCTTTGGCCTGACAATAAGCAAGTGTGACTTTTAGCCATCACCAGAAGCTTTACAAATAGCAAATGAAATATCCTAGCTTTTGGATTTTAAGTAAGAACACCAACCCACCTCCCTGATAGAAACATCAGTATTCACAGCGGAAGCAACCTAGGATCAGAAATATAAATACAGGCAAACCAATCACAAGAATCAAAATAAGACCGACCTGTTGAAGCACAGAATCACTTATCGATCTTCTTTCCGCAAATCTTCTTATCACCCGAAGCGTTCTGCCATGTAACCCTAATCGTTTCTGTAACCCTTGTTTTTAGGTGGGAAAAAAGAGCAGATCGTGTGTTTTTTTGAAGAGTTTCTATTTTCTCTACTTTCCAATAATACTCTCTTCAATAGGAAGAAAAGTTAATATCTATCGAAAATCTTCTCTTTTCCGCATAAGAAGTAACTGATAAGATTACACGATTTATCACTCATGCGGTTTGTAATTAAAATCAACATATTTTTCTATTTAATTTAAAATGTTAATAAATAAAATTTTTAATTAAAATAATCTGTTACTTATTTAAAGTACAAATAACACTCGTGCGGTCCAAACTATTAAAGTACGATAGGGACCGCAGGGAAAAATTAATAAGACTAAAATTATAATAAGAATTATACAGGACTAGTATATTCTTATTATAATTAATCATAAATTATTCCACTAAAAATTTATGATTGAACTCCTTTTTAATTTTAACTTTCCACAACATAATAAATTGTGTTCCCCATGTTAAGATTACAAATGCTTGTCAAGTAAAATAAATTACTGATAGTTTATTTAAATAACAATTTTAATCTTTAAGATTGTCGCTCAACTTATTTCATATGTCGGATTAAAAATTCACCTGCAGGGTTTACACAATGAAATCTTATAAGCTTACTTAAAGTGCATCATCATTATCTATATTGAGACATGGATTCCATCATTAATTAATATTTCACAAATATAAATTGTCTTTGCCCAATTCACCGAGTATTATTGTCCCGATAATTAAAACTCGCTCTTTAATGAATTAAAGCACAAGACAATGTATATTTGCTCATATTAACTAAATCAAGATTAAGAACATAAATCTTATTTCTAGTATCCTCAAGAATATGTTTTAATAGTCAGTATAAAGATTCCATTCTCAACTTGGTCCAATTAGATACATACAAAATGTATTAACACAATTATTATTAAATATATGCTGAAAATTTATTCATATTATGCAAATCTCCAATTGAATACAATTAAATAATTGTTCAAAGAAAAACATCAAAAGATTGTACTATTACATTTGCATGGTTAATAGTATATATCTATCACTCCCCACCCCTCACCCCCCGATCAAGTACCTAGGCTTCCCCATTAAAACTAAAAGACTTTCATTTTTGGATTGCTAGGCAAAGTTCATAAAAAGTTAAGCGGTTGGAATAATTAATTCTTGACATATGCGAGTATATTACAACTCATCACTTTAATAATCAAAAGCTTAAATATTTTTGGGGCATCACATTTACATCTACCTCTTTTAACTCATATAAACGCAGAGAAAACCAAGAAAGAATTTTTATGGACAAAAAATGAAAACAAGTTTGCTTGAGAAAAAAATAAATGGATAGATCTTTGTAATCCTAAGTGAAATGGGGTCTATAGATCATTTTGATAAGAGCCACTAATAAAAGATTATGAAAGCTTCTTGTTGACAAAGAGTCTTTGGGGGTCATATGAATATATAGTCACTTTCAAAAGGAAAAAACATATAAAATGTTAAAATCAAAGTGAATTCTTTATGGAACCTGAAACACTTCATAGTTTTGAGGGACCAAATTCAAGATTGCATTAAGACTAGTGTCAAGAATGGCAAAGAAATCAAGTTTTGGTTTGATAATTAGCATGGCTGTAGATCCCTTTCACAAGTTACTAGAATACAGACAATTAGGTTAATAATTCCATGAAATGCAAAAGTTGAAATAATCATAGATGAGAATAATTGGTATCGGTGTAGCCATCCCTACAAAGGCTTCTCCTTAATCACGAACAGCCTGCCTAGCCAAAATCCAAACCACTATAAAAAGCATCTGATAGTCCAAACTAAACATAGCTTAAGGAAGTTCACCAACAATTCAGGGAGAGATATCTTCAGATACAAAAATGAACATGCTCTGTAGTATAAAATAGGTGTCTAGAACCCCATTTATTCTATGCCTAGCAGTCAAAAAAAGCTCTAGACCAAAGACATGATTTACGACAATGTTTCCACTTATTCCATATGCGTACTTTGCAATAAGAAAAAGAAAACACTTGACCATCCCTATTTCAACAGTGAATACATTTACATCCAATGGAAACTAATTCTTGCAATGCGTAACTTGATCCACAATATATGCTGGTTTGGGCCGAGACCCTCACCGGCCAGGTATTGTCTCCTTTGGTTGCCAGGTTGTCTCCTTCCCTTTTGTGTCTCCCTGGGGACATCCGGGAATCGAACCTGTGACCTCTGGGATTTGGTGGGTTCATGACCCATGCCTCTTACCACTGAGTTACGTAGCCCAGTGGTAAGAGGCGTGGGTCATGAA
>JANVCQ010000003.1:21315470-21339824 GCA_025531925.1 Erythroxylum plowmanianum
TTAATTAAAATATTATTATTTAATTAATTACATTATATTTAATTAAAATATTATTATTAATTAAAATATAACTATTTATTAATTAAAATATTAATTAATTAAAATATTATTAATTAATTAATTGCAATATAATTAATTAAAATATAATATATTCATTAATTAAAATATAATTCATTTTGTAATTAATTAATTACAATATTTTTTACAAACTAACAACTATCAATGGTAATGATAACCATTTTTTCTCTTAACTAACCATCATTATTATAATGATAATATTCATTCTCATTTTTTACTATATTCATTCTCATTTCTATTATCATTCCCTCATACTAACCAATCGCCCCCTAAATTCTCACATTTGCAATATGGAGGATGAGAAGCTTTGATTAATAAGTGTCCTATTCCCACGACGAAAACTGATCAGGTGAATATGCAAGGGAAGGTAAAAGTAGTTCACCTAAAAAGAAAGGGGAAGCTAATAAATTCCATAGCACATGGTCAAAGGAAAATTTTGAGGCCAACCCTAAAAATCTCCACATCTATATCACAGTAGCTACAGTCTATAGATAGAGTTGTCACTAGGAGCCCGGTGCATGGCATCTCACAACAATGTAAGGGAGAGTTAGACCAGACAACCACCGAAAGTTAATTGCAACTTCTAAGTTTATCTCTTCCCAAAGTAAACCAGAATTGCTCCCAACAGTAGCGACAATAGCAGTGGCAGCCGTAGTGGGCTTATCTCCAAAGAACATGTCAAGGACGTATGTAGGGAACCCTAAATTAAGTTTTAGTGAAATCCTCAACTCGAATTTTAGTAACATTGATGTCCTTTTAAAAAAGGAATTATAGAAGAGAAAGTACATGTATACTGTATACATCCTTCAGCCATCCCAAAATACAAGTCAATATAAACATAAGTTATTTAACTCAAATATCTAAAAAGAAATACATCATTATACTCCTATATGATAAGATGTTTAACTAACAAAATAAGTAATTTTGAATTAATTTCTTGAATAGATAAAAAGAAAAATAGGTAGTTAACCAATAATTATTAATTAGTTCTAATACTTTCCTTAATCTTGAATGTGAAAGCAAATATTTTAAAAGTTAGATAATCTAATTGACTTAAGATGATAATTGAATCTTGCAATTATAATCTCATAAAGATATTATATTGGATATTGATATCTTAAAAGATCTTATACAGATAAAATTGTTATAAATGTAAGCGTTAGTTATCACAACAAAGATCCTAAAAAAAGATATTATAGGTTAACAATAGATAAACAATTATCTTAATTAAATATTTAATATGTTTTTAATAATTATTCTTGAAATATTTTTTTATTAAACTACTCTACTTAGGGTAGAAATAGCAAAGCAACTTAAAATATTCCCCTTAATTATAACAAAAATCGTCCATGTTTTACGAGGAATAATGCAAACATTATACAAGTGATTAAAAAGGCAGTTGTGGGATTTTAGGTAAGGAAAGGCACAAATGCCCCGTTTCGTTGACAGGAAAGTAAAGTAAATTTGGAATATAATTCTTCGAAAAATAAATCTATAAAAAGTAAAGATATTTCATGTTTGGATACTTATAAGAATTCTAATAGAAAAGTTAGGTGGATTTTTATTATAGTGTTTGGTATGCAACAGTATTTCATAGAATGTAACTTAATTTTGACTTATGTTTTCAATTATGTTCCTACAAGTTGAATAAAAATTGAAATCGTGAAATAAAGAAAAATATGAATATGAAGATTGTTGATTGAAACTTCTGAACAAAAATATTCAAAATCCTACTAATGGAAGAGCAATAAGAATAGTTAAAGACAGTATTATGAATACTGGTACGTATCGTATCAAACTAAAATCGATACGAAATAAATAGTGGACCGTACCGGGTTTAAATACCGGTCGGTACCAACCTGTTTCAGATGGTACTGTAATATTGGCCAAATACCAGCCAATATCTGAAATTTTAAAAAATATGGGGGATTTTTTGTAAATTTTTAAAAAACTTTAAAATTTCCCTCCCTTCCTCTTATCTCTTCATCTCCCTTTTTTTAAAGTTTTTTTAATTAATTATTTTATTTATTTAAACTTTTATAATTATTGTGAATTTTTAATTTTTTTAAAAATAATAATAAATATTTTTGTTACTAATAATAATTATAAATTAAATAAAACTTAAAAATAAATTATTTATATTTATATTTATTTTAATATTTTATATAATATTTATAAATAAAATATTTTATTTTTAAAAATAAATAATTTAAAAATTATTATTTATTTTATATATTTGTAATTATTAAATTAAAATTTATTTGAAATTTATATATTTTAAAAATATATTTTAAATTTAATTATAATTATTAAATTAAAAATTAAATTAAAATTATTATTATTATTTATTATTATAATTTTTGAAGACAGAGTTAAAAACATACAATACAACTGTATAATATGGCAATAGATTCTTTTGCAATTTTTAAAAAATTTAAGGACTATTTCATAAATTTAAAAAATCCGATATTAAGTTCAATACGGTATTCGTAACATTCGTAGAAGAGGAGGTAGGTTTTATAAAAACACTTGTCGCAGAGTTAAGAAAAAAGGAAGGGTTAAATTGGCTAACATATTTTTTAAATTAAATTCCTGAGAAAAATAAGCACTGAGATTTAGAATCTAAATAAAATGCTACTATTTTCTCTAGATTGGGAAAGTTTTTACTTTCCTAATTACTCAAAAAAATGAACTAAATATAATAATATAATTTTTAAGAAAAATATTACTTTTCCAAATAAGAATACGTGCCAACCAAATAAGTTCTATTAGAATAACAAAATTATAGTTTCTACTTGGATACTTAAAGCATCAATGACTGAAGAGGTATGTTTACTTCCTACCAAAACGTGTAACGAAATACCCTTTTGTAAGAAAAGCACATCATTTAAAAATGTTAATTACAAAAATAATAAGAAAGTTAATTTTTCATAAAATAATAAATAATTATTAAATAAGACCTAGGCTAGGTATGATCTATAAAATAATAAATAGTAGCAAATTTTTAAATACGTTTCTTATCTTCGATTGAAGTGATGAATTTAAACTCTATTAGAAGAGGAACGAGAGAATTGGTCCCACATTTTTAGGCTTGCATGTTCTTTTAAAGAAGGAGGGGTATGATTTATCAAAATGTATTTGACCCAATCTTCAAGCGGTCCCCTTCTCACCCTATTATTCTTCGTCATTTCGTACTTCTCTTTCCAACACGATGTTATGATTTATCAATTCACACTCTTTTCTTCCTTTCAATTCAAACTCGGCAGGATCATTGTTACTATTGGACCCCAACGTTTGATGGGACACTGTGACAAGTGAACCCTCGATCGGTGCGAGGACAGAATCTGTTGTATTCAAAGCAAAGAACTTATTACTATTGGACCAAACTTGCTTCATATGTAACACGACACGACTAATAATATTTTCTAAGCGCGTGAAAATTTCTTGATAGTAACTTTCCTATCGTATTCATGAATTTATTTTGAGGTTAATGAATAAAGGGAGTTAGCTGATAAGTAAATAGTGAAAATGAATAATAAATGAATAAAGGAGTCAGCCGATAAGTAAATAGTGAAAATGTATAATAAACATAATACATAACACATAATACATAATATATAATACTTTTGTAAATATTGCAACACTGTAATTAACTTAAAATTGATTTCACAAGCCACTAATACTTCCCTTCTCATTTCGTAGGAACCTCAATTTTACTTATATATAAAGGTTGGATCAAATTAACTCTAATTTTAAAAAATTATATTACATTATTATTATAAAATTTAAAATAATAAATAAGTATTTGCGAAATCAAAATCAATTTAAAAATGCTAAAATTTGTTAATTATTGGTATACTTTTTTTAAATTTTGTGCATATTAAATAAGAATTTTAATATAATATGAAAGTAATATATTTATTAACTCTAAATACCTAAATAAAGCATTATGAAAAATTAATGCTTGCGTGCACATACTAATATATGCGTTTGTGTAATAGAGGATATATAATTGAATTATTCTTAATTTACTTGAACCATTTAAAAAAATATTAATCAAATAACACATTTTTTATAAAAATAACTCTCATGTTAATAAAATAAATATTATATTGATGATAAATTTTCAATATCTATGTAATCCTAGTGACTTCATATGCCTAATATATGTATCTTGAAAATTTGGTTTTGTCATTGTATTTGCCACCATATCTTGTTTATATATATATACCTATGTTCACTTCTCCTCATACAATTATATCTTTCACATAATTTACTTGCTATCTATATGCTTGGTTTTACCACAAAATTTAGGCTCCTTTGTATAATTAATTGTTGCTTGACAGTTATAGTTGATTATTAATGGATCATCCTCGCTTGGACTAACCCCCAAACTAACCAAGAATTGTCTAAGCCACAAAACTTTTTATATTGTTGCTGAATGTGTTATAAATTCAACTTCCATTGTGAATAAAGCAATAGATTATTTCTTACTTTTCTAGATATAACACCATTATTACGTAAGAAAACAAATCTAGAAGTAAATTTTCTTGTATCTAATTCTCCTCCCCAGTCCACAATTGTATGCTCTTGTATACGTAGGACGTTGCCTTGATAAGACAATGCATAAACCCTCTATATACCTTAATATTCTCTTTACTATTTTCTAATATGCCTGTCTTGCATTTCATTGATATCTACTCACCATCCTAACAGTGTAACAAATATCTGACCTTGTACACATCATGACTTATATGAGACTTCCAATTACACTAGAACAGGGAATTTTCTTCATTTGATCCATTTATTATGGTGTAGAAGGGCAAAACTTCTTATTGAGACCTTCGTCTTTAACAATAGGATAATCTACTAGTTTGCAATCTTGCATATGGAATCATTCTAAAATATTTTGAATATAAATCGTTCGAGAAAGTAATAATAATCTCTTTGATCAGTCTCTTGAAATCTTAACTCCAAAAATATATATGATTTCACCTATGTCTTTTATATCAAATTCAGATAACAACCAATATTTGATTTGTTTGACAAACTTACGGTCATTAAAAAAAATCAAAATGTCATCCATATATAAAGATAAAATCGTAAATTTATATTTAGATCTCTTAACATATACATAATGGTCTTCATTATGCATATGAAAATCATTGGAAGCGATTAAGTTGTAAAAATTATATAGCATTATCTTAAAGAGTGCTTCAGATGATAAATTGATTTCAATAACTGACACATTTTATATTTTTGACCTGTCTCTATAAAACCTACAAGTTGTTCCATATAAATTTCTTCTTCTAATTCTCCATTTAGAAAAGCGATCTTGGCAACCATTTGATATAGTTCAAGATCCAAATACGCTACTATAGCCAATATATGATGAATTAAAGCAAATCTTGTAACATGTGAAAACATATCGTCATAATCAATTCCTTCCTATTATATTTATCCTTTCACTACAAGACATGCTTTCTATCTTTGATACTGCCATTAGCTTTTCATTTCATTTCCATTTGTTCCCAATATTTGTGCGCTAATTAAGGAGATCAACCAAGTTCTATACTTAATTTAAGTTTAAAGAAGTCATCTCTTTGTTCATTGCTTTCATTCATTCTTTTTTAGCAGGAGCATTAAGAGCCTCATGTACATTCCTTAACTCAACATCTTCTTATAGGATAATCATGTGAAATTTTCCTTTTATTTCAAAATGACGTCAAGGAATCATACCACAATTATTGTGATTTAAATGTAGTTCATAAGAAATAGATTCATCAACATGTTAATTACTCCACTCAGTTCGTATATGATAGGTACAATTTTAATGGATTGTAATATTAACTGTCCTTGAGTCAATTCTTCAAGTTTTAGATTATTCCCAATCGGATAAAGTTCCCCATTATAATTGTCAGTAATGAAATCATTATGATTAAGAGTTTTACATAAAATAGATCTTTTCCTATTTCACCGAAAAATCATTCTCTAAGAATATGACATCTCACGATTCAAATCCAATTAGTTCTTTATTTCTTCATTCACCTATGAACACATATCCTTTTGAGTGTTTTAAGTATCTAATAAAGATACTTTTCTTCCCTTTTTGGCCTAGTTTCTTATATCTATGAGAGAGATTATGAATGTAGGCAACACATCCCTATGGTTTTAGATATTGCATGTTAGGTTTTTTCTCCTATTCATAACTCGTAAGAATTGTTTGTAACTGATTTTGTGGGCACTTAATTAAACATATAAGTAGTTGTAAGCAATACATCACCCCAATAGATGATGGGTATATTTGCTTGTGCCATTATGGACATAATAATCTCTAATAATGTTATGCCATTTTGTTATGGGATTCGTATAATAGTTAACTATTTTTATATTCCTTTTTCATCACATAACATCTTGAATTTATTAGACAAGTATTCTTGTCCTTGATCAATTCTTACTACTTTTATTTTGTTATCTTGTTGATTATATACTAAATTCATATATTTTATGAAACAATTTAATGCTTTAAATTTGTGAGAAATCAAATAGGCATGATCATACCAAGTATAATCATTTATAAAATGATGAAATACATAACCCCACATTATTCCCTTACATTCATTAGACCACAAATATCTGAATGAATCAATTGTAATAGGTAGGAAAATCGTGTTCCCTTTCTAAATGGTTGCCATTTTATCTACTAGATAATGTTCATAAATAGGTAAGTCTAATTTATGTAAATTACCTAAAAGGCCTTTTTTTAGCTGAAAGACTTATTTGACTTTGACTAATATGATATAGTTTAGCATACTACAAAATTGCATCATTATTAGAATTAGTAGGTTATGTAAACATATGATATATTATCTTACTATTTGAATAAACAATGTTCAAAACAATAAAAACATCTAAGATAAAAGCACAACCATAATAAATATGTCAAAGATATAAATTCATACCACCATTGTGGAAATTTACATCAAGACAAACACAAAGATTAGATTCTATCAAATCTTTGGAGCATATAACACTTCATGTAGAATCAAGGAACGACCACCATGTATGTCTAATTTATAAGTTCCAATCCTTTGTGCAACAACCCTTAAATTATCTGCTATATAAATCCGTCGTATTCCATATAGGATTTTTCAAAATTCCATTAAGGCATCTCTATCCTTTGCTACATAGTTGGTTGCTCCTCAATCTGCAATCCACAAAGAATATGATTTAGTTACTAAAACAAAACAAGATACATTCATAAAACAAAAGTTTGTCAATAAGATTATAACCTTTTAGGTTTGTTGTAATTACGAGGGAAGTGACCCTTATTGCTGTAATTAAAGTACTTACTTTTCTTTTATGTTTTCCTTTTTAAAATGACATTTTTCCTTTTCTATACTGGTTTTATTTCACCTTCTTTAAGTATTGAGTATAGTGGGTATGTTTCTTACTCCTTTTCCACTATAAGGCTTACTCTTCTGGTTCATAGCTCCATATGAGCTAAAAACAACTGCGTATACCTTTGAGGAGATCTTTGAGGCTTCAGGACGTTCTTCTTTTAATATTAGATGTCTCATAACATCTTTCATCATTTTGATATTCCTATTATGAGTTAGATGCATCGTTATATGCTCCCAACTCTGAGGTACTGACCATATCACATTTTGTACTTGTTGCTTGTTTGATAATTCAAAACCAACATCAAGCAACTCACTTATCATATTTGACCTATGCCTCAAATGCTTTTGCATTGTATGATTCGATAATTTCTTATAGGTGTCAAACTTATAGTGACTGACCTTACTTTGGTAAATGAGGTGCCTCCAAAACTTACAGCTAAAGAGGGCCACATATCTTTAGAAGTATCATATATGTGGAACTCATATATGATATCATTATCTATGTTATTCAGTAATATAATACGAGCTAATGAGTTCTTTTTCCAAGTTTCATAAGCATCATGATCCCTTTTGTGTTGGATTATATTTCCTTCTCTAGGAACATTTATAGTTATATTTAATGGTTCAAAAGCCCTTGTTCTTCTAATATATATTAGATTTTCATGTTCTAAATCTTATAATTATCACCATTTAATTTCTCACTCGTGTTGAGTTCAGCAACAATATTATTTTAATATGGTAGTTATAATGGACGCACAAAATTTCTATAGAAAGAAATGGTATATCTGTACGTTATTTTCATGTCATATGTGCGTGTGTGTGGAATAATTGAATTTCAATTGTCTATAAAATTGAAAGAGTACGTATGTTCTCAATCATCATTCATATGACAATTGAATACCAGATATCATATTCATAAGTTTTTTCAAACATAAATATTCACATAACATATATTTTTTAAAAACGAAATAATATGAAACTTGACATATATTAAAGAATATAATTTATGTTGGTCAATACAATAACTTAGTTCTACACGTAATAACAAACTCCATCTGGAATAGAGTCAATGAATTCATGTGATAAAGTGTTAGAAGCTTGATATGTTATTGTTTTAATTATTTTAAGCAGAAGGCTGGTCGGATATAAAGTCCAAATCAATTCTTTTTGTTGAACTTCTCTCGTAAGGTTTATAACTAACTATTTATATGATTTCACCTCAGGCTGTTCTAAGTTCCAAAACATGCTCAATAGTTCACTTGCTGGTTGTAACAAAGATGAGAGTAAAGCCATATAGTTCACTTTAGCTTCGATGAAAGCCAAACAACCTTCGAAATACTACTCTTAGATTAAGTGATGAACCGTAATAACATGTATTATGTCTTCTCCAAGAAGATATTACATATGGAGTAATTGAACTAACATAACGATAAGTCATCTCATCTGTGCCACAACTTGTATAAAACTGCTGTCCTTTGCATGATAGACATTTTTCTGAAAACATAGAAATTTATCATTTAAAATTTTAGTGTATTATGAAGAATATTATTAGATCATTCAAATAAATATTATCTTATATTTATAGACAATGTTAATTTGTTAATTGATCATTATTAGTAGCTCATTAGATGTGTCTATTCATTATCATGAACCAAATGAGTTGTGAATGAATATTGTTTTCATTATTATAGTCACTTCACTTGATACTGTTCTAATGTTAAAAACATGAGCTTAGGCATTAAACAAAAATGGAAACCTCAACACACACTATATATCATATAATAATATCAAAATCATTTAAACCTAACTCCAATAAAAACTCGTTAATGATTTAAGTTTCAAAGACAATATGATGTGGATGATGTTAGCTGTTCTCTTATGCAACTTATCTCTTGTTTCTGCTATCCATCACTCCTCCAACATGAGCAAGCCTATGTGAATGGTGGAGGTGTAACTCAGTATGATACGGTAAAGTGTATTTGGTTTGAAAAGTGATGCTAAGAATTGCTGACCTCTCGTGGAAAATTTGGCCTCACCCATCATTGACCAATATATATATATTAATAGTGCTATACCAAATCTGTGATTTTTGAACTATCAACATTATTAGTTTGGCACTGTTAGGCCCAAAACACAATTCCAGAATTATTAGTAAAGTTTTACTGAAACAGAGCCCAACTTGTTTGATATACCGAAGACAAAAACTTAAAAATTAATTCGAATAAAAAGGTTTGAAAAAGTTTTTGATATATTTATGTATTTATAAGGTGTTGAGTATGCACATAAAATTATATTACATGCTGTGCTATTAGTGGCCATGTAAGAGTGTTTATTAAATTTTTTAATTCAATCAGAGTGCTTTGTCTTTAACGCTTTAATTAAGTTTATTTTCTTGAACTATGGAGTGGAGGATTCAAGATCATGATCTTAGTGGTAGTCGTTGGACGACTTGCGATTTACATTCGTAAGAAGTAGAAACAGAACCAGTAATGATATATGTACTACAAATGTAAAAAACATAAAAAGAGAGTTCCGGTAGCCAAAAACCACTTCTTGGTCCACAAATACAGGCATAATTCAAATCATTGTAATTTCCTGAAACAAAACAAAGACTTGAGGATGTGAACTTATATGTTAACAAATCTACCAAGTTGTTGGAAGAAAGCAACTGGATCATGAGCATATTTGACGACAAGAATCCTTGGTTTGGATTCCAAAGAAGCTGGAAAACATTTGTTAGTCAGAGTTCATCCATAACTATTGTATAAATTTGATCAATGAATGTGAGTATAAATACAATAAATACAAATATACACGAAATTATAGCATGTTTATGAACTTAAAAATTGAAGAAAAGGAATAGCCAAGGGGCGCTTGTGCTTTCATACTAACAGATACTAAAATTATGGAAACGTTTATATTAACTTTGTTTTGTTTCAAATCACTGTCCAACACTGAAGTTTTCTTGAAGATGAAATTAGTGCTAGATCAATCTTCCTGGGAAGAGTATGTTACCTGCAAGAGCTATCATGTCTCTTACTGAGAGGCCTTAATAAACAAATTTGAAAATGATAGACAAGCTTCTCATTCGCAGTTGGAAGATTTTCCGCAGCGAGCCCATAACTTGCAGTTTTCAAGTCTTTCCTTCCAACAGAAACATCCCAATATGGTCCACCAACCTGTTAGTCAAAGTAGGCCAAAATGAGAGTCTAAATCTTTCGTCTAATATTATTCTGTCTAACTCTGTCCAGTTAAAACATACAAGTTAACTAATAACCGTAACTTGCATGCATGACTGTGCAATTGTGTAACGTCCGTGACATAAGTGTCACAGACGTGACGTGTGAATCATTTTTATTTTTTATTTTTATCATTTTTATTTTAATTATATTGCTATTAGTTTAATAAAAAATTACTTTTAAATTTGATTTTAATTATGTTAATATTAGTTTAATAAAAATTAAATTAAATTTTAATTTTAATTATGCTAACTATTAATTTTATAAAAAATTAAAATTAAAATGACAAAAAATTAAACAATAATTACATTTATTTTAGATTGTATTTGTGTCAAAGGCATGACACTTATATCATGCCCGTAACACATATATTTCATTTTTTATTATTTAAATTTTAAGTTTTAAAATTTGATTAATTTATTAAAATTATTTAATTAATTTATAAATTATAGAAAAATATTAAATTAAGTTAACAAATTGATTTATACATAAACAGCTAATACTAAACAGTTAATTTTACCAAACATTTTTAATAAGTTAATGTTGTCTGCTAGTCAAATCAACTATCAGATGATCGATGATAAAATCAACTAACCGCTAATATAATCAGCTGATTGTCAAACATGACCTTTATCAAACATAAATACACAGATTTTGTCACAAAAAACATTACATTATGTAATTGAAGAGACCCTTCTTTTAAGCTAAGATTAACTAAAGAAATGATTAGGAACTCACATGACAATCAGGTTAATGATGAATATAGCGTAAGCTATCAGAATATTGGATCGGATACAAATTGAATGAATTGAGTTTAAATGTGCTTTAGGCTATTTTCTTCTTGTAATACCCTGTTAAGAATGATTAACAGATAGTGCCAACTAAGTAAAAAGTTAAACTTTAAATGTTTAGGCCCTATTTGGCAATCAGTTGATTGCAATAGTTGATAATTGATTATATTAGCTTATTTGACCAACGAAAAATATCGGCTATTTATTAAAGATATTTAATAAAATTAGGTGTTTATGTATATAATGACTTATAAGGGCATGACTTAAAAGATTATAACGACATGAGTATTATATCTTAATAACTTTTTGAATATTTTCATAAGAATTTAGATTTTAGATGTTTATTTTTACAAAAAACTAAGTTATAAATCTAATAAAAAACATAGAAAATATAATAATAAAACATTTGATCAATTTTTAAATTAAATTAACTTTTATTATTTATAAATTAATTAAATTTTATAATTTATAAATTAATTAAATAATTTTAGTAAATTAATGAATTTAAATAAATTGCTAAAATCAAAATAAATTATTCCACATATATAATATATTGTATAATCTATTTGCATTTCACAATCATTCTCTATAGAAAAAACTTTATAATAAATATACAATATGTTTAATATTACTTTAATATGCATGTGAGCTAATATAAGAAAATAATAAAATAAATCAATTTTAATTTAATTTAATATTTTTCTATAATTTATAAATTAATTAAACAATTTTAATAAATTAATCAATTTTTAAAATTTAAAATTTTTATCTTATAATTTTTATTTAAAAATAAATTAAAATAATAAAAAACAAAATAGGTATGACACATATTACACATATTTTCCTTTTTTTGTTTATTGTTTTTATTTTTTATCATTTTTATTTTTATTTTTATAAAATTAATAGTAGCATAATTAAAATTAAAATTTAATTTAGTTTTTTATTAAACTCATAGTAGTATAAATAAAATTAAAATAATAAAAATAAAAATAAAAAAAAAATCATTGATATGACTTAACCTGTGATGTGACACCTATGTCACGGGTGTGAAAATTATGTTTGAATAGAAAAATTAAGTCATTTGCAACTTAAAATTTAAACAAAAACGACGACCTTTTTTAATTGGAAAGAGACAAAATAAGATTAAACAAAGTATCCGTGTACATAACAGCAATTACTTATCGAGAAGTGCGATTAGTTGTCCTACAGCAACCAGAATCATAGCATCTCTAGCAGCAATGGTGAGAACGTATGCACAAGAAACTATTCCGGGGCAGTCAAATTCTATTTTATTCTTAATCCTACCAATGATTCTGAAACCTTCCAAAGAGTTTATGTTTGCAGAAGCTGCTTTCTCTCCTAGCAAAGTAATTTTGTCATCTAACAAAATGAATCCATCGCTTCCCTTCACTCATCAAACTATACACTATGATCATTAATCCTTATGCTGCACCACCTTAAAAGATTGGTGGAAAGAAGTTGAGAGACTGGACCTGAACGAAGCAGCCATGGAAGTGTAACCTCACTACCCTTACTGCATCACGAGGATCAGAAAGCACTGCACATTCCATTTCTCTCTTAACAAGGTCGAACACCGTAGGGGAAGAAGATGAATAATAGTCAAGAGTCAAGAATGCTTATGGTGGAAATGAAAAACCAGAGTGTAAATGAGGATGTGGGCGTTGGAGAGTTTCTCTCACTAGGGTTTCTACCTTGGTTTCGTTCACCTTGCTCCTTCTCCTTGCTTCGATTTTCTGCTTCATCCACACGACCATTTCAAGCTTTTGCCTCCTATCTGATTTCTTCTGGTATCGTATTTTGCAACTTTTCTTCGACTCCTTGGTGTTAAGCTCCTGCGGGTACCCTACTTGCCTACTGATTTTAGTGCCAACTTGCCTCCCTTCGGTGGACTGTGCGCCTGTGAGCGGACGCCCCTGGGCGGTACTGGACGAGCATTTCTTTGACGCCCTGGTGTGGGCGTATTCTCTGGCTGACTTTATCACTTGATCAACCTTCGGTTAGAAATCAAGGATCAATAACTAAGAAGAAACAACGTGGAAGAGACATTACGAAGGAAATTATCCAATCACCTTCTAAACTTTCAGATGAGAAAGGGCTCAAAGGTGCGGCTATGAGGAATAAAATGGTAAGTCCTACTACTGCTGACCCGGGGGATGAGGTAACATCCACGGGGTCGGAGGATTCTGATGATAAGAGTTCTGGAAGTGATGGTAATGGTGACGCTACATCTTCGGAGAACTCTAGCAACTCACAGGAGGAACCTTCCCGCCAGGTGCTTGATAAAAAGTCAACACCATCCTCCAAATCATCTTATGCTGGTCTGTTTAAAAACAACTGTATGCTATCACAAGGGGTTCAACTGGAGTGTAAGCCCGTAGATGACATTGTCAAAATGTCCCCTGAAGATTTTCACCCTGTTGAGGAAGCCTGGGGTTATTGCTTGGTTGGTCGTTTTACTAGTCATTTTTCGGGCATGAAAGCTGTTGAGGAATTGCTGGCCAAATGGGGAGTGCAATGTCGACTACTCCCTCATGACCAGGGATGGTTAATTTTTCGATTCACTAATGAAACAGATTGCACTACAGTTTTGATGGGGGATCCGTATACTCTTTATGATAAAACTTTGTTGCTGAAGGAATTGAGTAAAGGTTTTGCCTTTAACAATGATGAGTTTCTGAAAATACCCATTTGGATTAAACTCCACAATGTCCCTCTTGACTTTTGGCATGTGGACGCCCTCTCGAAGCTTGGATTGAGGCTCGGTAAGCCCATCTGCACGGATCAAATTACGGGTCAACTTACTAGGATCAGTTATGCTTGCTTGTTAGTAGAAGTTGACGTTTCCAAACCGCCTCTACCAAGTTTCCAAGTTTAGCTGCCGAAGGGCCACTGTTATACACAGCAGGTTGAGTATGAAACCTTTCCTTATTTTTGTAGCACTTGTCGAAGAACAAGACACCTCCAGACGGATTGTCAATTCACCACTAGTGGTCAGTTGCTATAGACTAAAGTTCCTCCTACTGCTGGAGGCAAGCAGGAGAGGTCTCAACCACCCACAAGGAAGAGCTGGAAAGTGCGTGAAAGTATTCCAGTAAAAACAAATATTCTTCAGAACACTGTGGCACCCCTTGATGCAGACCCAACTATGTTGTTTCCATCCACAGTCCCTCACACATTGGATAGGGTTGTAGCTACTGACCCCATCTGTTGGGCCCGATTCCTTTTTCATAATCAATAATAAGTATGAAGGGTTCGGATTAAGTAGTTGGGTTCCGGATTCGGGTTCCAACAGATATGATATCAAAGCAAGAGTAAAAGTGTTAAGTTTAAGTGGTTGGGTTTCGGTCCCATCACCATCCTTTGCAATACTAGTGCTCATGAGAATATGGCAAGAGACATGGCAAATGCTGAGAACAATGTGGCTCATCCACTAACAGATCCGACACCTAATAGTACTTATCATTTAGATCTTGTGATGACCGACAGGGACCTTGCTGAACCTTTGGCTAGACTGACTGGGAAAGGTCTTAAAAAATGATTTCCAAAAAGGGATGAAGGACGCTAAAGATATAGCAATGGCTCACCGTAAAGGTATGGAGACAAGTCTGAAACCAAAACAGATTGAGAAGGCTAATGGTAGGGCTCTTATTCGCAGGAATGAGGGAAGGGCTGGCCCTTCCTCGTTGATAAAATGAGTTTCTTATGTTGGAATGTCCGAGGGTTGCACAAACCCTCGAGATAGCACAGTGTTAGCCTATTAACTAGGCAGCACAATTGTCGTTTTATATGTCTTTTGGAAACTAAACTTGATGTGGGTGGCTTGGAGAAATTCCTACGAACCAAATTTCCTGGCTGGGAGTTTCGGCATAACTTTCTACAAATTCATGGGGGCCGAATGGTGGTGCCATGGGATCCTTTGTTTTATACTTGTAGCATCCTTGCTACAGGTAAACAACTTATTCACTGTGAGATTAGTAGCAAAATAACCAAAGAATAATTTTTGGTTACATGCATTTATGGTTTATATAGTGTACCTCAACGGAGAGATCTTTGGCAGTATCTATTAGGGCTGAATGTGAAATCACATACTCCTTGGATACTTATAGGAGATTTCAATTGTGTATGCTTACCAAATGAAAGGAGAGGAGGCCGTACTCCTTCAGCCTATTTCCTTAAGGATCTTCAAGACTTTCGAATGGCTTTAAGTTTGGAAGATGCACCGTCTAAAGGTGAATTCTACACTTGGCATAAAAACCAATGGATGGCCAAATTAGACCGAGTACTCCTCAATCCAACTTGGGGTGTTCATGACTTATTCTGTTTTGCTACCTTTCTCCCTATGATGGCTGATTCGGATCATTGTCCAATGCTCATTGATTTCCATCAACACTAGGCCTGTGATATGAAACCTTTCAAATTTTTTAACATGTGGATTACTCACCCCCTTTTTCAGGACACTATGGCTAACACTTGGAGCATGGTTGTACATGGCATTGCTCAATTTTCCCTATGCACTAAACTGAAATCACTTAAAGCTCCTTTAAAAGCTTTAAACTGGTAGGCTTTTGGGCACATCACTACTAAAGTACAATCAGCACAGGAAGACTTTCAGCGAGCTTATCAGGCCCTCCTTCAATCCCCAGATGATGAGGACTTGCAAACTTTGGTCAATCTTAAGCGAAAGCAAGCACATTTTTTTCAGGATGCAGAACGACGTTTCTTTCAACAAAAGGTGAAGTGTACTCATCTAATGGAGGCTAATCGAAGTACTAGCTATTTTCACTCTATTGTTAGAAAGAAAGTTAAACAGAACACTATCACTCATATTTTGACCGATGATGGGTCTGAAACTTCATCCATGGAAGATGTCACTGATCGGCTCCTACAGTATTTTATGAATCTCTTGGACTCTCCGTCCCCTAGAAGGCCATCGGATGCACAGGTGATCCATCATGGACCCATTTTAGCTTCTTCTGACCATGCTCATTTGGTTGCCCTTATTACTATGGCTGAAATTAAACAGGCCCTCTTTGATATTGGCCACGATAAAGCATCGGGTCCGGATGGCTACACGACTGCTTTCTTTAAAAAGCAATGGATGCGGGTAGGCTTGGATGTTGTGCAGGCAGTGCAGGAATTCTTTGAGAGTGGTCGATTACTTAAGCAGCTTAATCACACGGTTCTTACACTCATACCTAAAACGAGCTCTTCACCACAAGTTTATGATTTTAGGCTGATTGCTTGCCTTAATGTTGTGTATAAGATCATCACCAAAATATTGGCAGCAAGATTAACCACGATAGTGGGGCAACTAGTTGACCAAGCTCAAGCAGGGTTTCTTCCGGGCAGGAATATGTTGGACAATGTTTTTCTTGCACAGGAACTTGTGAGGGGTTATAGTCGTAAACACATTTCACCCAGATGTATGCTGAAGATAGATATCACCAAGGCCTATGACACTGTCTCTTGGGATTTCTTAGCTGAAATGCTACACGAATTAAACTTCCCTACACAATTTATTGGGTGGATTATGGAGTGTGTTTCCACTTCCTCTTTTCGCTCATGATTAATGGAACTCTCCATGGTATGTTCAAAGGAAAGCGTGGACTACGTCAAGGTGACCCGATGTCTCCCATTCTTTTCCTACTCTACTTGGAATATCTTTCACGGGTGTTAAAAAAGAACACGACAAACACTTCTTTAACTATCATCCGAAGTGTCACCAGCTAGCAATTATTCATTTTGCTTTTGCTGATGACCTTATGCTCCTCTCTAGAGGTGATATCACTTCCATACGAATCTTACTGAATAGTTTAAAAGAGCTACAGGAGGTGGCTGGACTGCATGTTAATCCGACCAAATCTAACATATATCTGACAGGTGTATGGGGTTGGGAGCATGATAATATATTACAAGCAGTGGACTTCCCACTTGGTGAATTTTCGGTAAGATATTTAGGGGTCCCTTTAGCCCCAATAAAAATTTCTGTTGCACAATACTCGGTTTTACTAGAACGAGTGGAAAACTTCATACATACATGGAATGGTAAGAGTTTGTCTTATGCTGGGCGATGTGAATTGATTAATTCAGTAATTCAAGGGGTCCTCTCATTTTGGCTTCAAGCTTTTCCCCTCCCGACTGTTATTATTGATAAAATTAACTCACTTTGTCGGCTTTTCTTATGGGGAGGTAAATATTACAAAGTGGCGTGGGATACTATGTATTTACCTAAAAAAGAGGGAGGTTTGGGCTTCAAACAATGTAAAGTCTGGAACTCTGCTTTGTTGGCCAAAACGTTATGGAATATACATGCGGAAGTGGATTCTTTGTGGGTCCGCTGGATTCATGCCATATATTTACGGGAAACTTCAATATGGGAATGGCAAGTCCGCCCCGTGATTCAGCTTTAATGAAAAAAATAGCTGCCATCCGAGACGCTTTGTTGAGCAAACTGGGGGATATCATTACGGCAGTTGGAGTATTGCAGCAAAGTTGCACAAATGGTACTTTGTCTTCTCAAAAAATATATGAAGTATTGCGAACTAAGCAAACGAGTCAGCCTTGGATGTCTTTAATCTGGAAACGTTATATTCCTCCAAAATACTCTTTTATTGCTTGGCTTGGCTTAAGGAATAGACTTCCCACAAAGGATAATCTCATGTTCCTGGAGATGGATAGAACTTGCATCCTATGCGGCCTTGAAACAGAAACGGCAACTCACTTGTTTTTTTCCTGCGGTTTCACCAAAGATGTATGGACAGCAATCCGCCATTGGTTGGGCATTACTAGAGAAATGTCCTCCCTTTTGCGAGCCATTAAATGGATATGCTTGGAATATCATGGAGGCCTTATTCGGTGCAAAGCTGCAAGGTTAGGACTCCTCTGCACTGTCTATATTATCTGAAAGACCCGAAATGGGATACAATAGGCTGATGCTACTTATACTCGTGTTGATGTTGTGGCAATGATTAAAACCGTGGTGTATAAGCTGCTTTATAAGTTATACCTGCCGGAGTTAATCACCTTCTGACGTCTATTAATTGAGGCACAACCGCATTTTTGCTCCTTTTACTTAACTCCGACTGAGTAATAGGTGCTGATGGAGTCCCTTGATTTCTTTCGCATTTGCTGGACATTATATGGCCCATGCAGCGTCTATCATGTGCAGTCCACGACTATGCATTTAGAGGTAGTTACTGACGTTGATAAATGAAGCTGACTGCCTCATGATATTTTGGCCCGACATCAAATTTTTTGCGGTTTGTTTTGATCTTTATAGTATAAGTTGTGAGTTACGCAATTTTATTGGATTCCATCGGATGTAATGGACTTATAGGAGATGCCCTAATTTAATTATGTGTGTAAGGGGAATTATTGGACTTTATTTTGTTCTCATTTTGCTGATTGGGGTATGCCCCAAAATCGGATGCATATAACTCGTTTTGATAAATATAATTTACATTTTATCAAAAAAGAAAAACCAGAGTGCAAATGACAAAGTTGGGAGCCGGAATGAAGGTGAAGTGCCATTGTTGCTTTTTACAAAGAGAGCTAGAGAGATGGGTCGGACTGTGAGATGTTTAAGTGCAAGAATGCTGAGCTTAGAACTCTTGTTTTCTACATTGAGTTTCGAGTATTTTACATGAACATCTCGACAGTCAAGAGAGGATGCAACTAATCTTGGCATGGTTGGTGGGTAAAATTACCAAATAGATGACAGAGTAAGGTTCATAAACTAAAAGTATTCACTTCCCATATATGTAAATTACTCATGGACAAGCCACCAGACCAGAAAATGTTCATACCTAAAATCTCTACCATCCATGTTTTCTACATTTCCAACTCCAAAACAAATTTCAGGGTTTTCTTCGTGACGTAGTATAGCTTTAAGCGAATAATCTTTGTATACACTATAGTCAACTACTTGATTTTTATCTTTTGACTTCGTTAAACTGTAATTGGAGTGGACTGACTTGATTTGACGGTTTAGCTTATTCTCCTGTCAGAGTAAATCAGAATCAAAGCAAATATTGCAGTTGTCTTCACTCCTGTGACTTAATTCGTTCTTGTTCTAGTTAAAAAACAGAAACACTGCAAGAAATTAAAGAGCAAATTCTACCGCTTGAAGACTAATTATCCATGTGGAGAGACCGATAACGTTAAAATTGTGGGCTAATATAGTTTGGACCTGAACCTTAATTGCCAGGTGCCAACACCACCGGCTTGTTACCACCATTAATTTCCTGCGTCACCGAATTTATTCATATGGCTGTATTGTCATAGAACAAACAATCGCCATTCAAATTAGAAGATTTCAGTTGTGAAACATGGGAAACCCTTGGCTTAAAAAGAACAGGCCTTCCGATGGTAAAAATCTCAATGCAATAGACTGCTGGCATGGCTGCAGCCTTAATGGCATAGAGATGCGCCATACCACTACTTTTGGGTTCAATATGCAAATTAAATAATTACTTTCTTCCCACGTGTGCAAAGGAGATTTCACATAACTTAGTTATGCCCCTGCTATACTTCGCGCTTCGTACATTAATTGTCAAAGGTAGTAAGTAGTAACTAAGATAAAAGTTGCAACTTTTAAGATGTCAACAGGAAGTAATTAAAAGCATTAGGAGAAACTTGGAAATGATGAGAAAAGTAAGAAGTCAGTGTGATAAGAACCGGAGAAAAGTTAATGTCAAGAGGAAAACACACAATAAATTATGGTCTTATCTATTCAAAATTTCATATAGGCTGGATAGTTGAACGAACAAACCAAACGAAATGCATCATGTGTATAATTCACAATCAAACGGATGATCCTTAACACAACCAAACCTTAAGTCTTTATCGTCATCATCTCCATCAAAGCTCAGGTCAAGCCAATCCGACAAATTCTTGTGCAATAAACCCTTAACTAGGGTCAACGCAGAACCACCATATTCAGGCCAAGAAACACAAAGAGTTCCCCTTGTGATTTTCATTTGACATTGGGCCAAGAGAGCTGCTGCCAGGCCATCAACGACACTCCCAGATGGAAAATAGTCAATACCCTTCAGCAATGAACAGCCTCCGGAACTAAACTTTTTCTCTGCATATGACTCTAGCTTGAAAGCGTAGGTTTCATCTGGTGAAAGTTTACCACGGAAGTTCTGACTCTTAAATGAATCAAGGATCAACACCTTCTTAGGTATAATTTGCTCCCCAATGAGCAACTTCGCAACTATGTTGGCTCTCTCAGCACTGACTGGACATTGAACACAGACAACGAGAGTTGGATTATCAACATCACTAAGAGCATAGATATTGCAGGATTTGTCACTTGGAGAGCGAGATACAGAATTTCCTGCAAAATGGGTCTCGGGTAGAAAAAGCCCCCCTATTAAGGTCTTCAAGGGTACATGATGGAAGGCATATAGAGAAGGTGCTGACAAGGCAATAATGAGGAGAGAGGGCTGGAGAGGCAATTCCAATTTTGGATTGGAGAACACGAGGAATGGTGACGGAAGAGGAGGTGATGGTGGGGTGAAGTTGTTGAGCTCCTCTTGAAAGAACCTGGAAGGAGGTGGGATCTCTGTGAGCACGTCTTCCATGTCCTGCAACTTGAATCACCTACAGGTGGCAGTAAGCACATGGTATCAGCATAAAATCCCACATTCATTACTCGCAGAACACAGAACGAACCATAGGATAAATTATTCATCCCCAAGTTGACTCATAATTCTATCAGATCAAAAGCAACAGAAAGTAGCAAACTTGGATTAACAAATAACTATAATACGATCTTGACATCTACTAGAAAGGAACATATACCATTACATATAACAAGAGTTTACATCTGATTGTTTATCAATCATAGATATAAACAAGCTAATTACGCAAATGCATTCCTTTCTGGGTTACGAAGGATTAGGGATCTGGGTTGATGGTTTATCAATCATAGATATAAACAAGCTAATTACGCAAATGATTGAATAAACCATCAACCCAGATCCCTAATCCTTCGTGACCCAGAAAACAAAACTCCATCATAATTTTTTTTTTCAGATAAACAAACATAAGCTTGAGCTATACCAGATTCTTTAACAAGCAATAGGCAACACTGCAACGGCCAGAAGTTTGATACAAGGAAATAAAAGAAAGAGGAATGCAATTAGTGACAAGAAAGAGAGGAGAAGGAAAGAAGACGCACCACGAGTACGAAAACGGTGTCGCTAAGAGAATGCGAAGTACAAAGCTGTAGTGCTTCTGCTTCCAGTTTTCTTGAGGGTAAAACTTGAGAGCGTAGACTATCGTCCAAGGCAAGGCAGCCATAAAAAGAAAGCGAAGGGCATTTACGACATTGAAACTTCTAATTGTATTCCTCTAGAAAAGGGCGAAAAAAAAGTCCTAATTAGTCCTCCAATTTTGATGTAGGGGCACATTAATCCCCAAATTCTCATTTTTGTTAATTTAATCTTACACTTGTTAAAAATTTCTCATTCAACCCATATTTCACCAGCATTGAGTTTGTGACCAAGCGTCAAGTTCTTGTGATTTTTTAATGTATAGTTATTATTTTATCTTTTAAAACTAAACGATTGCATTTTAGTATTAAAGCTAAATTATAAAAAAATCTTAAATCTTTCTCAATTTTGTAATACTAACTTAAACTTTAAAAAATAATGTTAAAATATTAAAATATTTAATTTTTTATAAAATAACCCAACATTGAATTCTTCCTTAATATTGCTAACATAGACCAGTTTTTGTAATTATTATGTTACTGCAATAAGTTAATGTTTTTAAAACTAATTATTTATTATTTATTAAATTATAGAAAACAAAACATAATTTAGATATGCTTCTACCCTAGTATATTTTCCACTTCCCTTCCCTGTCAATTATCGTGGGCCTCTAACTCCGATTGTGACTGCCCAACTCTTTCGTTGTGATAGAATAAAGCTACTCCTCTAAGCTTCAAAGTTAGTGCTCCATCAAACCTCCAAGTTCTAAAGTCATTGCTCTTTCGTCGTCAAAGAGTAAATGTATGAGCTCTCGCAAGCATTTCAGAAAGAATACGAACTTTGAGGATTTCAATGAATTAATTTTTAGTTCTAAGCTTTCTCTAGCAGATGAAACTGCTAAAACTCGGGAATAATTTACGATGTTGTAATATTTTTTATGTTGTAATAATTCTTACCGAACATACTATATTATTACCTTACACATGTATGACTACAACAGGTTAACCATTGCTGTCATGTATCAGACTCTGTCCTTTTATAATAATATATACAAATGGCATGAGCACAGTGTGGGTGTGCATGCCTATCATCTTCATTAAATTGTTCTTTCTAACTTAGTACCAGAGCAATACTCATCTCTCAAATGGCTTCCTCTTCATTAGCATCTTCTACATCTTCTGCTACTTCAATCCCATCTACCCAAAATTTCAAAACATATTCACTGTTTAATTCTTCCAGCCAAACAACCTCTATCAAGCTAGATAGAGGAAACTATCTCGTGTGGGAATCAATGATTCTTCCACTCGTCGAAGGAAACCTTCTTGAATCACATATCAATGGCTCAGCCTTAATACCTTCTCGTTTCATTTCTGAAGGAGCAGAAATGACTCCAAACCCACTTTATGAAGAATGGTATGCTGTAGACCGACTGCTAGTCGGCTGGTTACGCAACACAATGACCCAATAAGTTGGAACTTAACTGCTACATTGTCACACAACTCGTGATCTTTGGGCTGGTGTGCGTGATCTTACCTGTGCGTTGATGAAGTCCCGTGTTATGGTGCTCAAGCTGGAGCTTCGTCAAATACGTAAAAATTCAATGAAGATGGATGAGTATATCAATAGGATGAAGAGCATCACAGATCAGCTCATATTGGCTGGAGCTCTTGTTGCGATAGAAGATCTTATTCTTCATACATTAAACGGTCTCGACTCATATTATAATGCCATCGTCGTGAAGCTGGTAGATCAACCTAATCTTACTTGGATCGAAGCACAGTCTGCTCTCCTAGCCTTTGAGAGTCGTTTGGAGCAACTCAACCACTTCTCAACTTTATCTATTCAACCAACTGCGAACGTTGCTCAATGCGACGATATTATTAACCACACCTCAAATAATACCATCAAGCAAGGTTCTTGGAGAGGATCACACAATAGTTTTCGAGGACATCAAGGCCGAGGAAAATAGTGGAAACCGACCATACTATCATCTGTGTAAAAAATAGGACATGTGGTAGCAAACTGCTACCATCGTTTTGACACAGGAACTTTCAACCTCCATCGAACCCCAGTCGTGGTTTTGGAAACCATTATGCTCCACAAGATTTTTATTGTTGGGACCCGATCTCGGAACCAGATCCCAACCGAAAAAAAACAGATCAAAAGCTTTCAGAAACGATCACAAATCGGAAGCAAACGAAGGAACTCAAATTCCGAAGTAGCAAACATAAGGCGAAAGGATCGAATACGAATCGAAGGCGAATGCACATAACAAACCGCTTCAGAGAATCGGATAACAAAATGTGGAAACAAAATCGAAAGCAGAATCGAATCAAATAAACGATTCAATCAACTGAAATACAAATATTTCCGACATTCATGTCCCCACTTTTTAAACATAACAAAAGGGTTGCGTTGGAAACCTTAGACTAAACTAATATGAAACCGATCAAAACCGGTGTAAATTTTTTTCTTTCTTTCTTATTTTTCATTCCTTTCATCTTTACTCAATCTTATACAAATCAAAACAATATAAGTTCCCCATTTGGAAACTTATCCTCAATCAAAACTCAATGCATAAAAATCTTCTTAATTATGCAAT
>JANVCQ010000003.1:21358243-21369239 GCA_025531925.1 Erythroxylum plowmanianum
CGAGATCTAATTCCATAATCCTAACCCATCCCAATTTACCAAAATGCCCTTCCCATCGATGATGGGATGTTACAATTATAGTAGATATACTTGGTTATACCCTCTGAAACATAAAAATGAAGCTGTGAATGCCTTTAACCTGTTTCGGGCACAAGTTGAAAACCATTTTAATTCTAAGATCAAAACAATCCAATGTGACAATGGAACCACATAACCCTTTGTAAGTATCACACAAGCAGTTGGAATCGAAATGAGGTTCACATATCCTTACACTTTTTCATAAAATGGGAGAGCAAAATGTAAGCATAAACATGTTGTTGAAATGGGTTTAATGCTAATAGCTCAAGCACAGCTACCTTTCACATATTGGGTAAATGCTTTTAAAATGACGGTTCATCTCATCAACTGATTACCAACACCCACATTTCAAGGGTTAACTCCACTGTTTCAGCTCTATGGCATAGAACCTGATTATAAAACCCTACAACCTTTCGGATGTGCATGTTATCCTTGCTTAAAACCGTACAACGAGCAATACCACACTAAAAAATGTGTCTATCTTGGACCAACTTCTCAAAAAAGGGATCAAAATGTCTCAGCTCCTCAGGAAAAATATATATTTCACGACATGTTGTGTTTGATGATTCACTCTTTCTATGTAGCGAAGGATTCTTAAATTGACGAACAGTATCTACTGAGAATGAATACATTATTCCTTTGATTATCACCCCAAACAAAGAGAACATCCATAATCTCTATAATAATAATGTTACAAAGTCTTTCAACACTGAACAAGTTGATTCAATAAATAACTCCCCAGTAGCTACATTCTCCTCACATGAGCCTCATTCATCAAGACATGGGTCATCTTCAATAGATGGATTAAGCCCAATCAAGCAAAGCAGAAATGAACAAGAAGCAAGACCCATCCAAATGAAAACAAACCTAATAACCACACGAGCAAGGGATGGAATACACAAACCCAAATATCCATTTATTGGGTTACTTCACTCATTAAAATCTACCCAGCTCATAGAACCTCAAAATATCACAGAAGCCCTTCCTTCACTGCACTAGAAACAAGCCATGACCGATGAATTCACAGCTCTTCAGCGAAACAAGACATGGACTCTTGTTTCTTACACTGGTGCATAGAAGTTGGTTGATTGCAAATGGGTCTTCAAAAACAAACTTAAACTAGACGGATTCATTCTCAAGCTCAAAGCCTAACTTGTAGCAAAAGGATTTCAGCAAGGACCAGGAGTTGATTACGACGAAACATTCAGTCCTGTAGTAAAACCAAGAACGATCTGGACAGTATTGCTTTCACTTACGAATGGGAAGTTCAACAATTGGACATTAATAATGCGTTCCTTAATGATATTCTTAGAGAAAATGTTTACATGCACCAACAGAAAGGATTATATGATCATCTACGTCCAAATCATGTATGCAAACTGATGAATGCAATCTACGAACTCAAATAAGCACCTTGTGCTTGGTTTGACATGTTACGACTAACGTTATTAAGCTGGGGATTTTAGAATGCTAAAAGTGATATTTCACTTTTCTTCTTACGCACATCAAAGCTCAAAGTTTTGATTCTTATATATGTTGATGACATACTTATCACAAGTAATGATCCTAACTACCTAAAGTCTTTGGTTTTGAAGCTGAACAACTTATTCTCTTTAAAGGATCTTGGTCCTGTATATTACTTTCTTGGGATAGAAATTTGTAGAGATAATATAGGCATTCATCTTAGTCAAACTAAATATACCCTCGACATTCTGAAAAAGTTTAACATGATAAATTGTGCACCGGTACCAACTCCTATGGTCATTGGTCATCAATTCACCAAAGATGATGGAAAATCGATGCAAGATCCATCTCTCTATCGACAAGCTATTGGATCTCTTCAGTATCTTACTTCCACTAGACCTAATATAGCCTACTCAGTGAATAAACTTAGTTAGTTTCTATCACAGCCCACTAACGTTCATTATCAAGGAGTAAAATGTATTCTCAAATACCTTAAAGGTACTTGTCATCTAGGTTTACACATCAAACCTTTTAAATCTCTTTAGATGACTGCATTCACTGATGCAGATTGGTCCACAAATGCTGACGACCAAAAATCTATGGCTGATATTCGTGTATATCTTGGAAATACATTGGTCTCTTGGAGCTCTCGTAAGCAAAGAATTGTTTCACATTCAAGTATAGAGTCTGAATATCGGGCTCTAGCAGATGGTGCTGATGAGGTTAGATGGATTTGTTCATTACTGTTGGAACTTGGTTTATTTTTACAATAACCATTTATGATTTGGTGTGATAACCTAAATGCTTGTGCCCTTGCTTCCAACCCAGTTCAGCATGCGCGCAGCAAACATATAGAGATCGACATTCATTTTATTCGTGATCTTATATTTTCAAGTTTTATCAATATTCACTATATACCTTCATCACATCAAGCTACAGATTGCCTCACCAAGGCGTTAACTCATTCTCTGTTTACTTAAAACCATACCAAACTCGGACTAGTTTCAGCACCCTCTCATTTGAGGGGGAATGTTAGAACTCAGGAATAATTTATGTTTACGTTTACATTTACATAGTAATAAGAGTTGTAATATTTTTTACATTGTAATAATTATTACTAAACATACTGTATTATTACCTTACAAGTGTATGACTACAACAGGTCTACCATCGCTATCATGTAACAGACTTTGTCCTTTTATAATAATACATACGAAAGGCATGAGCACAGTGTGGGTGTGTGTGCCTATCATCTTTATTACATTGTTCTTTCTAACTGAAACATTTAAATTGATGCCTATATCTGCACAAAATCCAAACTATTGTAGTATTTGAATGTACCATTTTCATAGTCTAGGAAATGTTTGCTCGATTTTAACCATATTCAATATCTGTATCTAATTGGATTTCCTTGGATTGGCATGATCTAAACGAAGACAGTTGAACCTTCATAATTCTCTCCTTTTAATTCATACTACAATGATCTTGACTAGGAATTTTTTTAGTTGTAGAGAGCAAAATATTGACTTTATTTTATACTTATGTTGGGAAGACATTGATTATGTCCGTATCTTTATAGAATAAAAGTAGTTGAAAATTTATACCTTTATTTGTTTCAAATAGCTAGTACATTAGATATGTTCTTTGTATCTTCATTGCTTTTCATAAATAAATGATTTTTTTTCTATTTATATTTTGTTGATGTTTTGGATTCATCAACAACCATAAAGTTGACGTTTCAAGTTGATTTTCCACGGTTGTGTTTGCTATATCAAAACATGTTCATTGTTAGCTACTTCTTCACTACTATTGATTCTTCAAGTATGCTTAGTTCTTTCCTAAAACAAAATATTATTTTATCTATAACCTCTTCTAAGGAAATCCTTTTCTCAAGTACAACCATTAACGATTGTATTGGTAGTATTAATATTTATTAATCATATTTAAATATCATGTGTATTATAGAAAAAATGGCTAAAAATAAAATATACATGAATTTTATTGCATTTGCATGTAGTATATACTTGATATGAAAAGAGTGTGAAGGCGTTGTTAATGGATTTAAGAATTCTATTTATTATTGTTTCAACAATTTGTAGAAGCTGAAAGGAAATAATCTCAAGTTTATCAAAAGAATGCATTATGGTCAATGGTAAAACAAGCTTGGTAATTTTTATTATATTTAGTATATAATATAGGATATCCTAATACTGAGTAATTTTCTAGATTCCTTATATTGATTGTCCCAATTGTAAAGACAAGATGAAGCTACAGATACAAATTGGTAAGCTTAATATTGGTCAATATTTTTATCAATGTAATGATTCAAATATGAGTATTGCCCTAGTGTTTTTATCAACACGTTATGATTATTTCAATTATAGCTTATATGATGTTAATGTTATACAATTGAATAATGATCATTCAAATTATAGGTGTCTTTTAGGTATATGGTCTTGTTAAAAGAGTTAAGGTTTTATTATTGTAAAATTTTTTGCTATACATCTTTTCTTAGTAAGATTTGTTATTACGTGCAAGAGGTGAGTTTATATAGTAAATTTCAAAATATGACACAAGTTTGAAATTTGTATTTGTATTTTTATTTTGTAAGCTCCAAGTGATTATATATCTTGGGGCATCTTATGCATCTTAGCACACATCATTCTTCGAGACAACTTTTGTTTGCTTATATCTTACTAGTTTATATTCATGTCCTTAAAAATCCTAGTTATATACTTTGAGAACATTTAATATATTTATAAATATCTATATTTCAAAGTTATTTTTTATTATTCACATGTCGATTCTTTATGAATTGTTTAAATATAATTGTGTGATATAGTCCTAATAGGTTATGAAGATGCATAATGGCAAATCGATCAATTGTTAAAATATGATTGTGTGATATAACACATACTTCTCTTTGTGAAGTTAAGTTACCAAATATGCACTTAACTATAATTTAGATTAAAAATCAGTCATAACATCCTTTCTTGTTTAGTTTTACACAGTTTACATCGAAAAGTTTCTTTTTCTCTTGTAGATAATTATTAATGGCTACTATAATTAGCAATGACATATACTCAATTGGTAATCAATAACCCTGAAGTCACGTCGAACGTCATAAACCAATATCTAGAACACAATATAATATACCAATTTACAAAAAACAAATATAAAAATCTAACATCATATACCAATTTTCAAAAACATAAATATACCAATCTAATAAAATATACCAATTTCCAAACACAACATAATATACCAATTTCTAAAACAAGAATATACCAACATAATGGTCACATCCTCAATTTCTAAATCACAACGCAATGTTCAAATCTATATCCAAATCATAACAGAAAGTTTAGGATTCACCATCATTAACTTGAGATTTTTTTGGAGTTGATTTTTTAGCCCTTAGTTTGAATCTTCTCCTACTTGTGGTTGTTGTTTGAGCATTTGTATTTTAAGAAGCTTGACTTGGTTCCAAAAATTGAAATTGATTTCCACTCATTTATAAAATATAATAAACAAAAAGTATAATATTGTTAATTAGGAATAAATGAAAAATAATTAGCTAAAATTTTGTAATTTGGTACCAAACCATAAAACAAGTGTTCCTACTAACTTCTCTAGACGTTATACCATATCATTGGATGGCATATATAAATATAAATATTTATGATATTTCACAAAAGTTGTGGGAAATTGAAAATTAAAAGTGAATATTCACTCACCACCCTTTTCTCCCTTCTTAAGATAGATGTTACAGTGTTAAATCCTGTAAGTATTGATTTTTCTATCTCATCTTCTTGCACCATTTTCAATGTTGGATGTATGTGCCAAATTGTTTGGTGGTCTTCCTCGTTTTTGCTACATTATACATGTACAATTTGTACGAATATTTAGCTTATATACAGTTATAAATAAATATATAATTACCTTAGCAATTTCAGGTTATCTTAGAGGTTGGTCCTTATTTTTGGATCCTTTTTTAGTGTGAACAACTTCAAAACAATATTGACATCTTATTAGTACTCTTACTTTGTTTAACTTGTTTAGATTATGTGGTTCTTTATTTTTAACCCTTCTTTTATCCCTTTTAGGCCTTTCATGCACCTTCGTAATCAATAGAGGTAATATAGGTTAAAAGTTTTCAATCTTTGGAAAATTTTTTGGACCACTTATAATTTTTATGATATACTGATAACTCTTTAAATAACATTTACATTTGCAGCATCGGCTCATATACCCATTGATATCCTCCTTCTGATATGATATATAAGTGAACGAGTGCTTATATGGGATTCTTGTTAAATCCTAAAGTCTACACTTACATGTTCTTGCCTGTAAATTAACAATAAACTTGTCTACAAAATGTGTTACTTTAAACTTCAAACTTTCATTTGTCTTGGCGATACAATGCCTTACTTCTCATTGTGCAGTCTCTATCTTCTTTCTCGCCCTTGTATATATATCATTTGTGGATTTGATCATCATATCTCTTTTTCCATGAATTCGAGTCATTAAAGCAACTCAAATATCCTTTAGCATATTGATCAAGCTTTTTGATCGAGTTGCACAAATGAATATATTAAATGTCTCTAATGTTGTTGTGAACAATTTCCCACTTTGGATCTTATGCTAACAAATGCTTTCACAAAAGTCTTGGAGTTCCTTACTTTGATCATAGTAAGCCTTTTCTTAAACAATCTTCAACTCGACCATTATTTCATCAAATTTCATATCGACTATGCAATTAACCACTTACTGAAATAAGCTTCTATATGTCTGGCCTTTATGTAATTTAGACCAATTGGTATAGACATATCAGGCACATTTTCTATACTCAGCTTCTTAAAAGAGATTGCTTAATGCATTCACTAAACCCTAAAAAAAGAGAATGCACAAAACAATATAATATAAATATGATAATTCAAAACATATATACAAGACATATCAGGAACCTTTTGTTGATCTCTTCAAAAAGTCTATGACTTCCCATTTATGCTTAGATCTTCAACAAGAAGACTTAAAGGCAATGCCAAGATTGGTAATTCTCTCCCTCAATCACAGTTTAACATATAAGGTACATAAGATTATTTCCATTACGCCTAATTGTAGTTAATAAAGCACCTTTAAGAAATGTCGTTAAAAAAATACAACCATATTAATTTTCAAAAACCACCAAGGAAACCATACTTTAATGCACTAAATCCCATGTAAAACCTCTTAAACATTGGTTGTCTAGACTTTTCATCATGTTTATTTTGGATAATGAATTGGCCTTCTTTATCGGCCCTTCGCAATTCTTATCCATAAGATTATAATTTTGCATAATGCCCTTCTATAGATCCTCGTAGCATCATAATAACTTCCCATTTAGCCCTATAACCTTGAGATTTAGTCACCTTTAATGCATACTTCCTTTGAAGATCATTTATCATCGTGCTAATTGGGCAGTTTAGGTTCCTCCTATACTTGTGTAAGAATTCATTTGCTATCCACTTCTTACTAGCTTGCTTATTTCTTTATACTTTCCTGTAAGTATGCTTGTTTTTCCAATATCTTAATTACAAATACTGTCATTTCCAATGCAACTAGTATAAACGCCAAAGAGAAAATGTGGATCACAAACATGATCGTATTCTTATATCAGATCTTGTTATTAAAACATCATATCCATAATTTCTTATTGCCTCCTTAAGCTGAAGCTCATCCATAAACTTCACGCTAACTTCAAACAAAAAATCTTTCATATCTACTTTTGGATTAAAAACAATATATTTCTTCCTTATGTTAGAGGCCTCATAGCTACCATCATCACTATATATTGGTGATTGAACTTCAATATCACTATCCTTATATTCACTACATTAATAATGTGAACTCCCTACTTCTCTTTATGAATTCTTTGAATAAGTTTGTTGTTCATGACTACATTTTTTTTAATGATTATAACCACATCCATAACATCATCAAATTCAAATCCACTACCTACCTTCTTCTCATATTTCTTCTTGTTAGCTCTTGCAATAACATATTCATCATCCCTTATATCATTTTCCAATTCACTCATCTTTATAACAATAAAATCTTCATTATCATATTTAACTTGGACTTAGAAATAACTACTCTTCATTGTCGATATCAAAATCAATTTCTTCACCATCAGTTATAGGATTATCATAATTATGCTCATAATAGATTTCAATGTTGCAGTTGTTCAATTCTTCCATGTGCTAAAGCATTGACAACATATCCTTATCATGGTGTAAGCTTAACTCCTTCAAGCATCTCATTGGCTCTTTTGGAAATTTGTAAAACATAAGTAAAAATTTGTCCTTTATCTTTCAATACTCCTTTAGTACTAATATACTAAGTTCGTCAACATCAATATCCTTATTCCTTTTGATCTTGCCCCTAACATATTTTCTATTATCATTTTTCTCCAGTACTCCACTATAATGAAATTTAAAATTTACTACCATCTACAATACAAAGAGTTTTATTATTAGCTTTAAAATAGTAAGCACTTTAAGAACCCAAAACAACAAGCATAAGAAACAAGTTAGGCTACATTTTCATTAGCTATGAACTAAATATGAAGCCTATATTAGTTGTCATTAAACACAATAAAGAAAATAGTTATAAACTTTAGTGCATAACTAACGAATAATAAAAGTTAAAACTTTATATATCTCTTCTTATCAATTTAATTTATGTTCCAATGCTTTATGATACATTTTAGTTTGTCAAAATAGTTAAATGGATAAGAGAAAAGTAACGTGTTGCTTTCATCTTCATAACTTAAGATTTGTCTTGGACATTTTGTATAAAATAAAAAAATTAAAAAGGCAGATTTTTTATTAATATTAATCAAAATATGATAGTTGTATACTTGAAGTTTTTTTGAAGCAGAATAATTAATTAACTAAAAGGATTTGATCTATGTTTATGTTAAATAGGGAAATATGGATCTTTTAATTGTATCCCAACATAGGAAAACATTTAGATAGCAATACCTAATTTGTCACTCAATTAAATCAAGAGAAGAGTGTAGATAATATATTAAACTAAATCAATATGAATTTCCAACATCTACCTTTAAATAAACTAGCTAAACATGTGTGTCTACATGGAAGTAGGAATATAATATGTCATAATTATTCACCTAATTTCAACCACGCAATTACAATACAATAGCAAAGTTAACAAAAGAGGCCAAAAATTCCATGTCTAATATAATTTGATTTTTTTGTATATTTCTTTGGGTAAAAATATAGTACTCATCTTCTAACAAGTCTATAAAATCATCCTTCTCAAGAGTGGTTTCAAGCTTATCGTTGGATGGTTTTTTATAGAGGTCTTCATTAAACAAAGACTTAATAGGCCATCTCTAATATGTAATCTTGTACAAATCTTATTATGTCCAAAACTCACTAAAGTTTTAACTTTATCAAACTTAATTTATTTCCTAGTGTAATAACTCCCTTTTCCTAAGTGAATTTATCTAATTAATAATTTTATTATTCTAATCTCTTGACCTAATCATTGAGGTAGTCAATATATTCCTGTAGACCTGATGTTTTATTAGATTATCATATGTCTATATCCCTTAATTCACCTAACTCTTTAACCAACTTCTTAGTACCTTTATGGGCATATCCCAATGACCAATTTAGCTTTTAAAAGTCTAAGGCTACATGCTTATTACAAATAAATATGGCCCTAGGACACTGTAAAAGTAAAAAAAAACATCAAAATTTCAAGACTTAGTAGAGAAAAGTCAATCAAGAGAGATCGAGAGAAAGAACATACCTTTACTCTATGATGATGTAGGAGTAGCAACTTTAGAGCTAGAAGCTTTGATAGAGCAACAAATTTAGAGCTGAGAGGAGTAACTTTATTATATCACAATGAAGAAGCTACACAATTGCAATCAAAGCTAGAGGAGCACACCAGTCAATAGGGAAGGGAAGCAAAAAATGTTCAGGGGTAAAAGCATGTGGGTCACTAAGGAAGCAATTAAATTAGGTTTTGTGTTTTATAATTTTATAAATAATAAATAATTACTTAGAAAAAAAGACATATGATACCCACATGACAATTACAAAAATTTAATGTTGGGCTATTTTCATAACAAATTAAAAGTTAAGGTATTTTAGCACCATTTTTAAGGTTTGGGACAATATTGTAAAACCAAAAAAAGTTTGAGATTTTTTTAATAATTTACCCTTGATATGAATATGATTATTTTGTTATCTACCAAAATGCAACTGTGTTGTAACAAATTGATTATATTTTGGTTTGAAGCAAGCATTTTGAACCAGGAAAAGCTTAAACTTTTAAATTTAGTTAAAAAAGGGGAAGCGAAAGAAAATGCAATGCAAGAAAGGAGTGGAGGTCACCCATAACAAAGGATTAAGAGGCAAATCTTAAGCTTAATCTTTTGCTTTTTGACCCAAGCAAAGCTTAAGATTTTGTGTTCTAAATGTTGATTCGCAATAAAGGAGTGGGAGAGAAGTGAATTTATGATCTATGAAATTAGATATGTATTTTGATTTAACCTTTTAAGCATTTATCCTTTCATTTTATTTTACTAGTCTAACCTAACCTCTTAGGTCAAATTTGATATAACCTACATGATTTTTTTAATCAATTTTGGTTACATGTATTCTAGTCTAACTTGTTAAGGATTTATCATTCATTTAATTTCCCATGTTTGGTTTGAGATGACTACTTAAACTTAGTCCTTACTTTTTTTACCAAGCCCAAGAATTTAATTGCTTAGGTTAATATGAATACTTTAACTAAGCCCTTACTTTGTGTTACTTAAACTACTAATCTCTAATAAATGCAAAAAGCTTTTGTATACCTATAAAAAAGAGTAACAGTGGACATCAAATGGTTAGATAACAATACATCACTTACTAGGAAGTAAAATTGTAGAAGGGGAGTCTATGTAGTAGTTAGAACTAAAGACTATTGTTTAGAAAAAGATTGAAGAGAACTATGGTTATGTTATTCGTGTATGTGTAAAAGATGGGAATTGAGAGAAGTATCTATGTTGTATAAAGTTTACCTTAAACCTTTATTTATAAATATGATGCTTTTATGTTTCACAAATATTTGGTTGTTTAAATGTCATAAAATTTCACTTTTCAACTTCTTTTTTTAATGTTATTTAAAGGAATGTAGATGTTGGACCCCGTCTCCGAGGCCCAACATTCGGACCCATAAAAGCATGGAAGACCCAAAACCGAACACATACTGACCACAAATAGAGAAACTTTTAATAGAAAATTTAGAATTGGCTTTTTTAAGAAAAAATAGTTCCCTCTGTTCTAACGATTCCAACGCCACTGAAAACACTTAATTTGGTTTAGAAATGAAGAAGTTATGGTTAAAATACTGGCTTCAAGAAAAACAGTCAAAACGGGACACTCAATCG
>JANVCQ010000003.1:21379355-21389764 GCA_025531925.1 Erythroxylum plowmanianum
CTTGGTTCAAGAATTTTCATTTATTTGTTCTTTACTCATGACTAATCACCAAAATTTCTTATTTCCAGTTCTAACTTTTAAGAAACATTTGGGGTAAAACATGAGGCTTGTAGTAGGATACCTTGAAGAGATTAGAGCAGTAGCAAAGAGAAAAAACGAAGAGAGAAATGTACCACAACCAAATGAAGTGAATGTATAGCAATACAAAACCTAAGTAGGAAGATCTTAAAAAGGTATGTTTACACGATTTTTGTAGACGGTCTCTTCCTTCTTTATCAATATATAAAAACAGAACAAGAAGAATGAAATGGAGGAAGAAGTAGAGAGAGAGGTATTGATTGGTGGAGTAGAGATAAAAATAGTCCTTTAATTTCTACTTCTTAATTATTATAAACTGGTTTTATAATGATTTAATACCAGTTGAAAATTTAAATTTAAAATTTTCTTTTGACCAGTTTAATGTCTAGTCTAATTTTTAAAACATTAGCCACAACGTTTAAAACACAAAAAAAATTGCATATATATAATTTATTATTGTCTCCTCAAGGAAGGCCTGAAAGAGCATTAGATTGAAGCTTCATATATTCTTATGTGCATTCTATTCTACGTTAAAAGTAGTGCAAGTGCACAATGATATATTGGTTTATGTTTCATTTCACATTTAGTTTTTTATTTCCTCAGTTGCTTTCCATGTTTATGTTAACTATGACTTTTAATTCTATGGCTTTCTTTTTAATTCCATCTTCAATTCATATTTTCTACTATCTTTACATCTATTGGATCGTATCTAGGAGAATTTACTCCTGGAGTTATATTTTAAGACTAAAGTATAGTTGTTATTTTAGATACTAATATTAATAAGCAACTTATTCAAAAAGAAAAGTTAGAGGTGGAAACCTATCTAAAAGTCATTATAGATCATTCATCACTCATCTAATAGAGAGCTTGTATCAATTAGCTTAAGGAGGGAGATAGATCTTCCAAGTTCTTTTTCAATTCCTTATCTGACAGGAGAAGTATCAATAAAATTTTCTTTATAACCAATATGGATGGAAGACTCCTTTCTGATCAACCGAGTATAATAGAGGAGGTTGTCAATTTCTTTAGGGGATTTCTAGGTTTAGACTTTGATTCTCCAACCTCTATGGACTCTCTTCAATCTAATATTTCCAACTAAATATCTCTAAAGCCTTTTGGGAGCTAGTGAAACCTATCTTTGATGATGATATCAATGCTACTGTTTTTTCCATGAATGGGATGAAGGCCCTTGATCCCAATGGGTTAAATAGTTTTTCATTTTAGAAAACATGGTCAATTATTAGACCTATGGTTAGAGAGGACATTCATGAGTTTTTTTGAAAAGGAGGTCATCTTGAAGGAGTACAATAAAAATTTTCTCTGTTTAATTCCTAAAATCTCTAACCCCTCTACCTTTGGTGATTTCAAGCCAATAGATTGTACAAACTTCATTTATAAAATTATTACCAAGATCTTAGCAAATTGATTAAAAACGATTCTTATTCTCATAATCAACAATAATCAAAATGCCTTTATGAAGGATAGAAGAATTGATGATAATATTCCTATTTCTCAGGAACTCCCTAAGGGTTATATTAGTAGGAACTCTCCCTCGAATTGTGTTGTTAAGATTGATTTAAATAAAGCTTTTGATTCCATTAGCTGGCCTTTCCTCTTCCAGGTTGTTAAGGATTTCATCTTTCTTGATGTCTTTGTCAATTGGATTAAGGCTTGCATCTCTATTATTGCCTATTGTGCTATAATTAATGGCACCCCTTCTAATATTGTAAAGGGGAAGAGACAAATTAGACAGGGAAACCCTTTATCCCCATATACTGTTTATTCTATGTATAAAAGTGCTCACTCCAATGTTGAAGATCAATGTCTCCTATTATAACATCCCGTTACCCATGTTAAGGCAAAATTAATAGATGAGAGAGATTGCTGAGGAAGTAGGAAATGCATTTCATGCTTATACATAATATGGCATACACATACATATGAATAGTAATTTTTTTTGCACATAAAAATAATTGTACATGCATTCATTGACAACTTTCGGGTATGAGTTATGATAAGGAAAGATTTGGAAACAAAAGTGGTGGTTGCTCTGGAAAATGTTCACTGAGCGTGCTTTTTCTCTAGTTATCCAAATGAGAAGATTCTTTGTTTAGATTAAACTAGAAACATATGGCTATATTTCTTATGGAGATATCGAATTTCAATTCTGTCTCTAAGAGTCTCAAAAGTTGTCATGATGTGAGGACTGAGTGAAGTACGTAAATTGCATGGAGTTTAGGGCTTGAAGATTTTGGAGTTTTCAAAAGGTAATTAATGAATAAATCCCTTAAGGTAGGGGATTTATGAAAGAAAGTTGATTAATTACTATCATCTGCACGTAAATGGCCTTTATAAAAGTTATAGATCTTTTTGTTATCTTTCCAACAATATATAGTATGAAAACTTAGACATCTTAGCTGAAAGTCAGGGTCCTTGTAAGGGGAGAAGTCGAAAGTGAAGTTGTTTCTTCTGTCTTTTTGCTTCTTCTGTGATGACGTCATTGATGACGTCATCTTCTTCTGTGTTTTGCTTCGTCTGAGTTTTGCTTCTTTTTAATTTTGCTCCTTCTGCCTTTTGCTTCTTCTGTGTTACTGTTCATGAACTTCTTCTATATTACTGTTCATGAACTCTTTCTGTGTTACTATTCATGAACTCCTTCTGTGTTGCTGTTCATAAACTCCTTCTGTGTTACTGTTCATGAACTCCTTCTGTGTTACTGTTCATGAACTTCTTCTGTGTTTTGTTCCTTCTGTGTTTTGTTCATTTCTTCTGTATTTTGTATCTTCTGCCTTTTGTATCGTCTGCCTTTTGTATCTTCTACCTTTTGTATTGTCTGCCTTTTGTATCGTCTACCTTTTGTATCATCTGCCTTTTGTATCTTCTGTGTTTTGTATCATTTGCCTCTTGTATCGTCTACCTTTTGTTTCTTCTGTGTTTTGTTTCATCTGCCTTTTGTATCGTCTACCTTTTGTATCTTCTGTGTTTTGTATCATCTGCCTTTTTATCTTCTGTATTTTGTTCCTTCTGAGCTTCACTTCTTCTGTGATTTGCTGACGCGCTTTCTTTTATGTTTTGCTGACGTATCTTCTTCTGTGTTTTGCTGACGCGTCTTCTTCTGTGTTTTGCTGACGTGTCTCCTTCTGGGTTTTGATTCTTTTGTGTTTTGTTGACGCATCTTCTTCTGTATTTTGCTAACGTGTCTTCTTCTGAGTTTTTACTTCTTCTGAGTTTCGCTTCTTCTGTGTTTTACTTTTTCTATCTTTTTCCACCCGGCCATAACTTCTTCTCTAGACACCCAAACTATATAATTCTTGAACCATGGGACTCGTAACACATCTCCCTACATCTCCACCTAAAAATCCTAGCCATCTGAAATGAATTGAGAAAGATTGAGTGAAAAACGTGGGACGGGTACAATGAGTGTACTCTTCAGTAATATGAAATAGGGTTATTCCACTAAACGTACTTTAGTATTTCGAGTATATCTAGACTTGTAGGATTCCAAATGAGACGATTGTTGCTTTGGAGTGAACTAGAGATATAGGCCTACAATTGTCTCAAGAAGTATAATTGTGATTCAGTCTATAAGATATTTAAGTTCTAAACGGAAGTTGTGCATAGTACACTATTTTGGAATATGACAACCCGAAAATGTTTGAGGCACATCTTCCGAAGTACTGAACCAAAATGAGTGATTATGGTGTCAATGGAAAAATCTAGAAGTGGATAAGTGGCTAAGAATTGGACAGGTGTCCTAGCATTAAAGTTGAGTTTTAATAACCTTGAAAGAGAAGCTATTAGCCTTGCCTTCATTTTTCTTCTCTCGAAGCTTCTTTCTCTAATGTTTCTCCAACACAGAGTTTTCTTTAAATATTCATCAAAGTTAAATCTTGCTTTTCTCCGTTGGTCATCACTTCCACTTTGATATTTCTTTTTTCTACCCCAAGAAAAATCAAACCCCCTGTCAACTTTCAAGTTGATGTACGTGGTTGCATGAGAGATTAGGGTTACGTAATTTTTCAGATATTGGAGCTTCAAACAAAATAAACGTTCGCATACGGACATATCCAGAAATTGGAAACAAATGCTATTTCAGAGCGTAGTGTGAGTAGACCGAGATGGTCTCACTTTATTGTTTGCTTTGTTTCATTTTGTATTAATTGACTATTGAATGTGATTGACTGTGTTGGTTTCCGGACAGGAGATCCGATGAATGTGTTGTATGAATGAAATATTGAAGTGTTAATTGTATGTGAATGAGATGAAATAAGTATGCATAATGTGATTTTTAAATGCCGGATCACGGTCTGATGACAAGTGTGTTTTTGAATGTGCATTTGCATATCAATGAAAGATTGATTCTCAACTTGATGTTGAATGCCGGACTATGGTTCGATGATATGTGCAAATGTGATTGATGCGTTTCATAAAATGCATGTTCAGATAAAGGAGTTGTGACTTGAGTTGCCAGTAAGAAGCGTTTCTACGTAGAGCCTTGCTCCGTAATTTCTGATTTTGCACGTAGAGCTATGCTTTGTGATTCTGTTATGACTAAGCCCTTTGGGCCAGTGATTCTGTTCTGACTGAGCCCTATGGACTAGTATTTGTATAAGTGTGTGAGAGGCACTCAGTCACAACAATAAGAACGAATGTGAGTCTCATGCATATAGCATTATAAAATCGATATTCATTGAATGTGAAGTGTGAACTGATGTGAATGTGATTTGGTGTATTATGTGACTGGGTGAGCCATCGATGATGGTCACTCATTGAGTTTGCAAAACTCACCCAAAATTTGCAAATATTTTTCAGGATCAAAAGAATACCTTGTTAGACAAACGGGAGTATCCCTGCAGCATTCAAGTAAAGGATAGAGGTCGGGATCAGTTGACGTCTGCATTTTATTTCTCTATTTTGTATTGAATTGTATATTCCCCAACTTATATAAATTTATATTCCGAAACGACTAAAATGTTTTGTATTTGCGAAAGGGCCCAAATGGCTATTGAAAATTTTGTTGATGATTTTGTGTTAATTGAAAATGATTATGAATGAATGTGGGCTCAAATTGAGTATCGATTTCTGCATATTGTATTTGTGGTTCAAAAAAAATTTTATACCAATTTCTTCATGATTGAGTGCTTTAGCATGCCACCCTCGCGGGACACGGACTCGGATATCATCCATCGATGTCGGGTTCGGGTCTTGCGGGAGTGGGGTGTTATAGGGAGACCCATTAACATTGTATTTATTTAAACTTACCATATAGGTGCTCTTGAGATTCATTAGGTACACAATCATTTTAGAGAGACCTTTTAGGTTTCACAAGAAATATAAAAGGTTAAAGATAAGAGGACCTACTACTACTATTTTCAACTTATCCACACTTTATCAAAGCTTTTAATGAATGCAATTAAAATCTTTAGAGGTCTTTCTAGTTTATTATTAATTAAACAAAATAGCCATGTCTTCTTATCCTTATCAACTACTCAATTATCTCTCTAGATATCCTCACTCACTAAAATCAAAGAATACTTGCTCCCTTTTACATTTTTGGGCCTCCCTATCTCATACAAGAGAACATCTTTTAGGTAATTATTAATCTTAATCGAAAGAATTAGAAAAAGAATTAAAATATAATGCAATCAATATCCATCTTTTGTAGGATGTGTTCAACTTATAAATGTTGTGTTGAAATCCTTACGCATGCATTAAATAACTTACTGCTGATTTTCCTTGTGCCATCATTAAAACAATAGAGAGGATCCTAAGGAGGTTCATACAGTCTGGTGTGATCAAGGTAGCTTAGAAGACAATTTGCCTCTTAAAGGAAGAAAGGGGCTTTATATTGTCTCATTGAAACTAAGTAATACCACTCTTATAGTCAAGAAATTATAGAAGTTGATGACAGATAGTGAATCTTTATAGGTGAGATGGGTTCACTCTTATCACTTAAACCACTCAAGTCTTTGGACTCATAAACCTAAATCTGTCACCTATTAAACTTTGCTTATCATTTTGAACATAAGGGATGAGGCTAGGGGCAAGTTCAAAAATTCTTTAGGAGAAGGCTCAATGACTAAGTTCTAGACTGACTTCTGGACTCCTGCTAGTCATCTTCTAGGCAATGTCTGCTATTCCCATCTTAAACAAACTATTCCTATTAAAGCTTTAGTTATCAACTAATGGATTTAATATCAATTCTTGATATATGCTTAATTTATTATATATTTATCACATAACACTTAGTGATTAATGCTATGAAATGTTTAAGAAACTCATTTTGGTTCATATTTGGTTTTAGGTACAGTTTGGAAGCATAAGAGCTAAAATGAGTTAAAAGCACATTCTTTGACCCATCCTCTTAATGTTCACACTCAATTGTCATTATGGAACAATAAGGAGAAGGATTAGGGTAAAGATGCAATAAGAAAATCCAAGGAAATTAAGCTTTCAAGATGATCTGGAAAATACTCGATCATGTATCCATTCGAAAGATAAATGTTTGACTTATATGGATAGTTACACAGTCATGTACCCAACCATGTAAAGTCATGAATTAAGGAGATTTCTTGTCATACATAGTTTGATACACGGTTGTGTATCAAACTGTATATCTCCTCAAAACCCTAGTTTTTAATATAAAATGACATTTGAGTATCTAATAGGTTATGAATCGCTTTGGGACAGAAATAAGGGGCAAAGCATGCATATGTTGGAGATCCATAGAGGGTTAAGCTTCCCCAACCCAGTTTGGAGGAGAAATAGACGCTGAAAAGCCCATTTGGGCATATCTATATTGTGTTTGTCGTTCTTTCTCTCTTTAGGGATTGCCTAAGGTATCCTTTGCTTAATTGATTTGGGTATTTATGTATAGAAGATCATATTCTCGTTATCGTTTAATTGTTTGTATATGAACCCATTGCTAGAATCATTAATACAAAACATAATCGTTGTGTTTGGATTCATTTGTGGAAACTAATGACATTGAGTCATTAGGGATAACGTAACATATGTTAAATGGCCCAAACTTATATGGTTGTTACCTAGATTGGTCTGTTTTCCTTATTAATAATGTCGCTATCTGACTAAATCTAGAGAGCTGGTTCTAGGTTGTCTGATAGCTAGGTTTAATTAAAGAGCTTATTTTAATTAAACGCGACCTAAAGAAAAATCAGGACTAATAGAGCTTTTTGTTAATCTACGATCAATAGTTGCTATAAGAGGTATAAGGATATCAAAACAATGAAATATGCTTAGTAGAAAGTGAACCGAAGACCCAATCTCTAACGTATTAATCATTTTTGTCACTTTTTAATTGTTTACTTTAATTTGTTTTTGTTAGTTTAATTTCATTTTATTTTGTTATTCAAAAACAAATAAAACCCCCAAAATATCCTTTTAAAAAAATTCTTCTCATTACAAAAGCTTTACATATGCTCTCTGTAGGATTGACTTAAACTTATCACTAGCCATAGTTTTAAGTTTAATTATTTTGTATAGTATTACAATACCCTACCAATTCAAAATATTGGGCTGCCTTATCCTCTTTAGCCTTTATTGCTTTGATCTCTAATAACTCAATGGACTGCATACATTAGGTACATCAAGCCTTAGGATTTTCTCCAATAAATCCTATAAAGAAGCCCTCAAAACAAGAAATCCTACGGTTCAATGGCTGAAGCTATTTGGTATCCCTAAGTCATCTTTAAAATCTCCTTCATCCTGTGGTTGACTATTCAAGGGAAACTTTTCAAAAGGAAATGATGGAGTAGATTCACTAAAGATGACAAATACGTCACGACCAGGAATCACATCGAGCACTTGACAATTGTTGCATGCCCAGGCTAAGGATACTCATAGTACCCTTAACCTCACTATGCAAGGCTAACTAATATCCTTTGAAAACATTTGGACAAAACAATGGCTATATTTTGAATATACCAAAACCCAATTAAAATATTTATAAATCAGTTTTAAATGCACTTCTATATTCACATTTAAAACTCTACCACAACTTTTGTACTTTTAAGTCCACTTAAAAGCAATCTTAACAACAGTACCAAAGGTTTATACATAAGGTCTTTTACAAACTACAAGGTAGTCAAGAGTTAATTTATAAAATCATAAAACAAATCAACATAACCAACCTAATTGAAAAAATAGTTCATGAGACACTATACAACAAAAGTACAAACAGAGACTACTCTAGTGCAATAATGCCTTGAAAATGTTAAAAGACTGCACGATACACTCAGAGCTTCAAGCTCACCAAATTAACTTTCATGGTTGGAAAGCGGAGGGGGTGAGTACACTATGTACTGAGTGAGTAGGAAAAACATATATCGCAAATAAAACTAGATACACATCAAGATGGTGTAGATAACCTATGAAGTGAACATACATGACATAGAAACACATAGACCTAACCTATGACTCAACATATATTGGTTAGGAACCACCTAGGCCTAGCCTACTAATCACCCATCCAGTGAACATAAGTTCTAGTTCCAGTACACAAAAGCAGAAAAATATCACATGTATAAATCAAATCTTATTAGAAAACAAATATCAGAATAAGTCAAAACAATCATGTGTGTCGCCATTAGTTGGCCAAACTAGTGTGCACACCCACCAATTCCCAATGTTGGCTCGACTTTCATCCGTGGGAGTCTGGACTATAGTCGACAAGAGTGTCATAATCCTAGGTGATAACCTCATCGATGACCAGACCCTAGGTGTGGAATTACCTGCAAGTCCTGTAGAAGATGTCAATACGGAGACTCAACTTTTATGTACCAGCGTTAAGAGTATGGGGGTCGATTAACCTGTTGTGCCTAGCACACGATTGGTCATCTTTACCTCACCAATCACAAAAAAAATCATATAGAAATATAAAGCACAAAAATCAAATAAGGCAACATATTTTTATTTATCGGTCCAACCGATAAAATGGAACACAAACATGCAATATACATGACTCGGTTATACATATGTAAGTTCCAAAATATTATTTCATGCAATAAAAGTCATCTTTTCCACTCCAAATGCAAAGTTGTTCAAAAATGTAGTTTCAAAAAATAAAACATTGTCCTTTATACCTCAAATGCAAGTTTGTTGAAAATAATTTTATTTATCAAAATACATAATAAAATCATCAGTTTCAAAATAATGTCATTTATTAAATACACAAGTATACTAACATCCACTTGAGATTCAATTCTACTATGTATTACCAGGTTCAAAATTCACATACAAGTTATCATGCATGTCTTCGGATGTCCTAATCCTATTTAAGAGATATGATTTCCCAACTCACCTCAAAAGAAGGTGTACACTCCCTTGACTTCAACAATCCTCAGTACGAGCTCCTTGATCCAAAACTGTCGAGCCTTTATACATACAAATGTATAATGTATTTACTACTTAAACATGTATCTCATATTCATACACTACCATACCCAAATTCATTTCTAATCAATCATCATAAATGTTACTCTAACATATGTCAATAGGTCAATAATTCACTTACTAATTCAGCGCAATGTCTTCTCAACCATCGAGCTAACCTAACCTTATGTGCAATGTTTACATCCTTTTCTACCTAATATTCCTTTATGAACAAGTTGCCTTCTTTTAATCATAACTCTCCCTACAAAAATCCAAATACCATGATTCTTATGCCAGTTGAAACTAGACTTCAATTAGTCTTAACATATTTAAAAATTACACAAAATTCATCTCCCTTTAAAATATAATCTTCATCCAAATTATGTCATGTTTTTGGTAATAGACAGACTGGCAACCAATACTTAACCCTTAATAAATCATTATCAATACATCTCCTAACAAAACCATTTTATAGAAGCATTAATAAGACATCAATAATCATTTTCATGTTTTATAGTTTCACTAATTCGGACTCTAAATTCCTCAAAAATTAGGAAATAATACAAGGTCCCTGTACAAGGGTCTATCACAGGCAGTATTAGGTAAACAAGCATAACTCGAGCTCTAATCATGATTTTGTCAAGGCACTTTCATAAAGGTCAAGCTAAGACCTATATCTAAAACTTTCATTCTTCGAGTTTCTTCAAATTCATGCTCTATGAATATGAAAGAAGGATAGAAATAGAAAGATGAAATTGAAACCAGAATTTGAGCTTACCTTGATAACTTCTTTCCTTCCCCTTCTCTTCCCCTTTTTCTCTCCTTCTCTTCTCATTTTCGCTTTTCTCCCTATTCTAACCTTAAGGCAGACCTTCACTCTTACTTCTATTGCCTTTTCATCCATTTTCTCTAGAAAATTCAAGAAGGTCAAACTAATCTAT
>JANVCQ010000003.1:21393044-21409596 GCA_025531925.1 Erythroxylum plowmanianum
TGCATATGCATGTGCAAAATGATCTATCTCTCTATAATCCGAAGCCACAAAGCACTCGATCACAATTTATGCACTAATAGCTCTACCCGTACCAATATGTCCATCGCATCGGTAACGGGATGCTACATCTAAAGTGCCGTTTGTCACAAACTTAAAGGGCCACTTGTCTCAATTGTACTCAAACCACTTGTCATCCATTTAACTGAGCCATTTGTCACTTATTCCTAATGCCACATGTCACCATTTCATAGGCCTAATCAACTTAAATTCCTATGTATAAATTTTTCTTACTCTTTAACATTTTTCTTAAACTAGATGCACATATCACCTCATCAATTACTCAGTTGTAACAACAAATTGCCAATTAACTAATTATAATCCATCAATTCATGTTATCGGTAAATCAAAATGATAAACATTGGGAATGCACATTCATATCACATTCATGTTCATTCCATACCCCAAAATATGTCAATTGAGTGTATATACTATATTGCAATGTTTTCTAAATCATTATTCATATGTATATACGAATATTATGCATGTAAATAAAATGCACCTCGTAAATTCTTAAATGAAATAACTCATTTGACTCAATCTAACATTTTAATCTCTTTACAATTTTTGGAGGCAGGATATTACAAAATGTCTCATATGCACCAATACTACACAAATTTTCCCTACCCATTACCTATAACCTAGTTAGTATACCTAAAGCTATGATGAACAAAAGATGTAGCAATAGTCAGTCCTCTTTGGAATTTAAGTTAGCCTTAGGGAGGCTAGTTTATAAGAAATGGAATCAGAGAAACCTGTGGCTACATCAAGGCAAAAAGAAAAATCAAGACCAACTGCTAAGGAAAACTATAAACCTACTCAAGGAACACTGATCAATTCTCCAATTGTAGCATGCCTAAATCAAACTATTAGGAAGGGCAACTAATTATTTGAAACGTCAATAGTTGTTCTTCCAAAAATAGAAATTTGGAATGATGGTTAATTGAATACTAAATGAGGGATGCTCAAATCCATCAATGGTATGAAACTAATTCATCATCCCAAGAAGCCTAACAAGCAAATCAAGTAAAAATTAAAAGTAGACGAGGATGTATCTTAATGCATACAGGTATTCATACTCATGTCTTTGGAAATTTGTATAAATATGGACAGGAAATACCTGAATTGAAAGGATATGCTCAAGAGTTAGGCCTATTTCACCTTCCGTGATCCTCCTGGCTATCTCCACATTAGCGATTGATCCATAACCTACCATAACTAAAAGATGCACCAAGAAATCTAAAATGATTGAGACGTAAGCAATAACTTGATTATGAACAGATGCATGCCCCAAAATATCTTGAATAGGTGAGATGGAGGTAACTACTGGTACTAGAGTAGATGTATGCCTAATACCTTAACCAAGGTAGGTTACAAATGTGAGGAAAAGTGGAGATAAGAAAAGTTGTATCTGATAAGAGCACATACATGTGTAGCTAAATACTTATAACTATATTAATACTTTAAATACACCTCAAGATGTATCATTTCTTTTATTAATGAAATTTAAATTTAATAAAAATTTATATTCTTCAATTTCTCATTAATGAGCATTACAAATATAGGTACAAATGTTATATCATATATCTTATAACAAATTATCTTCCTTTGCAGTTTTGTTATCTCAAATATTGTATCATTTCAATATCATTTTCACTTACGCCAATTCATCATATAGCTCATGTATATTATCCATGCATTAACCATCTTTTAACTTCTTGTTCTCAAGTTTCAACCTTTTATTTTTGACTTCCAATTTATTTATATTTGGTTTTTCCTTTTGACTTAAATCTTCATCCATCCATATGAAAAGATTACATCCCTTTTATATAACAATCTTATAATTAATGGTATTCATAACATTTTTTTTTCATAATTGTCGTTAGCTCAAGAAGTCATCAAAAGGCTTCGACTTCTATATCAAGCAAAAACTTACTCATCATATTGCTTTTTACTATGACTTATGCCAGTTGATTTGGAAGATTCACTGCCTATTATGGTTGATAAGAACCTATCCCAATCAAATATCTAACATCTATATATCACCCTTTACATACAACATCTTTAATGATTTAAGATAACCAGGTTAAATTAATTTAGTTATGCACACAGAGTTATACTACACCCCTGTTAACAGCCTCAATCTCCTACATTACAAATGCCAACTAATGTCCACAATCACATTTGACAAATGCACATAGTTATCCTGTGAGACATTTTGAATACACCTGCATAAGAACACTCTCTTCATTTTCAATTTCAATCTTTGAGCACCAAAATTTCTTGTGAACAAGTAGTAATATAAACAAAATAACACAAACATTATTTATGTTGTAACATCTATAAATTTGAATTTTGAGCTTTGAAGCCCTAATCAATGTTATCACTTTTCACAATTGTTGAAACATCGGCTGGTGTAAATTCTCATATAGCCAAGAATAGGCATTCGTGTTACTAACTTTAGGAAAACCAAGTCGTGTTTCACTTATTTGGATATGAAAAGACCTAAATTTAGAGCTTACTTTTGTTGACTTAGAGGAAGATAATAGGTAGTAAACTGGGGGAGGGGAAGAGAAAGAGATGCTCAATAATAGAAAAAGGAGAAAGGAACCGGGCAAACCTAGAAGAGTGTAGAGACAGAAACAAGAAACTCAAAAACAAACTCTAGGGAAAAAGAAAGAGGAACGAGGGAATGAAATGATGTTTCCTAGTTTTACTTGAAAATATTAAAACACCCTTAATGGTCTCTCTTTTAATTAAACCGGTAGCACATGAGTGAAACGAGCACCACAAATTTTATTTACTGATGAAATGAGGATCCAAAGACAAACTTTTCGTAAGTTTAAGGTTAAATTGGCAAAAATAAAAGTCTAGTCCTAATTATCAAAGTTTAAGGACCAATTTAGACTTTTTTTCTTACAAAAAGTTTGAATGCATAATATTTAAATTGTGAAGATAAGCTTGCATAAATAAATTAAGAAAAATGGACAAGAAAATGATGATCTCATACTTAAAGGTATACTAATAAAGACCTTTAATAACTACCAAGAAAAAGGGTAACGTAATTGAATCCTTTAACGTTTGCTTCAAGTTATCAAATCATACCTAACGACTAAATGGTATTTTGAATTTTCACGAGACAATACGTAACTAACCAGAAGGAAAGTACATAAATTACACAGACAACTTCAGTTTGAGGTGAATATCACAAAATACAACACAACTTGGCCCAATCCATAAGACTCAAATTTAAGAGAAGATTATCATATATGCAATCTTTTTTTAATATTTTTTTATAAAAAGGTTGACTTGATTAGAAGAGGAGAATATCACATTAAACGCATAATTGAAGTCTTAACTATAAGAAATAACGAAGAATTGTGTTAGAGTGGATTTGATATTTGCAACTATAAAGGGTCCTGGACTCAGTCCCACAATGTCCCGCGCAGGTTAAAGCAAGATAAACGATCACTTAACCACCACACAGCTCCACACCCTAAGCTCCGACCACCATCCCAAAAAAAACAAAACCTCCAACTACCATGTTTCTATCCACCATGTCCCTAACCTCCACTCCAACTACCAACATCAGCCGCTTCATGACCCTTACAAACAGCTACTCCATCTCCGACGACGACCTGCAGTCCAGAGGCTTTCATCTCCGGCGCACAACCTCCGACCTCAACCTTGACCACCTCAACTCAGTCTTCGTGGCTGTGGGCTTCCCCAGAAGGGACCCTGAGAAAATCAAACTCGCCCTGGAGAATACAAACTCACTCCTATGGATCAAACACAAAAAGACCCAGAAGCCCGTTGCCTTTGCTAGAGCAACTGGTGACGGTGTTTTCAACGCCATCATATGGGATGTCGTGGTTGATCCTTCTTTTCAGGGGATCGGTTTAGGGAAAGCTATTATGGAGAGGCTTGTGGAGGAGTTGTTGGAGAAGGGTATTGTTAATATTGCTTTGTATTCGGAGCCACGAGTTCTCGGGTTCTATAGGCCCCTGGGGTTTGTGGCGGATCCGGATGGTATTAGAGGAATGGTGTACTCCAGGAAACAGAGAAAGAAGTAGTAGTTCGTATTGTAAATAGCTGATACCGAGCCATTGGGGACATTGTAACAGGATGCATCAAATCCAAATGCAAATTCATTAAATTCATATGATGAAGTCTTCTTCTTTGAACAAGATTTTTTATCCTTTGGCTTTGCACTTGAGAATTCTGGTGAACATTTCATCTGTTTGGTTGATGATGTGGGTGACGGCTAACTGCTGTTTTAATTGTTGCTTAGAAGTAGGAAGGTACAATACCAGTCAGGCATGAGGGACCATGGAATTTGCTTATTGCTCACTCATAGCTCCTAAGGAAGGTGGAAAGGAAAATGGAAAATACAATCTTCTTATTCGTCCAATTGTTTTACTACTCATTGTTAACCTCTTTGGCCTCTTATATAGGATGTTTTCATTCAAAAGAGGTTATCTGCTACTTCCAAGTCTTGAATTCGATTTAAGGCAACAGAAACATATTTCTCTTTGTACCATGAACATTAACCAAGAATTCACCTGCTTTCGTTAACATCAACCATCACTAAACTTTACAATTTTAATAACGGCAAGTCCATCGGACCAATTTTCTTATCCAGGAGAGCACCCAAAGTTTTGTTTCCGAGTTTCTCGGAGGCCTAACTATTTAGATCTAACAACGAACAAGACGTAAGGAACACAAACAAGATATAGTGACACATCAAAACAATAGATGTAGAAAGTGGCTGTGTAAATCACAAAAATAACATAAAACATTCGTAGGGTTTTATTTCTCAACTACAACAACATTCTCTGTGATACAGTCTTCGCTTTCAGTCCTCGACAATCCGTATCCTAGAGGAATCCGAAGGACCATCTTCATCACCACGCTCTTTCTCAGACACTTCTTTGATTAGACCTTAAACAGCAGAGACAAACAAGCTGAGAAATTTGTTACAGAGAAGATAAAGAGATTTCCTTAGAAACCCACGAAGCAATCAATGCAGCGAGACTAAGAGAACATTCAATTGTGTTCAAGTTTCAAAGTCCGATGAATCCAAATTCCCGAAACAGACAGATATTTAAATCAACATAAGAGAGACAGTGGAAACGACGATTTACAAATACCTAAAGGAACGAAGGGGGAAGGGGAAAATCAAGAAATAGCCTTGGCGTTTATAAAGAAAGCAGCAGAGCAAAGAACGGAAGCAATAAATGCGAAGATGGCGAGACCGATGATCACAGAAATACTGGCCACCACCAAATCCATTATGGATTGAACACTTAGCAACCCCATCAAGAACTTCATTTGCTTTCTTTATATCTTAATTAACCATGTTTGGTCCTTCCTCTCGGGATTGTTTTCCATTATATATATGCACATTGATAAATAAAGATAGAGATAAGAAGATGCATTTGGGATTGTGAAGGTTTTCGAGCCACGACGGCGACGACGATGCAAAATTCGGGCCGGCCTTTTCTGGGCTCACAGTTCATACTAGGGTTATGGTCTACTCCTTAAGTCTATATCATTAGATTCATCTTATAATAAATGTATATCCAAATAATTTTGATTCCAAATTTTAGTACTTTGGGAATAGCTTTAGATTTACCTGAAAAATGAAATTGATAAAGAGATGGGTCACTTATTTTTCATACCTTATATAATTGATTTTAAGATCTACTTTCATATAATAAACAATATTTATTTTTCAATTTTTATTATATTTTAAGAGATTCAATCTCTTTTAAATTATAAATTAATTTGTGATGATAATAATTCAATACCACAAATTTCGATGACTCTCTAGAAAGCGAAACTCTGTACACACCCATCAATCAGTTTCTAACTTGACCTAACAAAATCTCATTATGTCTATAAACACTAACAAATTTCCCTACACAATTAGGGACTTCCTAACAATGTGACTTAATGACAAAATGGAGGTTGTAGAAGATATAGTGAAGGTTACATATGCTTGGAAACCTAAGTCACTGGTTAAGAAAGTATGAAAACCAACTGGCAAAATCTTTAAAATTGGTGAAATCAGTGAACTAACATTGGAGGCGAGTACAAAGGAGAATACCATAAAGGAGGTTGGAAAAAACACTTTAGAAAGCCACGATTAATCAGAGCATGGGGAAATGGAAATCAATGATGATGAAAATAAGGAAATAGACAGGGGCAATACTACCAAGAACAAAGATGGAAAATGCTCAAAAAATCATTATAACCATGATAACACTAGTTTGACATCGGGGCAGAACACAAAGCAGTGTCACATACAAGGGAAAAAAGATGGTTTTGTTACTCCTAGTAGAAGAAAGTCCAATAGGAAGAAGAAGAAACCTTCTTCTCTAACGATTAGATATAAAATATTTTATTAATGAGATTAAGCCTGATATTGTTAAATTATTCGAAACAAGGATTAAAAAACAACTACAACATTCTCCAAATTTTTCCTAGTAATTGGAAAGTACTAAATAATTACTACTCTCATTACAATGGGATAATCTTGTTGGTATACAAGGATGACAACGTAGAAGTGCAAGCAGATTTTATTAAGGAGCAGATGATACACACTAAAGTCATTAAAAAAAACGCTAGGAAGGTATCCTAAATCACAGTAGTGTATGATGTTAATCATAGTTTAGATAGAAGGGAGTTGTGGGACAAACTCATAAACTTTTTAGCCTCTTTTCAAAGGCCTTTTCGTATTAGGAGACTCTAACTCAACCCCCAATCCAGAGAAAACAGAAGGGAACATCATCCTTAGAAGCTACTATAATGAATTCAAATGATGCACAACAGACATTGAGGTAAAAGACCTTCCCCAAGGCTGTAATTTCTTCACTTGGTCTAACAGACAAAAATGCCCTTGATTTATAAGGAAGAAGTTAGCGTAATGCATGGCTAATCTAGAGTGGTTCCAGACTTTTCCAGAGGCATATGCATCCTTCAAAACTCTAGAAGAAAACAAATTACTAGCTAAACCAGTAATAAGGCATGAGATAGAGCATGTCCTAAAAGCACTCAATCTTTCAAAGGATTCAAGCCTAGACGGGATGACCATCCTATTTTATCAAAAAACATGGAACATGACAGGGACAATGGTTGTAGAAGTAGTGGAGGAATTCTTTAGAGAAAGGAAATTATTAGAGGAGTTCAATATAACATTAATTAGCTTAATCCTTAAAGGCTTGAAACTAGAGACAATATCGATTACCACTATAGCCTATTGAAACTTCATGTACAAGATAATTGTAAGAATATTGGCCTAGAGAATGAAAACAATCTTACCAAGACACATTGGATTACATCAAGAAGCATACATTTCAAGTAGGCAGATTAGTGATAATATTTTAATAGTTCAATAACTACTTAGAAACTATTCTAGAAGGAGAGGTAGCAAAAATTGCACAATAAAATTGGTTTTTAAAAAAGCCTATGACTCACTTAATTGGAAATTCATAATCAACTACCTTAAAGCTTACAACTTCCTTGGGGTGTTCATCAAATGGATAAAGCAATGCATATCAAGGTTGTCCTACAATGTACTAGTCAACATAGGACTTCTAAATAGGATCAAGGGGAAAAGAGACTAGGTTAAGGTGATCTCTTCTCCCCTTTCTTGTTCTCTATTGCAATGGAGCTGCTCAACAAGCTTCTGTTGAGGGTGGATAAAATAAGCCATTTATTCAGGTATCATAATAAATGTAAGGCTTCTGGCATTCTGAACCTTAATTTTATAGATGGAGTCTTCCTTATCATCAATGCATATATGATAGCCCTGAGAATACTCAACAAAATTTATAGACTACATGCAAACAAGGAGAAAAGTGATATCTACTTATCCATTAATGCCTCCCACAATGCACAATGGATTGGTAATATAATAGGCATCAAGGTAATAAACTACCCTTCATATATCTTGGTATACCTATTAATTCTACAAAACCTAATTACTCAAATTTCAAGCCACTGGTAGAGAAGATTAAAAGGAAAATTTGTATTTGGAGCACCAAATGCCTATTAATGACATAAGAGGGTTCAACTTATAACTTATGTTTTAGCCTCAATAAATATGTACTAGGCCTCCCACCTAATCCTTCCTAGTGCAGTCATCAAAACTATTAATAAGCTTTTAAGGAAGTTTCTATATAATGGTAATAAGGAAGGAAAAGTCAAGGTAAGGATTAAATGGAAAGAGGTTTTCAAACCTAAGAAACAAGGTGTACTTGGTCTCATACCATTAAAAATAGTAAACTTGACAATGCTCATAAAGAGACTATGGAGATTGATCAAGGATGAGGATTTGATATGGTTGAAATGGGTTAGACATCACTACATATAATGGAGCACCTTGTGAAACATCAAGGTTCCAACTGGAGCTTCTGCTACTCTAAGGAAATTTTTGGAGATAGAGATATAGTCAAGTAATATAAACACTATAAAGATGGAAATGGAATAAACACAAAATTTTGTTTTGATAGGTGGTTAGAGTTAGAGGCAATGAATGAGCAACTTGAATTACAAGGCTCAAACAAAATTTTCAGGAGACCACTACGATTCAACAAATTTTATTCAATAGGGACATAATAAATAGAGCATTTCAGGATAATACATGAAATCTTATTTACTGAATCTAGTTATCCACCATGCTATATGGACCAAAACCAATAGTGGACATTTCTCAAATAGGTCAGCAAGGAGCATATTTTCGGACTTAGATCTAATATTTATATTGCACAAATTGTGGTGGGTGGATAAAATCTTACCTTATGTCGTGCTTACCCTCTGGTTAGCTATCTATAGGAAGCTACAACAATTGATAGACTGAACCTATACCTCACTATACCTAACAGGTTCTATCTATGTGAATGTAATCAAGAATCCATCAAACACCTATTGTTTGTTTTCTCTTACACAAATAGAACATGGGAACATATGTCCACCTCATATGGTGCATGCAACCCACCCAACACATGGGATGAAGTGTTAACCTGAAATATGTTACAGGTTCATAAACTAAGGAAAACAAAATTATGGATCATTAGAATTACTCTTTTGTACCTAGTCAAAGGAGTTTAGGAGTAAAGGAATTGTCGCATGTTCTCTAAAAATCAAACCAATGCAAAACCTTCATCGGAAGCATCTTTAATCTCATAAGAAAGCACATCTACACACACTCATTAAGTAGATTAATCACATACGAGGTGAAGCACACATAGGAAATCACCTGATCAAGAGAAGGAACCATCATCTCATGTAAGCTTCTAAGCTTCAAGAACTCTATGTATATATTTGTGTATTTATTATGGTTAATGATATCCCTTTTCTGATTTTTCAAAAAATAACTTAATACTATTAAAATTATATTGTAGTGTTGATATTATCTTAAATCCATATACGAGGAAATATTTTATTAATAAAAATAAAATACAAATTCAAAGTTTGCTGAAAAATAAGTGAGTTTATAGCCAAGCTCAATTTTTTTCTCTAAGTTTTTAATTTACTAAATTTTTTATATGAATATTTTCTTTTTCTCAATAATAGTAATAAGTAATTATTTAATAAATTATCATATTAAAATTTTAAAGAGAAAAATAATAAGTCTTATATGTAAATATAGAAAAGAAATTGGGCAAATTTGCGTCTAATGGGCTCACAAAAATAGTACAATAAAATATAGATGTGTACAATAAAATATAGATGTCTCGACAAAAACAGGGTCATATCTTTAATCAATTTTAAGTCAGCTATACGTATACACTCTATTTTTAGATGAACAAGTTCTAATGGTTTTCTAATCTTCTAGTATTGGAAATTAGGACGAATGATGTACACTTCCTTTATATTTTGATTCATTTTTTAAATATTTTAAAACCATGTTATTATTTTTTCCAAAATGAATAAACAAGTCTCTTATGATAGTATCTCCATGAAGCAATTGATAATATGATTTAAAATATGCCAAGAGTTAAGTCTATAAACTAATAGAAGGAGTGTGTGTATTTAATAAAATATGATTTTTAAAAAATATCAAATTATAGAAGTTTATTAAAAAATGTGTCTAATTAATAAAGACACATGTTTTTATCCTTACAAATTACAAATTTTTTTTTAAACTTACATTCACTAAAATAGGAGAATCTAACATATGGTTTTGAGTTTCACTTAAGAGAATGTTAGGATAATATTAACTAATTAAATTTTAAAATTAATTATTTGCATACTATTATATTTTAATGAATGAAAATTCACAATATAAAAAAATTAAGAAGATGAATAAGTTTCCTATTTTCACTTCTATGTGAACTCAAAGATTTATAATTACAAAGGATATAAAGGTTTAATTACAATAATTAATTTTCCTAAAAATAAAATAATAGTTTCTCTATGATTTTTTTATTACTTAATTATGATATAATAGACTTGAATATGATATTTTCTCAATTTTCTCTGTTAAAGCTTTCTTATATGTTGAGCTATTAAGTTGACTCAAATTTATTACCTTTAACACTCCTTTATCTCTTAATGTCTCTCAATTGATATAAACAATATTATGTGGATCTACTTACCTTTCTAATAATTTTACATTTCTTTTTATCCCTCCATTTACTCCTATTATTTGTGTTGAGTTGGTTGATGTTGATATCCATACTTAAATGATATCAGATTATGAAGAAAAATAAGAGTATACTTTGATATGGATTTAGTGAAGAGGTTTATAATTTGATTATTAACGAAGATATGTTGAGTGGCAAGAAGTCCAAGTGCAACTAGTTCACTCATAATATAATTTATAGTGTTTTCTTAGAGTATGAAATGCCATATGAATTGTCATATGAAGAGTATTATGGTTATGGCTAAAAATATATTTTGTCCCAAAATGTTTAAGCTAAAATTTAGGTAAAAATGTTAAATTAAACCCTAATATTTTCTCCATATTTTAATTTAAACCTAATATTTTGACATGTTTACAAAACACTTCAACCATAAATGTTCAATTTGAACTTCAATATATCCTTTTCATCAATCCTTCATAAGATGTTTTCTGTAAGTCCTTTGTTAGATATGTATAACACATGACAAATAAGACCTAAAAAATAAAAAATACTCTTTCTCTCCTCTCATTCTTCTCTCTCCTCTCACCCCTTTGTCTCTCTCTTTCTTTCTCTTTAATTTATTTATCGTTTCTTCATTTTTTTACCTCCAACTTGCTCATCTATTGCTTATTACTGTCAAATGCAACATTTCCCCATCTCCCTTAAATGCTAAGAATATAGTGATCAAGAGTAGGACAGCTATAGATTGTCTTTTGTTACTAGAAGACATATCGATAGGTGTATTTCTACAAAAATTAAATGGAACTTCAATGTTTAAGCACGCTTTATAAAACGTCGATACGGATTTGAGTCTTGACCTTACTGATGTAGTGTTGTATAAAGGGAATTTAGGAGTTCATTTATGGTTATCCTCTTGAAATGGATGATAAGCACCTTATGATACCTGATGACGTTCATAACTTCTATGTACTCATTAACACTAGGTAAATAAAATTTTATTGATTTTATGGTATATGTTATCAAATAATTAAAGACAAAAGTTCTTGATTTTATAGTACAAATTATGAAAAATTTAAGGACAAAAGTTTTGAGTCCCAATTTAGATACATTATTAATTATAATGGATAGTTTAATTAGGGTTCCTAGGGTGTACAAAGCTATCTATGTTAGGAAACTTTAAGAGTTTGGAATTGAATTCAATAATGAGTCTTTGAATTTTGTTTTTGTAATACCTATGTAAAAGATCACATGTAGTGCATCAAACTTGTACTTCAATTTAGTTTAAGGCAAGGCAAATTTTAATTGTATAATCTAGTTATCGGTGGGTGGGCAAAATGTGGTAAAATTAATGAAATTACGAGAATTGTTAAAGCAATGGTGGAAGATGGCTTTAGTTCTAAATATTTGACTTTTTGTTATCTTTTAAAGGAATAAAGAGATCTCATAGGATTGAACATAAAGCTTAGGTTTTCCAGAACATGAAGGAGATTGGCTATGTGTGAGACATTGGAATTTACAATGAAATAATTCATAATTTTATTTATATTAGAAATTTTGATGAGTGTATGACATATGATGATTGCGATCCAAACATTGAAACTTATACCAATCTAAATTTTGCTTTTATCAAATCCCAAAAGGTGGTTGACACATTATAAATGTTTGATGAAATGTTAAATTAAGGAATAGTTTTGATAATAGAGACGATAAATTCTTTTATTGCCTATATGCATACTACAAATATGTGCATATATCTGAAAAGGAAACTCATCTATGTATGTGAAGTTATATGTAGTGAAGGGCTTTAAAAGAAGTAGAAGATGAAGATGAGTAGCAAAACAAAGATGAAAACAAAGAACTTGAAAATAGATATTGAGAATAAAATAATATTGAAAGAGAATAAGAAGTTAAGGAAAAGAGTTCTTCTTCTTCATAAAGAACCAAGCTATGTTACCTCAATAATAGTTTAGAAATACTATGAAGAAACATCAACTAAATTGAAGAGAGAGAGAGAGAGAGAGAGGATTCTTTTTTATTTTTAGGTCCTACTTGCCACGCAGGGTACACATATGACAATGTGTCCATAAAAAATGTCAAATATATATATTTTTGTAACAAAAAAGTTAAGTTAAGGATCAAATTTAACCTTTGTGAAATGTCAAGGTTCCTATTAACTGTGTTAAAATATTTAGGTCTAAATTGAATTTTAGTGAAAACGTCAGGGTCCAATTTGACTGTTTTGTTCCAAATTTTAACTTAGACTATAACATTTTACAACATACAAAAAAAGACCATAACATTTCTAAAAACACTTAAAATAGCCTTTAATTTGATAAGATCGTTAAGTTTCCATCAAGTATCTTGACATAAATTTTTGAAAAATTTTTAGGGCCCACCTTAACCACGTCAAGTGCTAATATAGACCCTAAAATTAAAACATAAATTAATTTATGGATTAAGGTAATAAAATCCTAATCTAAAAATTTCCTCTTGTCTTTAGTGTGATAGCAGATATCACTCTCTTTTTTTCTCTAGTTATTTTCACAAATAAATGTATCTATTTTGTCTGTACTGTATATGTATATTTTTATCAAAAAGCGTATTAATATACAAATAAATGATGAAACTTGCATTTAAATGGAAAGGAAGAGGACCAAGAACTTAGAGGCATATGATTGATTCCAGAATTGGTTTTCTTGGGTTAATAAGGTATCCAACTTTATCTTCTCCCTTCCAATTTAAAATGAAATAAATATATTTAACTATTTCATTCAATATAAGTGTTTCTATTCGACCTAATTCTTGGGCTATACTCCATTTCCTAGGTACATGGCCTATATATCTTCTCCTTTCTCTTTTACATTATATAAAGGAAAATATATCTAGTCTTTGGTCTACATCGCATACATACAACATCAACTAAAATGCAAGACATATGTTACATGCATACCAGTCATAGAGGTGTTTGAATTTCTTCTATCAGCGTCTTCAATGTAGAATCTTTATCTTTTTCCCTCCTAAAGGATGTAAAAAGGACAACCATAGCCTTTATTCTAAAAAGGGACAAAGAAAATGATAGTTCTTATGAAGATTCAAATCTAAATTTTTTGTGCCAGAGAGAAACTAATACATACTTGAAATGATGTTGATCCTAACAGAAGTAGACTAAACAATTCCATTTCCCACTTAAATGTTCTTGGAAATCCTGTAAAGCTTGTCACTTAATTGTCATTTTTTAAATTTCAACTGATTCATTAACTAAACCATAAAGAAAGGATACTTCTTTCTCTCTATACATTTCTCTATTATTGTGCTAGATATAAGAGGAAATTTGGGTTTTATCCTAAATTTTGTTTTAATTTTGGTGTTTATATTAGCATTTGACGTTGTTAAAGTTGACCTCAAAAGGTTAGAAAAGAATCAATGTCAGTGTATTTGATGGAATCCTATCAAATTTGTCAATTGAAAGAATATTTTAAATATTTTTTAAAACATTATATTCTTTTTTTATGCAATGTGAAACCTCAGGGTATAAGTTAAAGTTTAACTGAAATGTTAAAGAGCAAAATATACCTTTAGCCTTAAGGTTATCATAATAGAGTACCAAAGGAGAAGCAAGTGGAATGCAATTATCTTTTAAAGAAATGTTAGTTAGAGTGTATGAAATTATATATGTTATTTCTTCACATACCATCTGATAAGATTACCTCTAAAGAAGTGTAATAATTGGTGGTAGAGTGCTTGTAGTTAGATAATTTGCCCAATCTGCATATAAGAAAGTATATAAATCAAAAGTAATGATGGAAGTAAAGTGTAGACCTATATTAATAGTTCCTTTTGGCAACCATATGATATGTAAAACCATTTTTAAATTCATCAAATTATAAGTATGCATAAACTAGGACACATAGCTAATTCTATATGAAAGATCTAGGCATTTGAACAAAAGGTATTATATAGCTCCTTCAAGACTTTAAAAGTAATTTGGATCTTTTAGAAGGGTGTCAATTGATTTGTTCTTGGTATTTTTTTTCAAGCAATGTGCTTATAGGATTATAGTATACTATATTATACATTGGCTTCTTTGAGTATAGTAAGGGTATAATATGAATGGTACAAATGAAGAGATGTCAATACCAAGTATTGAGAAATATTCAACGAGAATAATAAAGAAAAAAAGAAAAGAATTTAACAAGGTTCACCCAATTTATACTTACATCTTTGAGAGCAAAGTGATTAGATACCTAATAAAAACCCTAGTTCACCCAATTTATACTTACATCTTTTAGAGAAAAGTGATTAGATACCTAATAAAAACCCTATAGACCATCAGCATCTATCATCCTTTAAATATGAAAACTGTCATAGATATGACATGGGACATAATCATCTCCTGGATTATGGCTAGCGCTACATTTACATAAATCTTTCTAGTTAGAAACATAAGCATAAACACATCTATGCTCTAAGTTGTGTACTTCTTGATACTTTCTTCTCGAGGAAGACAAGAGAATAGACAAGCACATGTTTTAGGCCTTGTGCTCCTTTGTAATTACTTTATTTTATGTTATGCCTTCTAAGCTAACCATGTATCAAGATATGTCTCCACTTCATCTTTTTAAAGAAGAACATGCCTTAGTATATAACTTTGTGTTAGGCATTCAAATAAATACTCCAAGATTACATGCCCATATATATGAATCATATACAATAATCTCTATCTTAGAAAATACACATCACATAGGTTACATAGTAGCCTTATCTAACATTTAGAGACATTGATCAAATCCCAGCAATAGTTAAACTTATCCATTGTAAGCAACTTTGTCAACTTATGAACTGCATTCTCAAAAGCGTGAACCTTCTTTAATAAGATATGATACAATGCAATCAAATCCCTATTCATGTGAACATCACATTTGCATGCTTAAGTCTAGTATGATATACTTGATTCTTTGCCAAAGAAGTGACATTTTAGTTTTCATAGTACGTTTAAACTCCACCTTATTTAATAACCATTTTCTTCACTAGCCTTATAAGTCATAGAGCTTCTTTAGTAGCTTTAGCTACCACTATATACTCTGCTTCCTTTGTAAATAAGATAACTATAGGATGAAATATTGATTCGCAACAAATAGGCCTTTATGTAAGAGTAAAAACACATCATGTGGTAATCCTTATGTTATTTACATACTTTGCATAGTCTCAATCTACATATCTAAAACAAAAAATCACCTTACTGAATGCTAAACATAATTCCATAGTTTATAATACCTCTTAAGTACCTAAAATTCCATTTGACTGTTCCCAATGATATCTTCAAGGATTTTCTGTAAACTTGCTAATTTGACTAATAATATAAGTTAATCAAGCCTCGTACAAATTATCATATATATAAAATATCTAATAGCGTTAGCATATAAAACTGTAGACATATCTTTAATCTCTATGCATGTCTTTAGCCATTAATCGAGGAAAATTTTCAAGTGATTTGTCAAAAGAGTACTCATTAGTTTATCATTTCTCATGCCAAATCTATCTAACACCTACTCAATATAATTGAATTAATAGAACCATAGTTTTCTAGATCTCTTATCCTTATGAATCTCTACTCTAAACATCTCCTTGGCAAGATCCAAATTCTTTATATTAAACTCTTATGCTAGTGAGGTTTTACGTTCATTCACATCATGCTTACTTTTGAAAGTAATTAATATATTATCTACATATAGCAATAAAAATAAAATGGCCATCAATAAGGCTCTTAACATATATAACAACCATACTCACATCTCATATAGCCAATTTATATCTAGTAAGAGTCAAACTATTTATAACATTACTGTGGAGAGTGCTTTAACCCATAAGGTAACTTCCTTAATTGACAAATCAAGTGCTCCCCT
>JANVCQ010000003.1:21425374-21447662 GCA_025531925.1 Erythroxylum plowmanianum
CACAATTCATATCCGAAAACACTCATTGAATTCATTTTAATATTTCTAATTTCCACCAAAAGTTCGGGGTCCAACAAAGAAGGGGAAATAGTTTGATAAGCTGAGGAAGTATGGGGCAGTAGATTTCTATAGGACAACAGATCCATAAGAAGTCGAGACTTAGTTGAGAAAGTCCGAGAGAATACTAAATCAGATGGATTATGAGGAAGATGAGAAAGTTGAGTATACTATAAGCTTGCTACATAAGGATGCTCTGTATTGGTGGGAGAGTGTGCCGTGGAGCCAGATGAGACTACTAATACTGACATAGAAAGAATTCTTAGCTGCTTATAAGAAGAAGTACCTGTCTGAGGTGTATATTTAGCAGAAGCAGAGAGAGTTTCTGAGTCTCACCCAGAGGAAAATGACGGTGAGTGAGTATAAGCGTCGATTTATGCAGCTATCCCGGTATGCAGCAGAGATGATGATAAGTGAGATAGCTAAGTGTCGTAGGTTCGTATCGGGGTTGCATCTAGCTATCAGAGGGATAGTAGTGGTGCAGAATTTTTGTGATTTTCAATAGCTAGTTGAAGCTTCTCTGAGGGTTGAGAACATAAAGAGTGACGTGAGTAAAAAGAGAAAGGGGAGAGAATAGTTCAAGAGGGGAGGTGGTACTTCTATGCTTGAGAGGAGTGCTAGGACTTTCCTTATGTAGTCTGAGGAGAGGAGTAGTGGGGCAAGCATGTCCAAACCGATGAGAACTTCTACTGTTTCTCATCAAGCCTCTACAGTGGGAGACAGCAGAAAGGGAGATGGGGATAAGCCACTCATTCCCAAATGTGAACATTATGGAAGGTTTCATAGAGGGGAATGTTACCGATTGACAGAAGCATGCTTCAATTGTGAAGAGAAAGGACACATAGCAAGAGAGTGTCCGAAGTATGCAAGAAGAGAGGGAACACAGATGCAAGGTTTGAAGAGAATTGAGACAGTGGGGCACAAGACTGCAATGGAAGTGGGCAGCTCTGATGCAGCTAGGAGGGTGAATCCTCCAAGAATACCAAGGGGGCAAGCACCAATTAGAGTGTTTACAATGACATGGGAGGATGCAGAGACAGCTCCAGAAGTTGTGACTGTTATGATTAAATTATTTGATGATGATGTAATTGTTTTGATTGATCCGAGTTCTACCCACTTCTTTGTTTCATGGGTAGAACTGTGTATGGTAGAGAAATGAGCCCATTGGATATCCCTTTAATGGTTAGTACTCCAATAGGCCACTATATTGTGATTAGTCAAGTTTATAGAGATTGTTTGATACATATTGGTGGGGAACACATAGTGGTGGATTTAATTCCATTGAAGATAGGAGGATTAGATGTGATTTTGGGTATGGACACCTTAGAGAAATATAATACCAAATTAGATTGCAAACAGAAGACAGTAGAGTTTGAGCTAGATAATGGAAGAAAGGTGATGTTTATGGGAGATAGAAAATTTAGCTCATCGAGGATTGTTTCGGCTTTGATGGCAAAGAAAATGATGAGGAAAGGGTGTGAAGCAATTTTGTCCTATATGGTAGACACGAGGGTAGATAGAGGGAAGTTAGAAAATATATCAGTGGTCATAAAATTCTCATATATCTTTCCCGAGGAGTTACCAGGACTACCGCGACCTAGGGAAATTGAATTTCCTGTTGAGCTTCTTCCAGACACAACACCAATCTCGATTCCGCCTTATAAAATGGCTCCGACAGAATTGAAGGAGCTTAAGGAACAATTGCAAGATTTGTTGGAGAAAGGTTATATTAGATCGAGCTCTTCACCTTGGGGAGTTTCGGTCCTTTTTGTGAAGAAAAGAGATGGATCATTGTGAATGTGTGTGGATTATAGGAAACTTAACCATATCACCATTAAGAATAGATATACGCTTCCACGCATAGATAACTTGTTTGATCAGTTGTAAGAGGCAAGGTTTCGAAGATAGATTTGAGATCAAGTTACCATTAGTTGAGGATAAAGGAGTCTGATGTGTCTGAAGTGTCAAAGATTGCTTTTAGAACATGGTATGGCCACTTTGAGTTTTTGATCATGCCTTTTGGGTTGACAAATGCACCAGCAGCTTTCATGGATTTGATGAATAGAGTCTTTAAGCCCTTCTTAGACCAATTTGTCATTGTCTTTATTGATGATATTTTGGTCTATTCTAAGAGTGATAAGGAGCATGAGGAACATTTAAGAATTTCTTTGGAGACATTATGGAAGAATGAGTTGTATGCCAAATTTGAAAATGTGAATTTTGGCTAAATGAAGTGACATTTCTTGGACTTGTGATTTCAGAGCAAGGGGTACATGTGGATCCGAGGAAGATAGAAGTGGTTGTGAAATGGGAAGCACCTAAGAATGTAGCTGAAGTGAGAAGTTTCTTAGGATTAGCTGGGTATTATAGAAGGTTTGTGGAGGGCTTTTCTATAATAACAGCTCCACTTTCCAAATTGACAAGAAAGAATCAAAAATTTGTATAGACAGAGGAGTGCCAAAGTAGTTGTGAGGAATTGAAGAACAGACTTACAACTGCACCAGTTTTGACTTTGCCCTCAGGTAGTGACGAATATACAGTATATAGTAATGCCTCAAGGAAGGGATTGGGTTGTGTGTTGATGCAAGGTGATAAAGTGATTGCTTACACTTTTAAGCAATTAAAGCCCTATGAGATGAATTATCCTACGCATGATTTGGAGTTAGCTGCCATAATTTTTGCGTTAAAGGTATGGAAACACTACCTATATGGAGTCACCACCAGGGTGTTTACAAATCACAAGATTCTTAAGTATCTGATGAGCCAAAAGGAGTTGAATTTGAGACAAAGAAGGTGGTTAGAGCTGTTGAAAGATTATGATTTGATGATAAACTACCACCCGGGGAAAGCTAATGTAGTAGCAGATGCACTAAGTAGGAAGTGTACTATGACACATGTGGAGATAGTATATCTTCTTTTATTGAAGGAATTAGCCAAACTTAAGGTGACATTGAAGCAAGTTGAGTCTGATTGTGTATTGGCTCACTATAGAGCAAGGCAGTATTGAATGAGAAGATTAAAGAATTGCAGGAACAAGATGAGTATTTAAGCAAGCTTCGAGAAGAGATTAAAAGTGATAAACCTTCTGAAATAGAGGTCACAAAAGATGGATTGATGGTGGTAGGTAACAGATTGTGTATTCTAGACATGTTGGAGTTGCAAGAAGAGATTCTAGATAAAGCACACAATGTGTCTTATGCTATGCACCCAGGAAGTATGAGAATGTATAGAAATCTGAAAGAGAATTTCTGGTGGAAAGGAATGAAGAAAGAAGTTGTGGAATATGTTAAAAGATGCTTAGTGTGCCAGCAAGTTAAAGCTGAACACCAGGCACCTTCAACCAATCTTAAACCTCTGCTGATTCCATAATGAAAATGGGAGAAGATTACGATGGATTTCTTGATGGGATTGTCAAGGATTAGCAGGAAGCATGATGCAATATGGGTGATTGTTGATAGGCTAACCAAGTCCACATATTTCTTGCCAATTAAGCAGACAGATTATTTGAATGCCTTGGCCAAGAAGTATGTGGATGAAATAATCCAACTTCATGGGATTCCAAGTTCTACAGTTTCGAATAGAGACCCCAAGTTCACCTCTAGATTCTGGGAAAGCCTAAAAGAGGTTTTGGGGACCAAGTTACACTTTAGTACAACTTTCCATCCACAAACTGATGGTCAATCAGAAAGGACAATACAAACATTGGAGGCAATGTTAAGAGCTTGTGTTATAGACTTTAAAGATTTATGGGATGATCATTTACCTTTAATCAAATTTGCTTACAATAATTCCTATCACTCAAGAATTCAAATGGCACCTTATGAAGCTTGGTATGGGAGGAGGTGTAAAATTTCTATTTGTTGGGATGAGGAAGGTGAAAGGAGACTTGTAGGACCTGAGTTAGTACAAGTCACGGTTGATAAGATTAAATTAGTAAAGCATAGAGTTAAAGCAGCTCAATACATAATGAAGAGCTATACAGATGCACATAGAAAGGAGATGGAATTTGAAGTTGGAGACAAAGTGTTTTTTAGAGCTTCTCCATGGAAAGGAGTTTTGAGAATTGGGTAAGAAGGGCAAGCTTAGTCTAAGATACATAGGCCCATATGAGATCATTAAGAAGATTAAGCCTTTAGCCTATAAGTTAGCTTTACCACCGGAGTTGTCTAAGATTCATAATATTTTCTATGTATCGATGTTGAGGAAGTACCGGTCTAATCCTTCACATATACTTCAACCTTCAGAAGTTCAGTTAAGAGAGGATTTGACTTACGAAGAACAACCTGTGGAGATTTTAGATTCAAAGGAAAAGGTTTTAAGGAACAAGACTATGAAGTTGGTTAAAGTTCAGTGGAAGAACCATTCTACAAAAAAGGCCACGTGGGAATCCTTGGAGACCATAAGGGAGAAGTATCACACCTCTTCAATGTCTTAGGTAAGAATTTTAAGGACGAAATTCTTTAAGGGAGGAGAGTCCCTGAAGTTTTTTTTCTTTAAGTTAAGCATGATTCAAAAATTAATTTTGAGGTTTAGATAGATTTAATTTTGGAGTTATAATTATGTCAAAGTTAGTAGGATTTGTTGAATAAGTAACTGGAATTAAAGTGTTAATGCAATAAGGATGATTAAGGACATTTTTGGGACATCACTTAAGCATAAAAGAACATAGCTTATAAGGAAGGGTAAGATGGACTTTTTAGGCTCATTAAGGGTAGAAATGGAAAAAGAATATGCTGTCTTGCTTGTTAAAAGGAGAAAAATGAAATTAAGAGAGAAGAAGAGAGGTTTTGGTGAAAGAAGAAAAGAAGAGAAATCAAGTTTCTTAAGGTAAGTTAACCATCTTTTCTTCTTGCTTTATTAAAGGAATGAGTTGTGTTGAGGATGAAGGAGTTAGAGAAAAAAAGGGGGTTTGTTTAGAGAATGAAAGGTTTGTGTTGGAAGAAGATGAATTAGGAGGACCCAATTGATTTTAGGGTTTCTAAACTAGGTCATAGGTTTTCTAACCTAGATGGACTATGGGTACGTTAGATTTGGGCTTATTTGTGTTTGTAGGAATTTTTGTCATTTTTTAAGTTTAAAAATTTTATTGAAATGTTGTTTTGAATAGAACCTTGGTTATTTTAGGAAACCAAGGGACTCCTACCCAAGAGCAAAGGGAAAAGCAATCCTTGCAAGGCATCAGAAACTCTAAGATATTAGAAACTTTTGTAACTAAGTTAGTTCGATCACTTTTGGATAGCTTTATAAGCATATTAAACATTCACATCCTATGTATGTTGTATTTTATGTTAAGCCTTTGATTATAATGTTAATATGTAATTAAAGTTATGTATGAACTTCCTTTGATTTAGCAAATGAGTTTAGAATTGAAAAGTTCCCGTGCATATTTCTTTTGTAGTTGTACATTTCATAATCCAAGTCTTTCATAGGTGTAGAAATTGTGTGCTAATTTCAAGGGAAAAATTGGACTAATTTAGGCTGAATTAGTCAAAGTTGCCTTTGGAAAGTTGTAGCTTATCTTTCTAGTTTTCTAACAGTATATAGTAAGAAATTTTTGGACATTGGAGTCGAAAGTTATGGTCCTTATAAGTGGAGATACTCAGGAGTATAGTTTGTATGGTCTAGTGATGACATATCGTCTAGTGATGATGTGCCATCTTATGATGATGTATCGTCTAGTGATGGCGTATTGTCTAATGATGACATGTCGTCTGGTAATGACGTGTCGTCTAGCGATAACGTGTCATTTGGTGATGACGTGTATCTTCTGTGCACTGTTCATCTGGTCCAATTTTGACCCTATAAATGATAGAATCTGTCTTTGAGGCCTTCATAAAAGTTGTAGATCTTGAAGTTATCTTCCTAACCATCTAAAGAATACTTTAATCCAACATCTCTAGAGAACGTTATGATAATTTTTCCAATTCATCTAACCCTTCATCTGGTTTCGTCTAATCCTATCGTCTAGTCCAATTTTTGACCCTATATATGATAGAATCTATCTCTAAGGTCTTCATGACAGTTGTCTATCTTGAATTTCTCTTTTGATTCATCCTTAGAACACCTTAATCTAATATTTTTAGAGAAAAGTATGACAATTTTTTCAATTTGTCTATCCCTTCATCTAGTTTCGTCTGATCCTATTGTATGGTCCAATTTTTGACCGCATATATGATAACATTTTTCTTCAAGGTATTCATTAAAGTTATATATCTTGAAGTTCTCTTTTGAACCATCTAAATAACACCTTAATCTGATTTCTCTAGAGAAAGTTATGATAATTTTTCCAATTCTTCTTACCCTTCTTCTAGTTTCATCTAATCCTATACTCTAGTCCAATTTTGGCCCTATATAAGATATAATCTCTCTTCTAAGTCTCCATAAAAGTTGTATATCTTGAATTCCTCTTTCGAACGATCCAAAGAACACCTTAATATCATTTTGTTAGAGAAAGTTATGGCAATTTTTCCAATCCGTTTGACCCTTCATCTAGTTTCGTCTGATCCTATCATCTAGTCCAATTGTTGACCCTATATATGATAGAATCTGTCTTCAAGGTCTTCATGAAAATTGTCTATCTTGAAGTCATATTTAAAAAAATATAAAGAATACCTTAATCTGATATCTATAGAGAAAGTTATGACAATTTTTCCAATTCATCTGTCCCTTCACCTGGTTTCGTCTGATCCTATGATCTAATCCACTTTTGAACCTACAGATGATAGAATCTATCTTTAAGGTCTCCATAAGTTGTAGATCTTAAAGTTCTCTTTCGAACCATCTAAATAAAACCTTAATTTGATATGCATAGAGAAAGTTATGCCAATTTTCCCAAAATAGGTTCAATATAGTTGAGCACAAGTACTGTTTCAGTTTAATGACTTTGAATGCTGGGCTCTGGAAGCGGGGTCCAGTAGGGGCATTCAATGAACCTATTGCACCTAGAGCATGAGGTAGAGTTAGAGGTGGACCGAGCCAGCCTAGGGCCACTTTGAGCACAATATCTGAGTTTGTTGATCATCTTACAGCACCAGTCGATCTAGCACGAGCATATGCTATAAAAGATCATGAGGAAGAGGATGCCCCAGAATTTATAGCTAGTATCTTCTCGCTCTTTGATCTTGATGTTCATGGATTGATAGATCCTAGTTCCACTCATTCATACATTTGCACTGGGGGAGTGTGTGATAGAATGTTATCAGTAAATCAAGTAGCCTATGATATACATGTGACTAGTCCAGTTGGCTATAGTGTATATATGAATAGAGTATATAGAGTTTGCTTCATTATGATACATAGGAAACAATTTTCTATTGATCTAATTGGTTGTCCAAACACCAAGCTATAGTTAATTTTAGGTTGAAAACAATTATGCTCAAAGATTTGATGGTTCAAAATTTGTAGTACATGGTATTCGATCTAGTCCTTTGACTAATGTAATATCAATCATACAAGCAAAATGAATTTTTAGAAAAGGTTGTGATATGCATTCTCCTTTATTACTTGATTCAAAAAGGGAGAAGGTGGACTTACAAGATATATTATTAGTAAATGAGTTTCCTAATGTTTTTCCAAAAGAGTTATCGGGTTTGCCACCTAAGAAGGAGGTATAATTGTCCATCAAAATTATACCTGGTACTGCTCCTATTTCAAGGGCTCCCTATAAAATGGCTCCTATAGAGTTAAAAGAGTGAAGATTTAGTTATAGGAACTTTTGGACAAGGTTTTATCCAACCCATTATGTCACCAGCAATTGTCCTTTTTGTTAAGAAGAAGGATGGCACCCTATGAATGTCTATAGACTATAGATAGTTGAACACGATGACTGTAAACAATAAGTATCCACTGCCTAGAATAGAAGATTTGTTTGATCAGTTAAAAGGTACAAGAGTGTTCTCCAAGATTGATTTACAATCAAGTTATTACTAGCCATGGGTAAAGGATGTAGATATTCCAAAGACTAAATTTATGACTCGATATGGCTACTATAAGTTCTTGGTGATGCCTTTTATGCTAACTAATGCACCAATTTCTTTTATGGATTAGATGAATATGGTATTTTGACCCTACTTAGACTAATTTGTTACAGTGTTTATAGATGATATATTGATCTATTCGAGGAATGAAGAGGAACATGTTCAACATTTGAGAATTAAGCTACAAACTTTGAGAGAGAAGTAGTTATTTACTAAATTGAGCAAATGTGATTTCTAGCTAAAGGAGGTTTCTTTTGTTAGGCATATCATCTCTTTAGAAAGTACCAAAGTGGATCCCAGTAAAATTGAGGCGATTGTCAATTGGAAGTTGTCTTAAAACATGATAAAAGTGAGAAGTTTTCTTAGTTTATTTGGTTATTATTGGAGCTTTGTAAAAGGATTCTTAGTAATTACTTCTTTAATCACAAACTTACTTTGGAAAGGCACAAAGTTTGAATGGAATGATAAATGCCAAGCTAGTTTTGAGCAATTAAAGAAGATGTTGACTGAAGCTCCAATGTTGACATAGCCAACTCCAGGCAAAAAGTATGTCATGTATAGTGATACTTCTTAGAATGTCCTGGGTTGTGTACTAATGCAAGATGTGAAAGTGGTGGCTTATTCCTTAAGATAGTTAACCACATGACATAACTACCCTATATATGATTTAGAATTGGCAGTCGCAGTGTTTTTTTTGAAAATCTAACGGCATTACTTATATGGGGAAAGATGTAGGGTATACATAGATCACAAAAGTATCAAGTATCTGCTCATATAAAAGGACCTCAATTTGAGGCAACAATGTTGGCTAGAATTGTTTAAAAACTATGATTACATAGTTGACTACCACCCGAGGAAGGATAATGTGGTAGCAAATGCTTTAAGTAGCAAGTCTATTTTAGTTCTGTTATTATAGCATAGTAGATAGAGACTTGCATCAAATAGAGCTTTGATGGCTCAATTAAAAACAAGTCCTAACTTAAGATAGATGCTAGTACATACACAAAAAGATGATACCAAGTTACAATAAATTGTACAAGCAGTGCAAGAAGGGACACAAACTAATTTTGTAGTGAAAGATGATGGAAGTATGTACTTCAAGAGTAAAAACTACATATACTAGCAATAAAGGACTTGAAAAAGAAGTTATTACATGAAGCCCATAACACTGTGTTCACCATGCATCCTGGGGGTAACAAGATGTACCATGACTTGAAACAACATTACTGGTGGCTAGAAATGAAACATGATGTAGTGGACTACGTGTCCAAGTGATTGACTTGTAAATAGGTGAAAGTTGAACATCAAGTCCCATCAACATATTAAGTCCCATTCCAATTCCACAGTGGAAACAATATAATATTACCATAGACTTTGTTGCAGGCCTACCCCTCACACAGAGAAAGCATGATGCAATATGGGTTATAATGGAAAGACTCATAAAATTAGCTCACTTTATACCAGTCCGATATGACTATCTTATGGATTTGTTAGGAGTTATATGTGAAGGAGATTGATTGCTACATGGAGTGCCATTGTCAATTATTTTTATTAAGACCCATTATTTTCATCAATATTTTCCAAAAGTTTACAAGGAGCTTTGGGTACTCGATTAAGCTTTAACACAACCTTTCATACACAAATGGATGGATATTATGAGAGAGTTATACAGGTGCTGGAAGATATGCTTAGAGCATATGTTATGAAATTTTCAAGCAGTTAGGATAGGTACATTCCTTTGATGGAATTTGCCCACAACAATAGTTATCAATCCAGTATAAACATGGCACCATATAAAGTATTATATGGTAGGAAGTGTAGAACCCTAGTTTGTTGAACATAATTGGCTGAGAACAAAATGGTTGGGCCTGACATATTCAAAGACACAAAATAGAAAGTGAGGGCTATTCAACAAGGATTGAAGGGTGCAAGTGATAGATTGAAATCATATGATGATTTAAAGAAGAAAGAAATTGAATCATGATAGGTGACAAAGTTTTCTTGAAAGTTTCACCCTGCAGAATGGTGTTAAGATTTGGAAAAAAAGAAAAGCTTAGTCTAAGATTTACAGGCCCATATGAAATTCTTAAAAGCATTGGACTAGTGGCATATAGGTTGGCTCTTCCTATGGAACTATCAAAGTTGAACGATGTATTCCATGTCTCAATGCTAAGGAGAGAGTGATCAGATGATTCACATGTGTTATCGATAAAAGAGATAAAGGTTCAACAAACTTCTCATATGATGTAGAGATGAAGGACATCTTTGCTAGAGAAGTTAGACAGTTAAGGAATAAGAAAATTCCTCTTGTAAAGATTCTTTGGCAACATCATGGTGTTGGATGGACAACTTGGGAACTCAAATCGATGATGAAAACTCAATACCCACATATGCTCGATACAGGTATGAATCTCAAGGACAGAATCCTTTTTAGGGGGAAAGAAATGTAGGGCCCCAACATATACCCTAGAAGCATTATAACATGCTTAGGGTGGATTAAGAAGGAACACAAAGATAGGTGCATCTAAGCATATTAAGGGACATAATAATAATTAATTTAAAAGATATAGGTAAATTGGTAATTTTTCATTTCAACATGGACATGCATAATTATACGTGAAATATGGATTAGAATAAAATCAATTGATTATATTATATGCCAATGTGAGAACTAAAAAAATGATTAAATGTGAAATTTGTCTAAAGTTAACACATGGCCCAATAGGATTAAAGCATGTGTGTAATTCTAGAAATTGCCTGAAATGGGTATATTATAAGAGAGGAGAGAGGGACAGTGAATTTTGGGGTTTTAATTCCAGATTTCCTCTTCTCATTTCATCTTCTTAATAACATCATTTTGCATGTATAAAGAGTCAAGATAATTCTAAATGGAAATTAAGGTAAAAGTTAGTAGTTTTTCACCTCATATTTATCTTTTCTTGCTTTTCTCATGAAGAGTTCTAATTATAAGGTTAGAATTGGTATTGAGATATGTATTTGTGGTGTTTATAGATGGTGAATCAAGCAAAGCTAAAGGAGAAGAGAAGGAAAATCACTAGAAGAGCTAGTTGGCCAATTTCATGGTTTGGGACTACACTTAGTTTAATTCCTATTTTTGCTTGTTTGAATGTGTACAAAGATTAATTTCAACATGAAATGGTTGCTGGAATGGTTCTTGGTGCTATTTTGTATGGAATTGGCTGAATATGACAAGAGAGTAAAGTTTACTTGAATTCTATCGTACGTTCACTTAAACCAACCTCATTGTTTTGACCATATATCGGTCTACATATCTTCAAATTGGGTGATTCCAATTGGAGATGAAACTTAAGACATAGAAAGAAACATATCTAGAGAGACCTAGACCTAATTTATTGGCCCCCGAATGTTTTTTTTGTTAATCATGATTTAGACAATTATGAGGTTTGGATAGATGAAATATTTTTGGGAGTAATTTTTTTATTTATTTATGTCTATGTTAGTGGAATTTATTTCATGAGTTAGTTGAAGCAAAGATGGTAAACAAATGCATAAAGGGGTATTTTGGGTAGTTTACCTAAGGTTTAAAACACTAAGGCATTAAAGGAAGGGCAAGGTGGACTTTTCTCATTCATTAAAGGTTAAATGGGAAAGGAAAGGTATAGTTTTGGGCTGGAGAAGAAGAAAAACGTGAATAGGTGAAAGAAGAAGTGCTATACGAAATTAAAAAAGTGAGAAAGAGAGGTTTCGGTGAAGTTGAGAAAAGAATAGAGTTTTGGGCTAGGTTTCATCTTTGAGTTTAAGGTTACTCAAGAAGGGAAAAAGAAAGAGGAAGGGAAGAGCTTTCTTTAGAGCCAAAAATCTCATAAATTGGTGAAGATTCAAGGTAAGTTTGATTTTTATACTTAGGTATATGGAAGGGGTTTTGGTTTATGAAGTTTAGAAAATACATGGGCTTTAGCAATCTAAAGTCAATTTCAGTGAATGTACTTTATGGGTTCTTAATTTTGAATTCCTATTGAATGGGAATTTTATCATTTATGAAGGAAATCAAGGAGGGGATCAAGAGAGGCAAGGGGAGCAAGAGGAAAGACATCCTTAAGCCAATTCCTAAGCAAAGATTTCAAGGTGGGTTATGGTTTTATAATTAAGTAATAATCCATTATGTTTTCTTTTAACTAATGGAAACAAATGATTTCAACTATTTCATGAACGTACTTTATGACTCTTTGAATGCTTTGTGAATGTGTTATGTGTTTGGTATGAGCATATTGTGTTGATGAATTATGAAAAGATTATGCAAATGATTTTTTTGAAAAGATACTATGTTTGAGAAATCATGTTTTCGGAAATGGTTTTTGAAATATCTCATGTTCATGAAAAATCAAGTATCGAAAATGTGTCATTTTGGGCAACAAGTTTACAAATTATGAAATACATGTTATGTGGATTTGATTTCGTCCCTTAAGTATGTCAAGTACACTTTGACTAAAGGCTTCTCCTGCCTACCCGCTAGTGGCATGGAGCTCCTTTATATACTCCCATAAGTTCACGACTACACAAAACTATTTTGTGGGATTGCGATAATACGTTATGTTCACGGTTACACAGGACCCTTATGGGAAATGTGTAGTATGTTCTGTTTTGGACATTCCAAACCATTTAGATGTGTTTATGTGCTCATCATATGTTGACAAGATTGATACATACCTGATTTGCATTATTGAAAATTTGGTTGAGAATTGGAGAATTATTTGCTTTGTAATGCAATGTGAATTTTGTTAGAATGAAAATAAGTGTTTCAATGGTTTTGCTTGTTACTGGTTATAAAATTGTTACCCGCGAGCTTTAAGCTCACCCCCATTCCTTCCCATCTCCAGGTGACGAGCAAGAAATCGAGTGAAAGGGAATCGAGGCATCACTCCAAATTTTGCATCTTTTTGTATTTTAAGTTAGATTTGTAACTACAAGGCTTTAGTTGCATTTTGAGCAAATTACTATTCATGTTTTTTTGTATTTTGGCATTTTGGGATATTGATGTATTGTGGTTGAAAATGCCCACTAAATCTTTGTAAAAACTCTTATATTTTGATGTTAATGAACTATGTTTGTATTTTTTTTATGATATTTCAAATTTGTTCATTGCATTTTCAAGTTTTCCATAAGGGTGAGATTTTGTGTTCTGGCTCCAAGGGAAATACTGTATTGATCTAGGCTGAATTAGATAATGTTGTCTTCTTGGAAGTTGTAGATTATTTTTTCAGCTTTCCTTTGATATATAGTATAAAATTTTTGAACATTAGAGTTGAAAGATATCAATATTAGAAGTTGGTGATGTTGCATAGGATAGACTTTCGAGACAACTATTTTGTTTTGAAATTTTAACCTTTATAGAGGCAGAAATTGTTTTTAAGTTCTTCATCTACAATCTAGAAGTCTTCTTTAAAACGATCCAAGAATGAGCTTAATCTGATATTTGTAGTGAAAGTTATGCTCATTTTACTAAAATAGGTCTGAAGAAGAAAAGTTAGAGGAGAAAGTCGCGATCGCGACTTGCAGGATGCGCGAAAGTCGCGATCGCACATCAGGTCGCGATCGTGCAGATCCTTTTCCCCCCTCTACCTGAGCATCTTTCACTCTTTTGACCATAACTTTGTTGTTCGACCTCCAAATGACCTAATTTTTAAAGCATTGGATGCTTAACACATTTCTCTATCTTTCTATAAAAATTTATAGCTTTTGGTATTAAGTTGAAAAGTTTGGTTGAATCAAAGTGAGGGCATCGTTTGGAAGAATATAAGTTGGATATTTTTACTGAGCATGCTTCTATATTTTGGTGATATCTTGATATGTAGAGCTCCAAATGTGATGATTCTTGTCTCGAAATAAACTAGAGAATAGAGCCACAAAATATCTGAAGGAATCAAATTTTAATTTAGTCTTTAAGGCTTTCAATTTCGTGATGGAAGTTGAGTATAGTGTATTATTTTATTCTAATAATAGTCTGAAAGTGTGTAGGCTATAACTTTTAGATTTTTGCTCCAAATTGAATGATTTTGGTGTCATTAGAAACTTAAGACAATGGGGAACAAAGGTAGAAGAAGTCAGTTTGAAATTCTAGTTTATAGTTTCCCAAAATCTTTTCAGAAATAGGAGAAATGAGTTTATTTTTTATATTTGACTAGTGTGGGCACTCCACCTTTGTGAGATGCGCGTCCGGATATCACGTAAGACGCCGGGCATGTGACTCGCAGGGGCAGGGTCCCAACATAATTCTAGCTAGATGACATTGGAAATTGAGATTGAAAATGGTAACCTGATGCTGCCCCTGTTTTGAAACAGCTTGTTGTGTTTGGTGCATATCTCATGATTTAAAAGTTCAAATGGCCATATTTTTTATGATATGGAATCCAAAGATATTGAGGAACAAATTTTTAGAAGACTTTAAATCCTAATTTGAACATATGTTATCTGAAAAGTACATAACATTTGGAAGTATGAATTTTGGGTAGGGGACACGACGTGCAGAAAATCCTTCTCATCATATGATTTGCTTCTAGACTGATTTATTTACCCATTTATAGACCTATGGAGGGATTTATTCCCCACCATGTTCCCTTTGATTCCCTACCAAATGCCTACCCTAAATTGTATTATTTTGAGTTTTTCGCTTATGATCTTTATCAAATCACATTCGAACCTTTTCAGATGTTTATGAAACTTTGCAAACACCTAGAAATAAATGAAATATGACTTACCATATGTGAATTGGGTGATTAAACATTGAAATTTAATATTGAACATAATGCAAGCTAAAGGAAATTTACATATCTATAGACGATTTATATGCATACTTATTGCTTATATGTGTATAGTATGACTATACAAGTTTACATATTAATTTTATGAATATAATTAAGTAAAATTTAACATGTTTTATATTTAAATGATGTATAGGAATTTATATACTAGAATTATGTGAATGTACATAGAAAAACACGACTGAGCAAAACATATACTAAATAAATCATATGAGTATATATGATTTGTATACTATTCTAATGGTGGTAAGTTATGACTTCCATGTATGAACTTAAATACAAATTTCACAATTTCAAATGAATATCATATAATTTGTCAATATATTAATTATGGGATTGTAAAATTATTAAAGGAAAATGTTAATTGCTTGCTTTATTGTCTTAGTAGTGGATAGATAGGCATGCCTATAGGATTACAGTGTAGCTGCTACAGTTTGACACCAATGGTGTCTTCATTTTAAGACTATAGTGTCTCTATAGTTTAATGCCTTTGGGTATCTATAGTTTATTGCCAACTAGTAACTGTAGTTTGATACCTTCAAGTATCTATAGTTTAACATTTTTTATTCTCTATAATTTGATATTTATGGATATCTATAGCTCCCATATCCACCCCTACAGGAATGTGCATGCCTAATATAAAAAGTAAATTAAACAGTTATAAATAAGAGATATAGCATGACAATATGAATATTTTGTATTGATGAGCTTTGAATATCAATATTTGGCTTATAAATGTGAATTTACGATATATGAATAATATATTGAAGCATATTTGCATGATGTACCTTGATTGATTTTGCCTTCACTATTTATATGAGTTTATGGTATTCATGAATGTGTGTGTGCTTGGAGGATGACTGCTATGAGAGCTCATCCAAACTAAGTGTTTTCCCCACTAAGTTTTCAAGCTTAGCATGTGTGGTAATTTGTGTAGGTCCAAGTAATAGGTGTGAGGCACATGGATCATCTACAAGGACCAAGGCCAATAGCTAGTAGTAAATGTACTTTTGGAATATATCTTTTTTGTTAAAGATGATTTTATATGTAATGAAGGATATTGTAATTTCTCAATAATTTGTAATTAAGAATTTTAGGCCCCATAGAAATTGTCGACCTGAGACTGTCCTTTGGCCTGTAGGTCTTAACACAATGTTAGAATTCTATAATTTGTAACTAAAAATTTAAGTTATATGTAATATTCCTTTTGAATTATCATATAAATGTAAAATGTATACTCTTAAATGATAATATGTAGTATTCTTTTGAATTATCGTATAAATGTAAAATGTTTACTCTTAAATGATAATGTTAAGTCATATTAAATTTTGTAATATGTACATGTATAACATTAAATAGATAAATGTGTGATGACAATTCCTATAAATGAATATAAATATATGTCATGAACGAATGTACAGGAATTTGGTTGCCATGTATGTGGATGGTTGTAGGTTAGGGGGTGTTACATCTTGTGATATTAGAGTCACAGTTTAGGTAGCTCCGATTAATAAGAGTATAGGGATGTGTAATATAGTTTGGTTTTTGTGTTAGCCTAAAGTAGATGACCTCGTTTTCTTATAGATAGTAGAAATGGACAGACCTTGTGAAGCTGATGAGGAGTCAACTAATAGTGTGAGCAAAGTAGGTAGAGATCAATTAATTTCGGGTCCTCCTAATCCTCTAAAGGCTGAAATATCGGTACCACCAATACCTAGGGAGAAGTTTCTAAAGCTCTCCCATGATATGATGAGACTAATAGATAGAATAATCACACCTAAAGCTCCCATTAAAGCTTTGAGAAAGTATAAAGCGAAAACATTTGAGGGCGTGACTCTATGAGAATCTGATAATGCGTAATACTAGTTAGAGCTGATATAGAGGATTCTAGAGGAAATCAAGTGTCCACCCGAAGAAATGGTTAGATATGCTTTCTCTCTTCTGCAAGGGGGCAACCTATGAGTGGTGGAAATTAGTCCTACTACATCCTCAGATGCCTAACCCTCTAACTTGGGAGTTCTTTACCCAAGATTTCAAGAAGAAGTATGTCACAAAAGCTTATAAAGAAGTGAAATGGAAGCAGTTTCTAAATCTGAGACAAGGAAACCTATCTATGGCTGAGTGTGAAAAGAAGTTCAACACGCTCAATAAGTATGCTCCAACACCTGTTCTAAAATAAGCATTTCAATGCTAACAATTTGAGGATGGATTTAATGATTCCATCAAAGAGCATCTAGTAGCAGTAACTTCTCTACGACAGGTGAGCAACTATCAGTTGGTTGTAGCAACTATCAAAGTAGAGAAATAAGAGACAACCAAGAGAGAAAGGTCACAAAGGAGGAGTTTCTTTAAAGGTTGCTCATATTCAAGTAAGAGGACCTAAGATTATAAGGGTGTGTCCCCAACAGAGCTAATCTATGTCCTAGCCACCAAAGGAAGATGTCAGGGGCAATCCACAACATCTAATATTGGTAGAGGCTCCTTAACTAGACAGGAAGATGGACTAAGAGAGTGCCCACACTGTGCCAAGAGATATTGGTGCATATACAAGTGGTTGAATAAGGCCTGTTTTAAATGTGGGGGTGCTAATCATCTAATGACTAATTACGCACAAGGCTCGGGACAAAGTAGAGCACCTCAGGGGAGCAAAGGGGCATCCAATGCACCCATTGCACCTAGAGGACGAGGTAGATGTAGAGGCAAACTAGGCCAGCCTAGGGCCACTTTGAGCACAGTATTTGAGTTTGTTGATCATCATACAGCACCAGTCGGTCTAGCATAAGCATATGCTATGAAAGCATGTGAGGAATAGGACGCCCCAGATGTTATAATTGGTATCTTCTCTCTCTTTGATCTTGATAAGCATGCATTGATAGATCCCAGTTCAACTCATTCATACATTTGCACTAGAGAAGTGTGTGATAAAATGTTAGAATTAGATCAACTAGTCTATGATATACATGTGACTAGTCTATTGGGCCATAATGTATATGTGAATAAAATGTATAAAGATTGCCCTATTATGATACATAGGAAATAGTTTACTATTAATTTGATAGAGCTACCCTTCCATGAATTTGATGTGATCTTGGGTATAGATTAGTTGTCCAAACACCAAGCTATAGTGGATTGTAGGATGAAAATAGTTTTGCTCAAAGATTTTGATGGTTTAGAAATAATGTTGCATAGTATTCAATTTAGTCCTTTGACTAATGTAATATAAGCCATAAAAGCAAAACAACTTCTTAGAAAAGGTTATGAAACGTATTTGACTTTAGTATTTGATTCAAAATGGGAGAAGGTGAACTTACAAGATATACCGGTAATAAATGAGTTTCCTAATGTCTTTCAGAAGAGTTACCAGGTTTGCCACCCGAGAGGGAGGTATAATTCTCTATTAAAATTGTACCTAGTGCTACTCCTATTTCAAGGGAACCTTATAAAATAGCTCCTATAGAGTTAAAAGATTTAAAGATTTAGTTATAGGAACATTTGGACAAGGGTTTTATCCGACCTAGTGTGTCACCATGGGGAGCTCCAGTCCTTTTTGTCAAGAAGAAAGATGGCACCCTACGAATGTATATGGACTAGAGACAGTTGAGCAAGGTGATTGTAAAGAATAAGTATCCACTACCCAAAATAGAAGATTTGTTTGATTAGTTGAAAGGTGTAGGAGTGTTCTCCATGATTGATTTGTGGTCGGGTTATTACCAGCATCAGGTAAAAAATGTAGATGTTCCAAAGACTGAATTCAAGACTAGATATGGACACTATGAGTTCTTAATGATGCCTTTTGGGTTAGCTAATGCACCGACTACTTTCATGGATTTGATGAATAAAATGTTTTGACCATACTTAGACCAACTTGTTTTGCTATTTATAAATGATATATTGATCTGTTCAAGGAATGAAGAGGAACATGGTCACCATTTAAGAATTATGCTAAAAACTTTAAAAGAAGCAATTATTTGTCAAATTGAGCAAATGTGATTTCTAAGGAGGTTTCTTTTTTATGGCATATCATCTCTTCAAAAAGTACCAGGGTGGATCCTAGTAAAATTGAGGCAATTGTCAATTGGAAGCCACCTCGAAATGTGACAAAAGTGAGAATTTTTCTTAGCTTAGTTGGTTATTATCGATGCTTTGTAAAAACATTCTTAGTAATTGCTTCTCCAATCATAAAGTTACTTCAAAAAGTCACAAATTTTGAATATAATGATAAATGCTAAGCTACTTTTTAGTAGTTAAAGAGGATGCTCATTGAAGCTCCAGTGTTGATAGAGCTAACTCCAGGCAAACGATATGCCATGTATAGTGATGTTTTGAGGAATGGCCTGGGTTACTATTGCAAGATGGGAAAGTGGTGGCTTATGCCTAGAGATAGTTAAAGCCACATGAACAAAACTACCCTACATATGATTTAGAGTTGGCAATAGTGGTGTTTACCTTGAAATTTCGGCAGCACTACTTATATGGGGAAAGATGTAGGGTACACATGGATAAAAAAAGTCTCAAGTATCTGCTTACATAAAAGGGCCTCAATTTAAGGCAACAACGTTGGCTAGAATTTTTTTAAAACTATGATTACATAGTTCACTACCACCCAGGGAAAGCTAAAGTAGTAGCAGATGCTTTAAGTATAAAATCTATTTTTACTATTGCATAGTGGATGGAGATTTGCACCAAATAGAGCTTTGATAGCTCAGTTAAAAATGAGTCCTAACTTGAGGCAAATGATGGTATATACATAAAAAAGATGATGCCAAGTTCCAACAAATTGTATAAGTAGTACAAGAAGGAAACATATTGATTTTATATTGAAAGATGACAGAATTCTATATTTCAAAAGTAAACTATATGTACCAATGGTAAAGGACTTAAAGAAGAAGTTATTATATGAAGCCCATAATACTGTGTTCAACATACATTCTGGGGGTAACAAGATGTACCAGGACTTGAAACAACATTACTGGTGGCTAAGAATAAAGTGTGATGTAGTGCATTATATGTCCAAGTGTTTGACTTGTCAATAGGTGAAAGTTGAACATCAAGTCTCATTTGGCCTAGTACATTCCATTCCAATTCCACAGTGGAAATGATATAATATCACCATGGACTTTGTTATAGGCCTACCCCTCACACAGAGAAAGCATGATGTGATATGGGTTATAGTGGGCAAGCTCACCAAATTAGTTCACTTTATACCTGTCTTATTCGACTATCCTATGGATTGGTTAGTTGAGTTGCATGTGAATGGAATTGAACAGCTACATGGAGTGCCATTTTCAATTGTTTCTGATTGAGACCCATGATTTACGTCATGATTTTGAAAAAGTTTGCAAGTAGCTTTGGGTACTTGGTTGAGCTTCAACATAGCCTTTCACCCTCAAATGGATGGACAGTATGAGAGAGTTATACAAGTGTTGGAAGACATGTTTAGATCATGTGTTATGGAATTTTTAAGCAATTGGGATAGGTACAATCCTTTGATGGAATTTTCCTATAACAATAGTTATTAGTCTAGCATAGGCATGAAACAATATGAAGCATTATATAACAGTAAATGTAGAACCCCAGTTTATTGGACAAAATTGATTAAAAACAAGATGATTGGGCTTGACATAGTCAAAGAAATAGAAGCGAAAATGAGGGTTATTCAGCAAATATTGAAGGATACAAGTAATAGATAGAAATCATATGTTGATTTAAAGAAGAAAAAAATTGAATATTTGGTAGGTGACAAAGTTTTCTTGAAAGTTTTGCCCTGCAGAAAGGTGTTAAGATTTGGCAAAAAAAAGGAAAGCTTCGTCTAAGATTTATAGACTCATACAATATTCTTAAAAGGATTGGACCAGTGGCATATAGGTTGGCTCTTCCTATAGAATTATCCAAGTTACATGACATATTCCATGTCTCAATGCTACGGAGATAGCGATCAAATGATTCATATGTGTTATAGGTATAAGAGATAAAGGTCCAACCAGACTTCTTATATGATGAAGAGCTGAAGGAAATCTTGCCTAGAGAAGTGAGACAGTTAAGGAATAAGCAATTCCTTTTGTAAAGGTGCTCTAGTAACATCATGGCATTAAAAAGGCAACTTGGGAACCTGAATCAAAGATGAGAACTCAATACCCGCAGTTATTCAATACAAGTATAAATTTCAAAGAGAAATTATTTTAAGAGGGAGAGAAATGTAAGGCCCCAACATTTGCTTTAGAAGCATTATAGCATGTCTAGGGTGTATTAATATATTAATATAAAGATAAGTGCATCTAAGCATAGTAAAGGACATGATGGTAACTAATTTAAAAAGATAGGGGTAAATTATTAATTTGTTCATTTCAACATGGAAATGCATAATTATACATGAAATATGGATTAGAATGAAATCAATTGATGATATTATATGCCAATGTGGGAATTAAAGGAAGAAAGATCAAATGTGAAATTTGCCTAACATTAACACATGGTCCAATAAGATTGAAGCATGTTTGTAATTCTAGAAATTGCATGAAATTAGTATATAAGAAAGGAGAGAGGGACAGTGCATTTTAGGGTTTTAATTCCAAATTTTCCTCTTCAAATTTCCTGCTCATTTCATCTTCTTAATCACATCGTTTTGCATGTATAAGGAATCAAGCTAATTCTAAGTGAAAATAAAGGTAAAAGTTAGTGGTTTTTCTCCTTATCTTTATCTTTTCTTAATTTACTTATGAAGAACTAGAATTATAAGATCAGAAATGGAATTGAGATATGAATTTGTGATGTTTCTAGTTCGTGAATCAAGTAAAGCTAAAGGGGAAGAGAAGGAAAAGCATTAGTAGAGCCAGTTAGCTAATTTCAAGGTTTAGGACTACATTTAGTTTAATTTCTGTTTATGCATGTTTGAATGTGTAAAAAGATTAATTAGGACATGGAATGGTTGCTAGAATGGTGTCTAGGTGTTACTGTGCATGGGATTGGTTGAATATGATAAGAGAGTAAAGTTTGGTGGAATTCTGTCGTAGGTTCACTTCAACTAGTCCCATTGTTTTAGACATAACTTGGCCTACTGACCACTGAATTGGGTGACTCTAATTGGAGATGAAACTTAAGACATATAACTAAAAAAATCTAAAATAGACCTGGAATTAACTGTTGGGCCTCGTTTTCAAAGCCCAATCAAGGTATTGGACCATGTTCTCGGAGCCCAACTATCCGATCCGAAGTTGAAAAGCGTAAGCGGATTTCCTTATAGGGTTATTTCAACAAACCCTCACTTGCTTTGAATCAATCCTTTCGAATTCAAAGCAAAAAGTTACCAAGTTTTTTTGGAGAGGTAGCAAAACATGTTAGAAATCCAATGCTTCAAGAATCACTCAATTTGGAGGTCGGGCGAAGGAGTTATGGCCAAGAGAATCCAATATGTTTATGTCCTTATTCCAACTGAACATGTCTTGGCGCGATTGCCAT
>JANVCQ010000003.1:21467755-21478148 GCA_025531925.1 Erythroxylum plowmanianum
ATGCGCTTTTTTATTTTCTTCTCTTAAGTGTGGCTTAATGGCATTTGAATGATGTCGAATAAAACCTTACTTTATACGTCTATATAATGACGTTTAGCTAACACTTGTACCCCTGGCCTTCAAAGATTCAGTAAGTGACATGTCTTTCATTGATATAAAGGAAATTGAAGAAGGTGATTTAAGTCAACTTGAGCTCTCTTTCGCCCACAATTTTTTGTTTTTTTTATGGGACACATCAACTGCTTCACCATTTGGAGTATCTTCTGTCCGTTTCCAAATCCTTTGGACTGTTTTATATGAATTAAAAACAACTTTGCAACCTCTTTGATTGTAGTATCTCTTTTCAACTTTCCATTAACACTTTTTTCTAATAAAGTGTTGTCTATTGCCCATCTCTACTCATTTGTTAAATTTTTCTTTGTTTCCCTTACTATTCCCTCTTCCAGCAATGTATTTGTTTTTAAGAGAAAAAAGTACATTCAATTTCTAAAATAACCAATACTGAAATAAAAACATAACTAACACAAATTGCATAAAACTGCCTAGTTCACTTCATAAACTATCCATAACCATAATGAAAAATAATGCCACAATAAAACATAAAATCAAAATTTACATATGAAATGAAACATTAAAAACAACTCTGTAAAAATAAAATGACATAAACATGAAAACAATTAAAATTGAAGATTTCATCTCCTAGTGCAGTGTTGTAAATAAATATTAAAAATATTGAAAAGGATTTGTAAAAGATTAAAAAAATGTTCTTAAAATATAAAACTAACTACTAGTGCAGTGTTGAAAATTTAAAAAAAAACAACATGCAATAAAAAAATACATTAAAAAATACAATAACTGCAGTACAGTAGAACATGAATGAGAAGAAATATCCAACAAATTCATAATACTGGAAAGAACTATTCATTATAAAAAAGAAAAATAAAAATAAAACTGAAGATTTTCTGTGTTTAAAAATAACATAAATTGTGAGATAAGATTAATTCATCTTCCATACACATACACCGTCGAAATCTACATTTGTTAACGGTGGCTCAAACTCTTGATTGGGTTCTAAATTTAAATCGAACATCATAGTGGTGTGGTTAATGGATTTGATAACCTCGACAGTACGGTTTCATTAGGATTTTCAGAACTTACTGGAGCAATATTCAAATCAATTGAAACTCCTCTCTGCATGTTACTTCAACATTCAAATCAATATTTTGTTTTTCTAAATTGAAAGCCATGAATACATATGATGTTGCTTTTAAAGTTCCTTATATATATATATATAGCCACCGGAGTTTTTGGTTTTGGTTCCTTTACAAATTTTTAGACTCTAAAATTTTCACGCGTTACTGTGATTGGCTCCAAATTTGAATCAATCAATTTTCAAATTTTTCAACAATGTTGAGATCAATATACAAGGCTAAAAAGAATAGACATAGATGAATGTCAAGAAATAATGATGGAGTTTTTTAATTAAAGTTTGTGTTTGGATAAAATTTTGAATAAATTAATTTAAAATATTTTTCTTATCTTTAGATCAATATCCAAAGTAGAAACAGAGACACAAGTGTGGAAAGCAATGATGATGAATTTTCTTATTTAAATTTGTGTTTGGTTTTAAATTTTGATTGAATTAACTTTAAAAAATTTTAGTAAAATCTCCTGACTTTACATGGTGGAAATGAAAAGACGATAGAAATGAAGAGACGATCATATACATGGTAGAAATGAAGATAATGTAAAACCAATAAAAAAAATTTTAATTAAAAGTTGAAAACATCCAAACTGTGATGTTTTAATGATTGCATTGTTAATATTAATAATAATTAAAAAAAAGCATCATTGTTAAGTAGTACCATTAATAAGAGTATATCAAATATTTCATTAGCTTTCTTAATAAGTATGCATCTCTTTAAAACTACTTTCGTTTTAAATAGGAGGGAGTAGTTCTCACATTTTAGCTAATCATTTATTGTCATCTCCTTAACTTATTTCTTTCTACATATCTAATTTTTTTTGTCCAAGAAATTTTTAGCTAAATATTTATTGAGCTTATGATTTTTAGGCTAACTTGATGGCCTTATAGGCCACGTGGGCTTAGTTATATTAAACTATTAACAATTCTACATACAACCAATCAATACTTTTAAATTACTAAAACAAAATAAAATTTTGATAAGCTATAATGTTATAGATCATAATTTTCAAAATAAAAATATTTTGAATATTTTATAAAATAAATTTAGAAGTGATTATGTAGTTAAAAGATATAAAAATGTTTCTTAAGATTTAAATTATCGTTTTTAAGGATAATGATACCGCTCTGCTCTTCGTTGTTGTTGACCCACAACCCCAGTGGTAGAACGAGTGAAGTGACAATTAAACATGATTAGTTAATGCTCAGGCATTTACTCCTCTTGGTTACACCACATGCTCCTGCTTGGAAGCTTATCGAAGATTTTTCAGTGCCTTTACTCAGGGACGGATCTAGAAATTTTATTGAGTGGGAGCAAAATTTTAATGAAATAAATTTTATTTTTAATGCGAGTAAAATTTTAATGAGTAAAGTTTTATTTTTTTAATAGAATCAAAAACTTAAAATAATAATTTTTTATATAAAATTTTTTAAAGACAGTTGAGAACTTGCCCCCAATGTGGATCTGTGCATACCTGTACTGTAACAGTCCTCCTGTAATAGTTTCCGTGCATAATTTAGGCGTGGCCATGTATGGTGCTTTCTTCCCTAAGGAATTGAAATGTCAGGTTCATTCAATATCTTGTTTGTCAATTATTTTTGTTTTCTCAGGACCAGGAGAAACAGAACATCAGTGGAAGATGAAGGCTTCATATTAGGAAATGAAGAGTGTTTGACTATGTCTATACACAATAGTTAAGTGGTCCATAATTCTATTACAGTAATACGTTTGTTTTCAGTAGTGCAGTACATCAATGATTTGGTTTTGGGTTTTGGAATGGAAATTGTCAAAATCCTATCACCAGATTTTGTTCCCACTCCCACTCCCACTCCTTCCTGGGAATGTCAAGACTTTTTTGAGTTTGAAGTAAGAGTTTCAACTCTCCATATTCTTCTTAGTTCCAAAAAGAAACAGGTTGTGTGGCCGTTGCAGGCCCAGACCCCAAGTTGGAGACAAAACATACCGAATTAGTTGTGTTTATGCCCATTACGAAAGGCGATAACAAGAGCAAACAGGCCCATTGGTAGGCCTTCTTAATGTGTAACCATAAAGTCGATGCCTCCGTCCAAGTCCAATACATTATTAGGTGACATTTTACACCAAAGTAAAGTAACATCTGTAATTATTTTAAGCCGGAAGAAGCCAGGTGAACTTTTACTTGTCCGTACTAAATGCAAAATCTGCAATTAAAAAAGTATTTTACATTGACTTGATCGTTTCATCATTCCGTTTCCACTAATGCGAATTTTATGAACGGATAGTGTACCTTTTGTGCCTAACTGCGCAGGAACTTGCCTTTATGCTGCCACTTAATCTTCAGTTACCGCGTTTTTGCATATGTTAATGCAAAAATATTCTGATATTATGCCCTTATATCTCATCAAATGATGCCTCACCCAACCTTTTTGTAAGCTGCAACTTCGATTCGCCGGATTGCTCTGGAATAACAAGCAGCATGTTGTACCCACTAACTTTACTTCTGAATAAGGATATAGTACCAGAACGGCCCTCCTATAGTACAATGAGATATGTAATGCAACAATTAAGCATAGGGTCTTAGGCTTTATCTACTGCAAAACAAAAAGGAAACCCATAGAAAAAGGCATATATTCACTGAGATTTACTTTAGAAAAAGATTTCATTCTGGAGTTTGATTATTTTTAGGAAATAATTTGTCTTTCAACTTTTACATCAAGTGGTCGATTCACCTTAAACTACTTTTTTTTCACCCCTTTCAAATGAACCTCATACTTTTCTTAAACAGTATTTTAAACTAAATGATCCACACACGCGATTTTACGTTAATCTTGATAAGAAATTAAACTTTGTACTCTGCATAATATTTAAAAGAAAAGTTTAAATATTTTTTTAAAACTTTGTTCAAAAATGCAAATTTAATCTTAAGATTAATATATTCTAAATTTATTATTTTATTCATTTTATTTTATAAATTAATCTAATTTGTTTTATAGATCAATTAAATTTATATTTTATAAGAGTAAGTAAAATATCTTATGTCATCTATTTAATAACAAGGATGGGATATTATTAAAATTTAAAAATTACTGCATACCATGATTAAAAAGATAAAAATACCCAAAGTGGCTCTTTTCGTTACTCCAATACTGCTTTTGGATTGTAATAGTATGTATTTGTTCAATTAACTCCAAATTACTCTTGAATGTGCATTTGTCAAACATGTTTGCAAAATTAATAGGTGATCCCATAGAGTAAATTTTCTTTTACATAATAATACATTATAAAATTACAGCCAATGCTCCACTAGCACCCCTAAGGAGCAACTCATTTGGTGTTAAAAAGTATCAAAGGAATATCAATGGGTTGTTTCTTTACCCAAGTGTCCATGGACCGTACAAATTTTTCCGCCAAAGTTACCAACTGACTGTTAAAGCTTCGAAAGTATTTAGCCACTGTATCAACGAATTATTTTACCTACCAAATGTATTCCAAGGGGTTGTTTTCACACTAAAGATATCAACTTGCTATTTTATGAAAACTATAATTGATAATTCCTAAAAATGTCCAACTTTTTGATTTTTTTTTAAAATTCAATAATCAAGCTTTTAAAATGTTCAAATAAGTTATTAATATTTTAAAACCTTAGCAGTTCAGTTCAAAATATTAATTTAGTTGGTAATTCATAAAAATTACTACTATATATTAATCAAATTAGTAAATTACTAATGGAACTAACATTTTAAACTGAATTGTTAAGATTTTAAAATGTTGATCACTTAATTGAAAATTTTAAAAGATTACATTGAATTGAAAACATCCTAAAAGGGTGGATACTTTAAGATTAATTATCTCTTAAAAGATCAAGCAAGAGTATGAAAATGTATCATTTGCTAACTATGTTTTTAATGTTCAGGCATAAATCCTCGGAATAATTTTAGATAGTTTTTGTGAGTAATAAATTATTGCATCTTCAACATGAAATTATGTATGCGGAGATGAAAACAATAATTAATAATTAAATTTAGGGAATAACAAATCTTAAAGTGCCCAACAATTTGAGATTTTTTAAATTCAATTTCCAATCTTTAAACTTTTAATTAAGTGATCAATCTTTAAAAAAATGTTGCATTGAGCTATTATGATTTTAAAAGGCTAATTATTGAGTTGAAAATTTTAAAAATTTGAATACCGAATTTAAAAAACTTAAAAGATTGAGCATTTAAACTTGATTATTCCTTAAATTTATTGGATTCAATTAACTCATAATACAAGAAATCGAGTTTCCACTCTATTCTTCATGATTCGTCCTAATGAAGTTTGGGGTTATTATTTTTAAAACGGCCAAGTACTATATTTGTTTGATTGCTTAATATTTTGTACAAATTGCATTCACTTCTACCATTTACTTTCTCTGGAGGCAAAGAAACTCGCGGAGGTTTACTAATTACTAGGAAGAAGGGAAGTATTAGTTCATTACTCTTTAACTAGGTTTTATGACGTTGTTATAATTAGTTAATTTTCTTCTATTAGTATACTTGTTTAATTGTATAGTTTTAAATGTTCTTTTAATTTTGTGTATAGTTAATCCAATATTCATTTTCAAAAAAAGAAAAAAAACATGTTAGTGGTGACTAAAACGTTATATTTTATAAATAATAATAAAAAGGTTTTGATACTACCCACTTCTTGGATGATAATTTAGCCTTTAATATGGAAACACTTGTAAAATTATGGTTCAATCAATGATGTTATGGTCCCAAAAAGGTTTAAGGTTAGAATGCTGACAACTAATGGAAATTTTTGTTGCAGGCTGCAGCAGATGTTGAAGTGATTTAGACTCGCAAGTCAACCATGTAACTATTGCGTTACATACCCCGTCGTCCAAATCACCTGTGATATATTAATTGCGTGAAAATATTGTAATCTATAGGTACAGAACCAGATGTAGAAAAGAAATTCTGTCTAAAATCCAAGAACAGGCAAAAGAAAAAAGGAAAAAGGAAAGACGTAATAGTAATGCCTGCCAATGCCATGAACAGGGTGTTGCAGATGCAGGTGCTGGCACACATTGACATGATTACTGAGAGCCACCATTGAAGCAAAAACACCTGAAGCATAGGTTCCACATTTGATGCCATCACAATTGGTGAAACAATGCAAAACTCAGGATAACCAAATTGGATAGGCACAACATAGCCTGTGATGGGCTCACAGAAAAGCTAGAAAACAGTACTTAGAGAAGGTGTTTTAGTGGACAGCCTTTTTAAGTGTGTTGTTTCATCTCTTATAGTAGCTATTTGCATGATACCACTACCACCAGCGCCTCCACCACCATTTGTCTTCTTGCCTCCTCTTTCTCTCTCTCTCTCTCTCTCCCCTATTATGAGCGTAAGCAGCATTAGTTGACTGGCTATGGGGCCTCTCTTGGTTTCAGTGCGAATGGAACCTGTTGATCAGACAACACAAGCTGATGCAAAAGGTTTGATTTCATCTTCACCATTTTTGGTACACCTGCGGAAAAGCAAAGTCTGTTTGCTTGCTTATGAACATTTTTTCAACTTTTCTTGGTATTTCTTGGATTCCCTCAGTGACATGTGTAATTTACGTAAACTCTAACTGGTTCAAGTTGGTTGGAGGGTCTTCTAAGAAATGTTAAAAATTAAGCTTTGGCAGACAAATTTGAGGCTTACAATTTCGTATACGATGGACTAGATGTATCATTTTCACGTACTACTTTTCTATTAATCATATATATCAAATGCAAGAGCACTTAATAGTTAAATGTCCTGGTTAGTGGAATTTGATTGTCTAGCCAATGTATGGGACGAGTAGATGAAGAAGAAGAGAGAAGAAAGCAGCTATTGCATTCCCTCCTGATCTCATAAAAAAAGATGGAATGAAGGCATAAACTAGTCAACCACACAACAAAACACCAGGAACATAGACACTAGATGCTATCGTGCTATAGGAAAGAGCGTCTCTCATTTTCAGTGAAGCAAGTCTACAGATGTAGCGATGGATTGGCTTGAAGACTCAGCTCGGAGGTGTGCAGTATTGCAGGGGACCTCTTCAAGGTCTCTTAAAGCAGAGACAGTATAAGGGCTGCCAATTTGCAAGTCAGTAAGCATTTGCCGAAGATCAGAAGCCTCTTCCTTGAGTCTTGCATTCTCTTGAAGAACACGATCATGGCACTCAGATACGTGGTTCAACTTGTCCATCAGATTGTGGTTCTCAGTGCGTAGCCGAACAACCTGAGACCATAGCTCGTCTAGGTGTCTTTGTTTCCTCATCCTCGACCTTCGAGCTGACTCTCTATTCGAAATCATTCTTCGCTGCTTCCTTTCGTCAATGATGCTAAGTTGATGTTCCTGATCAAGAGCTTCATCGGAAGTTGGTGATGAATTATTGCTGCTAAGACTTGAGGACTGATGCAGAGTGAATTCGTATGCTGATTGAGGAAAGGAAGAGGTCTGCAAGTTGGCTAATAATCTATTGAAATGGATGTAATTAGTTTCTGTGATTGCGCCAAATTTAGTTGGCAAAGGAATTGAATTCTCAGGTGATAGATAGTGAATTCCGGTTAGTTCACCTGGAAGCATGGCTCCAAATCAGGATGATAGCAGTTTAGGGCTGTGTATTTGGTTTTTGTGGAAGGATAGAATCAGCATGAGGAGTGCAGGGGTTATATAGGAGGGAAAAGGCAAATGAAATGGGCCAAATTTCACCAAGAAGACAAGAGTAACAGTATAATCACTAGACGTTTACATGAGCAAGAACTTGAACAATTCTTGTGGATGACAATATATCCTATATGTATTCCCCTCGTGACTAGACATGCATATAAACAAACATACATATACGAAACTATACGATATTTGAGTCTCTTTCCAAGACGGATAAGGAGATGTGCATACATGTACTTTTTACTGTTTATGTATGTTTTGAACAGATAATGTGATGCATGAGAACCACAAGAATGGAAGTTTAGTAATTTGGATAATCATTTTGGGTGTGTTTGATGATGTGGGGGGATGCAATTATTTAAAATGAGGACTACTTTGGCAGTGGAAGAGAAGGAAAAGTTGGCGAATAAGAAATGTAGAAATATGATGTTAAAGTCAATGTCACGGGGGTGGTTTTCTTCAGGGGCCTGGACAATTTCAGAATCATATTAACACTTCAACCTCTATCAACCAATAACACCTTGGGCTTCATGACGCAAGAAAGTTCAGTTTAAAAGTTGTGTAAATCAAACATCGTTTTTATTACAATTTCGGTGACTCACCCAGCACTTGATGCTGCTGGGATTGGAGGGGTCCATTAGATTGGAGTTATCAATTTAGTTAACATCCTGTACCTAAATCCCAACTATATATTTTAATAAACGTAACTAAAACAACCAAAATCGTATGCAGATTCCTAATTCATGTTGTATTCTTCAGTTAACAACATCTGCTACTTATCCTTCGAGCCTTACCTTACTGGGCTACCTTCCTAGGAAATCCCACTGGAATAAAGAGAAAAAGTAAAATATGCTTGGCGGGAGGAGTGAAGCAGTGTCCAAGAACTCAAGCCATCTCACCGACATGCACATTAATGAAAATTGAACTACCTCTTGCCCCACCAAATTGAGTTTTAAAGGTGTCTGTAACAGCTACTTCAGTAAAAGCAGCAGCGAAATGAAGGATAGCATATAAATTATCAGCACTTGCATAATTGTGTGTGTCAAGGAATAAGTGCTTTCTTCTAGATTAATTTACCAATTTCTTATATTCTACCACACGATACAGCAACAGCTACATCTATAGTTAATCACCTAATTAAACTACCTTATCAGATACCGTCACATCAGCGACCAATACGTTGGAGTTCTGGTATCTCACTCAAACATTAACCAGTAATTTCTCATTAGAGATTGTTGCTTATCAGAATCGTTTATTGACCCACTTGCTAAAATATTAATTAATGTTATTAGTATAAAAAAGAAGATTAGATCAAAAAAGTCCTGCCAAATCCTAGAGGCAGCAACTTGCGGACGCAAACGTTTTCGTTTTTTCTTTGAATATTCGACTGTGTTCATGACTTTTAGCTTAGCATCCGTAATAAACTATGCTCCCGGTGTAGGTGATTCTCCACCATGGTATTTCCCTTGAGCACTTTATTTCTCTTGTGGATCAGAATATCTATAGATTTATTTTATGAGTTAGGGAAATTAAAGAATTAGATTCCACGACACTCACCTTTAACAATCTAATCTAAAACATGTGTTTGGGTTCATGATTATCACCTATCAGACATAAATGTGTTTCTTTGCGCATCTTTTATGTGTGCGTAATACACAACAGCTGGTCTTGAGATGAAATACGAAATTACATTAGTCAATTAGCCAAAAACCCGATAGAACAAATTTAAGGATTAGTTTTAACACAACAAACTTAACAAATTTGAGGATTAGATTTATCACCCTCCATAGTTGGGCAGGTTTGTCAAAAACTGTCAACTTGAATCTCATATGCTGAAAATTGTACTTTGATGTAGGCCTTGTTAAGATCTCAATAATTTGATCATTGGTTGAAAGATATTGCATATGAAGTTCCCGGTTAGACACCTTACCGTGAACATAACAGAAATCAATTTGAAGATTCTTGGAGTAGGAATCAAAAAATTGACATAATTTTAAGATATGTGGCTGACAAATTCTCACACTAAACAATAGGTCCAACTTCATAAATTGCTATTGCAATGGCTTGATACTTTGCCTATGTAGAGGAGCGAGCAACTTTCTTTTATTTTCTAGAGTTCCAAGTAATTAGATTCGATCTAACACAAATCGCTAGGCCTATTGTTGATTTTTGAGCATACTTATTACAACCCCAATTTGCTTCACAATAGGTGGTAACTTAAAATTTGTTTGTTGCTCGAACGCTCTTATGCGGCTCGTCCCGACGCGGACTCGCGCGCTCGCTTACTCGTCGCGGCGAGGCTACATTCAGACGTCGCGACGTGCGGTCGCGCCTCCGTCTTCTCCGATCAATTTTCCATCCTTTCTCTCTCTAAAATCAGTATTAAACACTCCTAACTACCCATTCTAACACAATAAATGTCATAAATGCAATAACCAACCATCAATAACAACATTAAAGCCATTAAAAACTTACCAATCGAAGATCAAATCCTCAAATCTCCGTAAACCCTAAAATCCTTCAAAC
>JANVCQ010000003.1:21568072-21599029 GCA_025531925.1 Erythroxylum plowmanianum
AAGTTAATTTTTGTACTAATTGTGTAATTTCATTGAGTTGGGATTGTATATTTCTTTCAACTGTTTCTAAGGATTTGGAAAGAAATTAAGCACCTCATAGACTAATCCTTTGTTTTCTTTGATCCAGATATGAATTCAGGTTATTTTGAATGTAAAAGCTATTTGAAAAATGCCATCAAAGAAACATATGATAGAGAAAAAAAATTGGATGAGATGCTTGTTAGATATCATGCACGCAATAAAAAAGCACATAATAGTCTGGATGCGCTTAGATATCAAGAAATGTAATTGGAATATTTTTTGTGTATTATTATTTTGTTTAGCTTTTTCTAATTTGGCTTCATATTTGTTAATCCAAAATTTATGATTTTATGCCAATTCATAACTGTTTTTAATTTGAGATTTAAGTGTATTCTTCAATTCAAAATAATGCATAATGACAAAGTTTATTTTCAATAGGGAGAGTACAAAGTACAAAGAAGAGTACAGAAATGCTTAATCTATGAGTTTTTTAATTAATTTTTCATAAAAATTTTTGGTTTCAATAACCATTTCTTTAAGATCTATAGCCATTTTAATCATTCGACTAGTTTCATACATTTGATAATATCCACGTTGATTTAACATTTCATCTGATCGCGATTGATATCCATCTTGGTTATCTTTTTTGCGTTTATCTCCACAAACATGTTCTCGTTTTGTATAGTGTCTTCCTACTTGGTGTTCTTTACTTTTACTACTTTCAGGTTTTTCTTCTTCTACATAAAGGTCTTCATCTAATTCATATCCGTAAATAATTTCATCTTTGTCAGTTATTTGATGTATTTTTTATGTTGGTTGTAAAGTTAATTTTTGCACTAATTGTGTAATTTCATTGAGTTGGGATTGTATATTTCTTTCAACTGTTTCTAAGGATTCAGAAAGAAATTAAGCACCTCATAGACTAATCCTTTGTTTTCTTTGATCCAGATATGAATTCAGGTTATTTTGAATGTAAACACTATTTGAAAAATGCCATCAAAGAAACATATGATTGAGAAAAAAATTGGATGAGATGCTTGTTAGATATCATGCACGCAATAAAAGAGCACACAATAGTTTGGATGCACTTAGATATCAAGAAATGTATGAAACTAGTCGAATGATTAAAATGGCTACAGAACTTAAGGAAATGGTTATTGAAACCAGAAAATTTATGAAAAATTAATTAAAAAACTTATAGATTAAGAATTTCTGTACTCTTCTTTGTACTTTGTACTCTCCCTATTGGAAATAAACTTTGTCATTATGCATTATTTTGAATTGAATAATACACTTAAGTCTCAAATTAAAAACAGTTATGAATTGACAGAAAATCATAAATTTTGGATCAACAAATATGAAGCCAAATTAAAAAAAGCTAAACAAAATAATAATACACAAAGAATATCCAATTAACTCAAAAATTGTATATAATGAAACATGTTCAATATAATAATCGACAAAATCTAAAACGCGATCTTAAAGATATTGCTAAATTAATCAGTTAGTTTCTTTAATTATTTCACTGTGTAATTTTATCAAGTCTCTTTATAATGCATATTTCTCTTTTAATTGCTATTTCTCTTATTTCCATTATTTATGCTTTCTCGATTATGCTCTTTATTTTAGTTACCTTTTTTATTTTTTATCCCAATAGATATATACCTTTTCTTAGATCAGTACTTAGTCATGGATTTACTAATACATTATTATATCAGTTATACAACGAATGGTTAATTATACAACCATTTTTTATTTAGGAATTATTAGACCAAAATGAAAAATCTATTTTAGATAAGTATGGACTCGATAAACCTAGAAATTAAATACCTTCCAATAATGACTTCACATCCCTACAATTGTTCTATTTGTAATCAATCAACAAATTGTTCTATTTGTCAACAACTAGAAGAATTTATCGAATCTTTAGAATATTTAAAACGACAACATTTTAGAACCCTCAGATATTGGGAAAATCAATACAATTACCTTAGATCAATCACTAATCTTCAAACATTACAACCTATTCAAGAGCAATTAGATCTAGAAAATTAGATCCATCAGTTTTACACACAACAGCTAAATCATTACGAATGAACATTACATGACCATAAAATTAGTACCCCTTGGCATCTTCATGACTAAACAAAATCATGATCAAAATATCTTAGATGTAGATAATTTAGAACTACATGAAGTTCAAGGAATTTTTCATATTAATACTCTTTTATCAAATGAAAAACAAAAACAAATTGCAAAAACACAATTAAATCTCAAAGCTGGACAAGATATTCATAAATCATTACTTAAAAAGGTTATAGATCGTAAAAATATTATTTATTTTAGAAAAATAGTTCATGAAACACCTATTCATATAGATCAATGTAATGGACATATACATAACGACCTAATTAAAAACAAATAAATAAACAATTACACTAAATACCTCCCAAAAAATGAGTTAAAATCGGATATATTCATCTTTCCACTATTCAAATATTATTAAAATCTACTTTTCAAGAAGGAATTTGTATATATATATGATATTTTACATGCAATTTTATATTTAATGAGACGAATCAAATTAAATCCCTCATTAAAATATTAAGTATACGTTGAGAACGTGAATGTTGTCTTCCATTATTATAAGAATAAACTAGAGTTTTATTTATTATTAGGCTTGTTAAGCAAACTCAAGGCTATTTTATCTCGAATATGTTTAGTCCTATGATAGTGAGTTCTATTTAACTAAATTTATGTGATTTGGATAAACAAACTCATGATCACAAGAATTAAGAAATGATAAGCAAACTCATGGTCACATGAATTTAGAGATATGGTTAGGAATAACATATAAGATTTATTTTGGCAAGAATTGTCACATAACAAATCTAGGAGTTACATAAGATGTTACTGATAAACTTGTTATCCACCTAATTTAAGTTTAGTTGATTTGTTGAGCAAACTTAAGATCAACTATATTTAGATGAGATCCTAGCCCACTAAAAATATTAGTGTGATTTTTCCAAATAGTAATGAGGGCAACTATTTCGAATAAAAAAGTGGGAGTAAAGAAATGCATGATTAAAGTCCTAATCTCATTTGGTATTCATGACATATAATTAATTTCTCGATTTTCTTATATTTATATTTTCTCCTAAGTGGAATTTAACTTGTTTATTATAGTTGATACTAAGAATTAGTGAACCAAATTTCATGGACATAGGATTATGTTTGAGAAGATTTCTCAAAGTTAGAAAAGGAAATTGAATACCCACTATGTTATTTTGTTATTATCCTTATTGAAGATTCGGTGAGAATGTTTTAGAGATATGTCAAAATCATGTAGATGAAAAAATGTAAGGACATTTTTAGTTGACTAATGTCTCATAAACTTTCATGACAACATGTAAGATGTGTGTCAACATCATGATAGAAAGATGCAAAAGGTTGCATAGAGTAGAGTTGAAAGGTATAGTACCTTGTTGGAATTGTTTTACTTAATTTAACCTACTAAAAGTATAAACATGGATTGTAATTAAAGGTAATTTAACCTACTAAAAGTATAAACATGGATTGTAATTAAAGGAATTTATTATAGTATAATAATTGTTGTCATAAAAAGAAAAAATAGTTGCATAACTTTCTTGCCTATATAAGATATGATAAAGATCATATTTATTTCTAGTTCATGTTTATAAATATTTGATAATGAATTTATATTTAACATTATTATAATGTTTAATGCATGATAAGAAATAGATTATTGAGTAAAAGTAGTTGATCTAATTTTATACAAATAGTTTGTATTTGGTGGATGAAAGGAGACTTATGCTTAGCATAAATGACAAGAATAAAATTAGATAATTGAGACTATCATTTAATTCCATGTTGGATAAATCAACATAACAAGAATCATAAAGTTACATGCACGGATATGTATATCCTTTTTATTATGAATCGTATGGAACTCGTAAAACTTGTCAAGTTGAAAAAAAACCAAATTAACTTTGGTGTTGGTATTAAATTGTTAAATTTATACATATAATGTATTGGAAGGAAAAATAACTCATAAAAGGATAATGCTTATATTTCATTAGATTATTAGTGATTTATGAGATAAGGTTATATGTATTAAATGGATTGTTGATATAGCACCCCACCCTCGCAAGATACGTACCCAACATCTTGAGTGATATCTAAGTACGAATCTCACAAGTGTGGCATGCTATAACAGTCAAACTCTCAAAAACTCAGTACAATTTTTTTTTTCAAAAGTAATTTTCATACGTGTACAAGGAAATCAATAATCAATTTAAGGCCCATTCTTTTCTTTTGTAACATCAAAATCACATTTATTATTATTACACTCAAGATCATCCTCATTTACAAACCTTTCCATTTTGGAAAGTTATTATAAAACAGAATATTCAAATATACATCTTACAATAATTGCGGAAGATTCAATTTGATACAAAAATAAGAAAATAAAAATGCAAACTTCAACTAATCCTAACCTCTACGTTTTACTTCAATGCAGTGGCTATACACCCGTTTGCCCAACGGTATAATTCTTCTGAGCCTAAAAAATATTGCAAATTTTAGGTGAGTTTTGCAAACTCAGTGAGTGACCATCTTTGATGGCTCACTCAATCACAAAACATATACAGATCATGCAATCACTTAATTTCACATCATTTCAACCATAATCAAATAACATCACATATCATTTAATCATATATATGACAATTCACATTTAAAGTAGTCACACAATTCATTTTGTTCATTTGAAACATACATATCAATTTTCATATGCAATGCACGTGAGACTCACTTTCTTTTATTACTTTGTTGTGACTAAGTGTCTATAACTATCACGTATCCATTGTGGATACTAGGCCCATTGATAATTGTTATGTATCTATTGTGAATACTGGGCTCATTAATAACTGTCCCGTATTCGTTGGGGATACCGAGCTCATTTTATATAATAAGCCTTTGGCCCTTAATCACTTTCTAAGTTCTAGGCTCTTTTTCACATTTTAAGCTCTAAGTTCTTTTTCAGTAGCTACTCCGGTCACAACTGTCTTTATCTTTTATGCATTCATGTAATGAAATGCATCAATCACATATGATCAACTTTTCACTTTCGCATATTATCGGACATTAGTCCGGCATTCAACATTAAAGTTGAGAATCATTCTTTTTCATTCATATGCATATTCACATTTTTCTTCGCAACTAGGTCCAACATTTAACAATCCAGTCATGTATCACGTATCACGTATTTCATTAAATTCACATACAAGGAGCACTTCAATATCTCAATCATACCTCACAATCATCGGATCTTTTATCCAAAAATCAACACAATCAATCACATTCATATGATCATTCAGTAGTCAATCAATACAAAAATTCAAAGCAGAACAAACAATGAAATGAGACCATTTAGGTCGATTCACAATACGCTCCAGTTTAGCATTAGCTTCCATGATCTAGAAATGTCTGAATGCGGACGTTTATCCTGCACATCAAAATTATGCAATACACACATTGTACCCACACATTAATAAATTTGAACAATTATAAGCATTTATTTATGCATAAATGTATATGTGGACCATGTACAATGCATGTTCTTGACAATCCTGGGTATATTATCAAATTTCATATCTTATCCACATTCTCATTTTATAACTCAATTACTCGTCATTTCATTTTTAGCATTATTTGCTCTCATAAAATCAAATTCTCATTCACTTTAACTTTAACTTTAATTTGGTACTCATTAATCATTTCCTTTGAATCACAACCACAATCATATGAACCCCTTCATCTCCGTTATACACATGTTCTTGGCACTTTAATACCAACAATTCATTCACTATTATTATTCTAACATTATATAATCATACAATATCCAAGCTCTCATTCTTTCTTATAAATTCTCCAAAATTCTGGACCTTCAAGTCTATTTTCCATGATCAATTAGACACTTTCTACTAATAACATATTCCCTATTATCTTAAGTTTCTAATAACACTAATATCATTCAATTTGGTTCAATATTCCAAAAGTTATACTCCAAATAATTCATACCATTTCTTAGCTATAACAGTATTTTATGCCCAAATTCAAGTCAGATTCTGGAACTAAGGAGATAGGATTGGAATTCGATTTCTTCATAACAATTGTATCCCTATGTCTCTATTTTAATCTAAATTAAGAATAATTCCATTTGGATAACTACATAATAAGTTATGTCTAAAACAACGAAACATGTTTAGTGAAAATAGTCCAATTATCATTTTCCAAAACTCCTCGTCAATTCCGTCCCAAATTCATCAATCAATCTCTCCAGAATGATTTCATATGGTTATAATTTTTGGTGGAGATGAAGGTCAATGTGTTACTAGTCCAATGGTTTAATTCTTATGTCATTTGGGGTCGGGAGAATAAGTTATGACCAAAAGAGTGAAGGATATTTACATTAGTCCACTTCAGTAAGCATTCAATGTGACGAGCGTGCATAAGCACGATCGTGAGATTCAAGTTGAATCAGAAAAGTCACTATCATGCTTGTACATGATCGTGATTTTCTAGACTTCTCCAAAAAGTCATGATCGTGCAACCGTTCTTTTGCTTCTCCAAATTCACGCACTATAGAGTCTCCTCTTCTCAAAACAGATCTTTGGGTCAATCTTTCATGAAAATTTTGACAAGAAAAATGAAAGATTTAGGCCAAAAAATCTTCTACAAAATTTTTCCTTAAAATGAAACTAATTTCATGCACTTTGGTTCGATATTCTGCAAGTTATACCAAAAATGCTACAGACTATTCCAAACCACGATAGAATCTACAATCTCAACTTCGAGCTAAATTTTGAAACTCTTATAGACAGAATTAAATTTTGATTCCTTCATGAAAAATATAGAAATACGTCTTTAGTTTAATATGAACTTAAAATCATCCTATTTGGATGTCTATATACCAAGATATGGCAAAAATACAGATGTGTGTTCAGTAGAAACACTGCATTTGTAAATGTCCAGCACACTTCTACAAGGCTTATCTCTAACTCTAATTCATCTCTACATCTTAAAACATCTCTTTTGCTTACTCTATCACTCTAGCTTATTTCCTCTTAATTCTCAGCTCATTATCATTCACAAACAAATCAAAATTCATTATTACTTATAAACATCAAAAGCAGAACATTCATATACGAATATTAATCCTAGCTTCTGCACTTCTTCTTTTTTCTGCATTTTCCATTTTTTGCACATTCTCCATTTTCATTTCACCATTTCAACTCCCATTTAGCTCCAAACATTCAAAAGCAAATCAAAATCCATGATTAATGCCAAATATCAAAAACATCATATTTTTCACTTTTCTACACTTTCTTCACTTTCATTTTTTTTCTGCATTTTCATTCACTACACATTCTTCATTTTCTTCTCAACTTTCAGTTTAATCATTCATTACTCATATTCAGACATCATGTTATACCTATTTCTTATCTCTAAACTCAGTAGAGTTCATTTCTAAAAATATCCAAAATATTCACGTATAATAATGAAGACATCAATAGAAACAGAACATATATCAACTTTTCTCTAAAAATTTTCTGCACTAATTTATGCATGGTTTCACTAATCTTTCAACTCCAAAAGTCATTTTTACACTATCTTATAACATAATGATCATTAAATATGCAAAATGACACATACAGCATATCCAAAATCCATACTCACGTTTTAGCAAAATACGAATCCTCATTGTATAAACAATTATTAGCAAAATACTCATCCTCATTGTATAAACACTTATTGTTAACTAACGTGATGCATGATTTATTTTACATATCATGAAAACCCATACGGTACTTACTTGTTTAAACTCCAACCTTCAAAATCACCTGGACCCAAGCCAATATCACATGATCATCCACAGTCTAAGGTGGCAGGGTTAGATATTTTGGGGACAGTAAAGAAGAAAGCAAAATGAGATAACAAGAGAGAAGTGAGAGTAAGACTTGTGTTGTGAGGGTGAGAGATTTCTGAAAGTAATGAAGCTTCCAGAAGATGAAAAAAGTCACGGAGAAGATATTTTAAGACAAGAACAGTGTCTTGGTCTTTCAAATTAAAAGAACCGTGGCTTAAGACTTGGACACTTGTCCAATTTCTGAAGCTTTAACTAGTGTCTCATTTAACTAGTTCAATCTTCTCCAAATTTTACTCCAATTGTCCCTAAATTTTCAACATCATTTTCTCACAAATTCTAAAGTCATCTCCAAAATTCTTCAATATTATTTGACTCTTATTCCTACTACCATCCATCAATTAAATTGCCATATGGCATTTTTCCTAGTCCAATAATACCTATAATTTCATAAATTTCTCAAAATTCACAAAATTTCACATTAATAAATACACTCTCTAAATCAAATTTTCAGCATATATATAAACCGCAATTCTCAATAATAACACAATTTATAATCCAATTTTACCCAGACAATGTTAATGAGTGCATGTACAGTCATTGTAATATGTGCAAAAATTCAAATTCACATGTGCGTATACTAACAATATGCATGAGCATGAAAATGTAGTTTTCTTAATCTCTCATTGATCTCACATGTACCGTATTTTTGGGTCCTAACTCTTAATATGAGAATGGGTTATTACAGTTGATTTAAAATTTTGAAAAGTTTAAATTGTTTAAATCTAAATAGAAATTAAGCTTTGAGAATGCTGAAGCACTTTGATGAGATCATTTTGATAAGTCTTAAATTTTTAGTTATCTATAAATAATGAGATTCTCTGGTGAATATCTTCACAACAAAAGTCTATAAGAGTATGGATTTATGCAAGGAAGAAAACACAATATGAGATATTGTATGATGCGATATTATTTTTTCTATATCTATACCAAGTACAATGACTTATTTTCATTAGTTCCAACTGAATTAATTAGTAAGATTTAATATTAGATATGAAATCCTAAATTTTTTAAAGAGTCAAAGTTAATGATTTATAGATGTGATGCTTAGCTTAAGCATGTATGATCTACTTAGTTTAAAACTAAAATGGGTAATGAAAGGTTATGAGATATCCAAAAAGTAGGATTTAATCTTACAGACCTATTAAACAAATTGTTTGTTTCAATTTATACTTATTGAAGAATAGTTCTTAAGATAAGCAGTAGAAATAAGATGAAATTTGAAAGGTTCAAATCTCATAACAATACATCCAACTAGAACTAATTCCTTTGATGAATAGTTAAAAGTCTATGAGACATTAAAAGATTCATTTTCATAATGAATTCAAAGAGTTTATTTTGGAGATGATTGTGAAATTATCATGTCTACAAAAAGGTTCATGGAAGTATAGTTGTCCTCTTCAGTGGGAGTATGTAGAGACATATTACTCATAGAGAACAATAATTGTAATTTTCAATTACTAAAAATATAATTGTTGGACCCCATACTTTTCTTGGAAGTTAAAACTATTAAATGAGAAATTTTTAATGATTGGTCATGAGTAAAGAAAAAGGAGAATTCTTGAATTTGAAATGATATACAAGATTTAGGTAGTGAATGTAGTAAGTTAATGATAAGTGGGTATATGTGTGTATGTCCTATTATTAGTGTTCATGATCAATCATGGACTATAATTTGTTTATGGGTGATATTGATTTTAAATGGAAGTTGAGAGGAAGAATAGTGATTGAGCATGAAAGTTGAAAATGCAGAAAAGTAACAGAGCATGAATAGATTGATTATGAATTCTGGGTTTTTGATGATTTTTGACTAAACTTGTATATTTTGGAGTAGTATGAATTTATGGTGAATGAGTTGATTGAAATGAAGTAGAAAAACTCGAAATAAAAATTTGAAATGTTGGTTTTTGAAAATTGGAAGTCTGAAAATTTTGGGAATAAATAGTAAAAGAGAGTTAAATTTTCTATCTGAACTTCCATGAATTTTCTGGGTTGATCTAGAGAAATTTTGATAAAATTGTCTTCATGAAAGTTGTATTTTATCTTTCTAGCTTTCCAATGATATATATTATGAGATTTTTGGACATCTAAGTTGGGAGATATGATTATTAGAAATTTTTGATGCTGCATAGGGTGGTCTTTCATCATAGCTTCATTGTTTTGAAAACTTGACCCTTATAGAGATAGAAATTGTTTTTACATTCTTCAAAAAAGTTGTAGATATTTCTTGTATCTTTCCATTGATATAAATTTTGCAAAATTTGAAGTTCTATATCAAAAGTTATAGAGTTTAGAAGTTAGGATATCTATGAAGAAAAAGTGGAAAAGCACCGTTGTGCATTAAGAGTTTCGGCCAAAAGCACGAGGGTGAAATTGAGGGTTATCTAAAAAGCACCATCGTACAAAAACATGACAGCGACTTTGGAGGTTGGATAGCGAAAGTCGCTACGGTGCAATTGCACGATAGCGACTTTGAAGTTTTGAGAGGCTGATGAACATCTGAGAGTCTTTTCACCATAACTTCTTCGTCCGACCTCCAAATGACTTGATTCTTGAATCATTAGATTTGTAAGACATTTTTCTACTTCTCCACAAAATTTGGTAGTATTCTAAATTGATTTGAAAAATATTGATTGAACGAAAGAGAGGGGTTCGGTTGGAAGAATATGAGTTGGATGTTTTACTGAACATGCTTCAGTATTTTGATAATATATTGTCCTATAGAGATCCAAATGAGATTATTGTTGATTTGGAGAAACTAGAGACGTAGGGCTACAAATAATATGCAAAAGTCAAATTGTGATTCAGTTTGTAAGATATTGAATTTCTTGATGGAAGTTGTACATAGTACACTATTTTTGACTGTGAACAACTAGAAAACGTTTGGGCTATAACTTTCAAATTTTTGAACCAAATTGAATGATTTTGGTGTCATTAGAAACTTAAGAAAATGGGGAACATTTCTATAGAAGAAAGTTTTATCAAATTTCTTCATTTACCTGATCAAAATAAGGAGTTAAGATATTAGAAGTTGATGGATAAAAAAGGGGCAAAATTGGGAGAACCAATTAAATGAAGGATAAAAAGGAGAGAGCAATCATAATGTGGTATTATTTAAAAGAAGAAGAGGAAAATCGTGCGAGTTAGAAAAGAGAAGAGAAAGTCAAAAGAGAAGAGAAAGTCGTGAGAAGAGAAGAGAAAAGAAAGAAGAGTTCGTGGAAGCTAGGGAAAAAGGAGAAAGAAGGAGAAAAAGGAAGATTTGGGCTAAACCTAAGGTAAGCATCATCTTTCTTCTTGCTTAGTGGAAAAACAAAAAGAGATTAGAGAAGAGAATGAGTTTGTGTAGGAAGAAAGAGGAGAAACCCTAGATGGATTTTTATGGATTTCTAAACTAGGTTTTGGTTTTTCCAACCTAGATAGACTATGGGTAGGTTAAGCCTAAGCCCAATTTAGCATTTATTTCATGTTTGTGATTTTTAAAGTTTTATAAATTTCTAAGGGAATGTTGTGTTGAATGAGAACTTGGTTGTTTGAAGGAGACCAAGGGATGACAATTCAAGAGCAAAAGGAAAGACAATCTTGAGCTTGGATTTTCAACAAAAATTAGGTGGGTAATATGTTTATGGTTGTTGTGTGATGGGCAAATGCCCTATTTGTATGTTTATGCTTAGATTTCATGAATTTGAATTGTTGTGATTGTTGAAAAATGTATGATGATTCATTATCATGTCATTCCATGAAAGAAGAGTGGCTTTTTTATGATGAATTATGATCATGTTATACCTTGAAAAAGGTTATGACATTTTGAACTGAATGAAAAGATGAGAAAGCATAAGAAGCATGAGAATATGAAAATGTATGGAAATGAATTGAGCATAAATTTGATTGTGTTTGGGCAAGAGAGAAACGTTTCGTTAGTTACGTGCACGTTAATGTATAGCCTTCTCCCGGCTACTCGCTTGAGGCCACGAGATCCTGAGAAATCGAACTCGTTTTATTCACGGTTTAAACTTCGGTTTATCCATTTCGCTTCACGGAACTCTCGAACCATTTATTTGTGCATTTACATTTTGATTTGCCAAGTTATGATACAAGATTGAGTGTTATGTTTTGATGATTAATTACACTTGACATGTTCTATGTGATGATGTGTTGATCTATGAGTTGTGAGCTTGAATTGTGAATGATTGAATTACTAGCCCAAAGAGACATAGACGTATATGATTATATGAAGTATATGCATGTTTGATTGTGTGGCTCGTTGCCAATGGCTATAAACGTATAAGCCACTGAGCTATGTAGTTCACCCTACGCTTCCCTCCTCAGGTGCAGAAGGAGAAGATTAACGATTCTTACAAGGCATTGGAACTCCAAGATAGTTAGAGACTTTTCTAATGAAGTTAGTTCAGGAAATTTTGTAATTTAGAATCATTTTAAGCATAAGCATTCAAATTGTATCGTGTGTATTTCATATTTTTGTATTTTGTATTTTGAAATGAGCTTGTATAAACTCTTTTAGAATTTATTTATGAAATATGATTGGATTTTGGCTTGTGACTCTCTAAATTTTAATTGTTCGATGTTCAACTATTGTGGACACGCCACCATTATGGGATTATAGGTTCCGTTTTATCTCCGAATGTTTGGGCTCCGAAAACAGGGTCCAACATAATTGTCCAAGAACAACTCTAGATAGATATGAAAAGGTAACAGCTTAATTCTAGGAATTAGATATATAGAGATAGATAGATTGGAAGTTGTTCACCTATTCTAAGTCCAAATACATAGAAAATGTACTACAGATATTTAGTATTTGAGATATTAGATACTTGTGAAGTATTAAAGATATTTATTATTCTATGTGTGAGTTGATATTTGAGTTCAAGGTTATAAGAATATTTACTTTAAAAGTATTTAAGCAAACTTTTCTTAATTATGATGATAATTAAGGTGAAAGTTGTAAAAGTTAAACAAGTGCTCACTATAGAGAATAATGTAGAATTCTCTTATTAAGTAGGAGATTATTGGTTTATGCCATATAGTCAATCACTTTGGTTGTATTTTAGTGACAAAATATTTAAAGTCATTCTTTATCTTACACATGTTTAGATATATATGATAAATTTAATGTGATAATTATATATTGCAAATAAAATTATAATGATATAAGATTTATATTTCATTTATGTATTATCCTTAAATTATTTATAGCCATTGTTTTATTAATACTGGTCATTAATAAAACATAAAAAGATTAACACATATTATGTTTTTTCTTATGAAAGAAATAGTTAATCTCATAGACTAATGTATGGAAATACTTAAATAAATGTTTGAGTGCTTGTTAGAAAACAAATTCACTAAATTGACCCAACATGATAAATCCATTCAGAACATTACTTGTATGTCTATGAAAATTCTCATTGTGATGATTGTATAAGTGAGCATTTGACTTGAGATCTCCAAAGTTATCTTGTATAAAGATTAATATATTTTGATACTACTTATGACTTATTCTAATCGTAGATAGTTCAATCGGTAGTCATTGGATGTAGTTTAAATTATATGAAGGTAGTTGAGAGATTAACATATAATTCATCACTCTAAAGTAATTAAAGAGAATGTTTCGTTGTTTTCAATTAGTATTGATTCGAGAAATCCTTGACTAAGATAGAATAATGTTTTGTAAATTGTTTACAACTTTCATAATTGCATCAATAACTAATGAAAGAGAACTAATATGATTGGACTCAAAATAGAGTAGACATTAACTTCATAATCTATGTCTAACTGAAATATTGTATGATGAAAAGAATGAATTATACAGAAAAATCTTGCATAAAAAATTAGTCAAAATTACTTTGACATTCTTAAATATTTGGGTGATCATAATGTGTTACTAGACGTCAATCTTGATCTATGATTATAAATTGTTTAAATAGAGAATTAAATATAAATTAAAATGAGTTTTAATTTATCTAATTCTAATTATGAATTATAATTATAATTTATAATCATTACCGACATATATGAAAATTCAATGGGTCTTACATTAAAAACAAGTTGAAAAGAGAAAAGATATTTTAATCAAATTGGACTCGATAGTAAAGTTTGAAAAGCTTTATAATTAAATATGATATATTAAATAAATAATGATCAATATGAAATATTAAATAAATAATGATTAATATGAGATATTAGATCTTATTTAGACATAATTAGTATTCAATTAGAATTTAATTTCAATTAAATTACTAAAATGTCCAAAACTTATTATAACTAGGCTTAAACTCAAATGGAGCTAACACTTTTTACTTAATCATCTCTATAAAAGTTACAGAGTTCTTTCAACTTATTATGTAGATATCGTTACAGATCAAATACTTATACAACTGCGGTGGTTGAGATAGGCTAATTTCATAAATGGTTTGTAGGATATGACAAAAAAAAAAATCAAGGTTCAAAATAAGATATAAATTAAAATTCATACTTTATTATAGTTTATGTGCTAAACATTTTATAAAATTAAAGTAATCCTGATTTTTCTAAAATTAAAATATGAAAAAAGTTTGTAATATTCCAATGCATTCAGGATAGAATCCTATTTCGATTTTCCATCATTGATATGAGTTCCCACTATTGCTACAGGTAGAATTCTTTGAAATTTATATTGTGACTATTACCAAAACCCTAATTTATAAGTTGGGAATCAAGAAATTCAAGAAAGAAGGAGAACCGTCATCCTACGCTTCTGTTCTTTTTTTCCCCCCATTACACCCGTTAATAACGAACTACCAGTCGACCAATCGCAATTTCACACATTTCACTCCCTCACACGATTCAGAGTCGTCTTGATTTATCATCGTACTGCCAAACGTCGCTGCCTTCTTCATTTAAACTTTTCCCCACTATTCATCGTCATCTCCCCCTCCCCTTCTTGTATTTCTGCTTCCTCTCATAACAATTTCGAACCCGAAAAAATTTTTTTGTTTTACTATCCATTTCATAAAACATACAGAAGGGTTTCCCTTGACATAATGCTTGAGAAAATTAATGACTCTGTACAAACTACGTTACATAAATACAGAACACAATCAATCTCAAACTTACGCTTGTTTCACCATGCAGCTTAGAATTTAATAACTATCAAGGATGACAAGTTTTTCAAAATAAATAACTATCATTCCAGCAATTAGAGCAACAAAGAGTGCTTTAACATATTCCAAAGGAAAGTGCCGCCTACATTCCATGCTGGTCGCTTCAAGTTTTGATTGACAAGAAAAATTCTGTTCAAAACAGGAAACCCCTTCTTCATTCTCACCCTGAGGTGCACTTTCAGATGCTTTGTCCACCTGATTCAGGAAAAGAAATTCGATCCATTTTTAGAATGAATTGCCAGAGTAACTGAAGAGATGATTAAGGAATTATGTCAATCTTGGATCCTTGTTTCTTCATTGGTGGATCATCCAGGTACTTAAATCTTTATACATACGCAATCTTAAGATAATGCCAGATGTTCCTGTGATCATTATAACAAATTGACGATTCAGTGTCATTTCCGATGTAGACATTTCTAATCAGAGAGACTGATTCACAAAGGAGGATGCAAGGTATTGACAATTGATGGCATTGGATTTGTGATCATTATATCATTGGTTGTTCTAATTGCAAATGACTCCTCTTATGGATGCAAGGAACAAATTTCTTACGACTATCTCACTGCTGCGTGTGCTAATAAACAAAATGTGAGTTAACAAAAGTTAGACTATGAATAAGTCTGTTTGTTATAGGGACTTCATTGTTACGACCTTGCCCTTACCAAATAAGAAATCCAAAAGAATAAGTAGGTTATCAATTTGTGAGGATATCTAAAATTTTCTTGCACTGGAGAAAACTGATGTTCTGGTTTTTGATAATTATGGAAAACACCATATCCCTCTACAGTATAAGGATCTTTCCATTTCCATAACGGGAACCAAGCTTAATCTATATGTGTAAAGGATGGAGGCAGAGTTGATCTAACAACTTTACAGGTGGAGATTTTCAGGTCCTTTAAAATGAACAGGCAAAGAAGAGAATATAAGAAAGCCTGATATTACTGCACAGTATTTCCGAGGTGTTCTCTGAAACAAAGCAAGATGAACATTTAACTTCAGCTGGACCTTTTCTCATATTCTCAATGACCTAAACAGAATTGTACGATTGGGTCCAAGCAGAGGCAAAACAACAATGCAACATTGATGGAATGTTAAAATCAGAGCATGTGAGAAATTAAGTTTTCCTGCGGATCATCTCAAAAACTGTCAAGACTTCATCTGAATCAGGAAAAGACTTGCAACAAAAAGGGAAAAAAAAATAGAGATAGTTGCATTCAGAAGCTCGTAGAGAATACAAATAAAAGTGTAATATAGTGCAAACTTTCGGTTCTAGGACAAATATGGTAGTGAAAGGTACCTACCGACAAACTTTTAGATGGCGATACTGCTTCCTCAGAAGATTTGTCAAAAAGCTTCCTTACACGAATCATTCTCCAAGTTGACCAGATTTTCATTGTCACTACATGCTTCACTGCCCTTTTCCCTGTAATCCTGTCTTTTGGCATTTCTTAATTTCTCTGCCAATACTTCATTCTCCTTCTTCACTAAAAGTAGCTGCATAAATATACTACTACAGTTTTAGTATGAAAAGTCTACAAATTTGTTTATTCATTTGGTTAAGAAAAGTAGAAAAAAGGCAGCATGCCTGAATAAGTGAATGAAAGACACTCTAAGGTTTCATCTTCTTTTAAGTGTCCATTTCTATGAGTTATTGTGGTTGATTATGGACACCATTACATATAGGATAAGATTAACATTTCGATAAATAATGCCTTCTTATTTGTACTAATTGAGATGATGACAAATGCGTTCTTCAATAGCTCATAGAGAAACAATGTCACAGAAAAGTTATGAACAATTATAGCGAAGCGTTTCTAATTAATTTGAAATGCTCAAGAGTTCACACAACCTATTATGATGATAGAAATGGAAAAGAGCTTATATATATCCCAAGTATCAGTGTATATAGCAGATACAAAATAAAGCTAGCACCTGATTTTGAATGTGCTCTCTTTCTCGGGCTACTTGCATAACCATATCCATGATGAGCCCAGTTCTGAGGTTAATTTCTTTAGCACTTGCAGCTTTTGATTTGTTAGCCTTATCCAAAGATGTCTCTAATGTTTTCACTTTAGACCTTAAGAAATCTATTTCTTTGTTAAGTTCCAAGTTGGTTTCAGATAACAGAAGACATCGTTCCTCTGTAGCCTCTACTTTACTTTCAGCTATAGATGTTTTTGATTTTAAATCTTCAATTAATGTCTCCATGTCCCAAATTGCAGAATACAACATATTTTGTTGCTCCTGACTTGCTTCTGATGATGCCTTTACATGCTGTAGTTGTATTTGTACCTCCCTTAACTGCTTCTCGAGCAAGCTTACCTTCTTTGTGTTACTATCTCTGCTATCTTTAAGAAAATTGATTTCCTCTGTAAGTTCGACATTTGTATCTGTTAACTGTGTAACCTTGGCCTCTGTAGTTTCAGCCCTATTTTCTGCTTCGTAGGTACTTTCTTTTAAAGATTCAACTACATTTTCCATCTCACTTAGTTGCTCTTGGCTTTCTCCATATAAAGCATTTACATTCACCAAACGTAATTCAGATCTTTTTAGCTGTTCCTCAAGTGATTTTACTCTTTCCACCAAAATGGATACTTCAGAACCTTTGCTAATGTGCTCATCAATACTTCTTTTAAGCTTATTTAAAGCAGCATCTTTGGAACCTAGCTGCTCTATGCAATAATGGAGTCTAGCATTTAACTCAGCTTCTCGTTGAACTGAACCATTAATATTAAACTGAACAATTTGAAGTCGACCAGCCAATTCTTTTGATATCCCCATGAGCACCTCGGCAGCATTTTCTGCTTCTAAAAATCTTCCCCAAATTACTTCTGCTGCTTCCTCCATGCGGACAGATACCTGCTCTGTGTGGTGCAGTTTTACTTTCAGCTGTTCTTCATTCTGCATAAGTTCAGCCAATTTATTCTCAAGATCAATCTCCCTTCCCAGAGATTTCTCCAGCATCCTTAAAACATACTTTCTCTGATCTGCTGTCTGTCTTTTTGAACTTGGGCTAATGTATAATAGTTGATTACTGTCTGATAACTCATTGGTGTTTTCATCTTCCCCTACAGAAGTGCACTTATCTGTGTAGGTAAGCAGAAAGAATGAAGACTTCCTGCATACAAGTTTTAAATGGAAATATGTCACTTACAGTTCTCAAGTCTGAATGCTGAAAATGCCATCTGCAACTTGGTTGACTGTGTCTTCACCTTAGAAACCTTCTCTAGGGACTCATTCAATAATTCCTCTGACTGAAACACTCTCTCTTCCAACGTAGCAATATTATGTTCTGAAAAATAACTACATGAAGAAATTTTGTTACGGATCTCACAAATTTCTTCTTGGATATGATCCACAAAAATTTCCACATCTCTCACTGTAGAATCTAAAATTCCAGAGAGAAGATCAAATTCTAATGCCTTCTGTATGGACGTTGCCGACATGGCCATTACCTCAAGATCATTATCCCAAGCCAATAAATGCATCAAGAGTACATGCAAATTTACTAACTTCTTGGAAGTATGTTCCAAATTCAAATCTACTCTAGTTAGAACTTTCATGATAGTTTCTAAATCTTGTACTCCCTGGGCACTGAATGAGCCTCTGTCTTGAAGATCTAATATTGGACTGTCAATAAGTATATAGTCAACACTCTGGTCATCCATTCTCACAGTTAAATTCCTGTATATGGAAAACCAAACAAAGGAAAGCATATAAGAATAAGCTTTCTTATACACAGTGATGGAGATTTTGGTATGGACTACTAATGGGAGCGGGGGAATTCAAGTGTAAGCATGCAACAATAAGCATATTCTTGTACTCCAAATGTCTTTTGCACAAGAGGTAAGATACATGTCTTCCAGATAGCAAGCAATTCCAATATATAAAATGAGAGACTTAAACGATCACAGGCAAATGCTGATTATGCACACATCAGGTCCTTTGCACTGAAAGATGAGATGTGTTATGAAGACTTTCCCCAATTAAACGAACCTGAATAATCTTAAGTTTTCACACAAAAAGGTTCATTGCTGCAAATGTTCTGCATTACTTTTGGTTCCCCTAATTGTCTCCACCCCTGGAAACAATTCCCATCTAAAAATTATTAAGTATATAACGGAGAGAAGTCATCACCAGCTCACGTACAGATTCAAATCAAACAGTTTTCTGTGGAATTTTTACATTTGCAAATCTTTAAATGCACAAGATGACAGTCTTCAATGGTCTACTACCTCATAGTTCACCCCGAGTGAAAAAGATCTTGATTGAGCTCCTTAACGAAATTCAACCACCATTCTTGACTTTATGAGGGTAATGAAATAAGCAACTATCTATGGCAATCATAAAGCTAAGATAACGATTCCATCTAAGAGATTAAATCTCTCAGAGACTACACAGGAGTTCAAAGGTCACACCTTTCACGGAGAACTTACTTACCCACCCAAAAAAGAAAAAACTAAACGATTGGACAAATGGTAAAAAGTTTCTGCTAAAGTGAACATATAGATAAAAGAGCCGATACAAGCAATGACAGTATTAAAAAAAAAGAAGAAGAAGAAAAAGCAACGAATTGGGTCTAAGGAGAGAAGTACCTTCTTCAGGTAAAAGCGTTAATGGGTGGAGAGGGATTTTTGAAGAGGAAAACAAGTAGCCAACCAGAGAGAAAAAACTAAAAAATTTCTTTCTTTCTAACTACCTCAAGTTTCATAATACCGTTGATTCACTGGGATCTGTGTGGAGGGTGGTCTAAGTCTAAAATGAGCCAGGTCAACGACAAGGAGAGCAGACCAGTTGGTGATAGATTTTAATGAGACGCAATGACAGGCGCATGTTATCCATTATCAGCGCCGTAGTTGAATTATTGAGTTCATACAAGAAACTAAAGAAAAAACATTTTGGAGTAGGCCGGCCTGACAACAGGCTGCGATATAAACATAAACAAAGAAAAAGTCACATCTGGACGGCAGGTAAATTGTAATTCACTAAACTCATGATAATGTCTTCTAGTAGGTAAAAAAAACAAATATAGCAATAATAGGATCCCATTCCCAAGACCTGAACTGAAAGATAAGGCATATATGGCAACACTTGGGTGTATAATTCATCAGCTTTACAGGGATGCTGAATGCCGCTATACAGTGCTTGAAGGTTTGTTTGTGTACTATGGTATTGTTACAAATTTTGACAATTTTCTTATTTTCTACGAGGTTTTTATTTTATAATATTTTTATTTCAACAATAATAACATTTAAAATATTTTACAGAAGCCATCCATAAGAATTATATTAGAAACTCATCTTCTCTATAAATTTTTAACCTCTGTTTTTCAGAGATTAAAATATGTTAAATATGGAATAATGTTTCTTGACAAGATTAATTACGAATTAAAAAGACTATTTTTATTTTTTGACACATTTAACGTTAAAAATAAGAATTTTTCTTATTTAAATAATTTATACAATTTTTGCATTTACTCTCCAGCCCTAGTTTAAAAGAAAATCCCTTAATGAAAATTTCAATTTATAATAGAAATTAAGAATTTCATTTTTCCTTTAAATGATTTAAATCTGAATCTTGTTCTTTGTATGCAAGTTATAGGCTTGGGTAAATCACCCTCATAGGCCATAGGCCCATAGCCCAATCTCATTCATACAGAGAAGGCCTAAATGTAGCAGCCTTCTCTGGAAAAGAATTGACAGGTCACAACGGTACTACAAGCCCCATCACTGGATGCATAAAAGTAAGCAGTACTGATCATAACCTACGAACCAACATTAGTGTATGTTTGTAATTTTATTGTCAAGTACATTTCCTTTGGACCACAAAAGAAAAGATGCTTCCCATTACTAGCTGCTAGTGCTAGTCTAATATCGACCAGCACCGGCAACCAATTTTAGTGGAATGTGAGTTGCCTTGACAATTTTTGGGCCTCTCTAAATGCTTCACCCAACATTAAATTTAAACCTAAACCTACAAGTACACTAGTATTCTCTGAACCGCACAAGATTCTTTTTGAGAAATAAACCTAAACCGCTCAAAGATTTTAATGTATAAAACTTATTATTTTGATGCTCCTCATAGTTTGTTGTTATTTAAATTATCTCTACACGCCCTAAATCATTTATTAGTGTGAAAGGATACTTTAAACAATATTAACTTTAATAACTATGCGCAATATTTTAAAAATTAAACTGAAATTAAATTAGTAAAAATTTTCAGGTTTAAAGGTTCATTATAAAATAAGTACATATAAATAAGAATACAATTATAAAATAAGTAAAAATATTATATTTAAAATAAAAAAAGAATACACCCATATGTATATTAATGTATAATCAATTAAAGATAATTCTAACAATTCAAACTAAAATTGAACCAACATAAAAAAAAATAAAATACTTGTAACAATTTTTCTAAAAGAGGTCATGTCGTGTTATCATAAAAAAAATTATAATTCCAATATTATTTAAAGGCGTACAAATCATGCTTTCATCCAAAGTATATGTATTAATATCTTCTATGACATTTAAATAAATAAAAAATTAATATATCAAATTATTTTTTATTGTAATACATTATAGTTCTAATTTTAATATATGTAATAAGATACCAACTAACCATTAATAGATGTTCTTAATTCATATGTTGTGACATATCCATTTTCTTCATGAATCATTTTTTCAAGTTCACTATAATTAAGATCAAGTGATGATTCTTCTTTTTCGATCTAAAAACAACATGCTCAATACAATAAATATCAATTTGATCATATGTTCTCTTCTTATTAAGCGCTCTAAATACATTATTAAAGAACTTATGCAATTAATAACAAAAATTATAATCATTGAAAATAAAATTCAATCATTAAAATGCATATTCTTCATCCTTATATTATAAGTAACATAACAAGTCACTCGGTCTTTCATACTCCAAATTATTTTATTTCTTCGTATGAACATATTTAAAAATAAATACTCCAAGTGCATTCATACCTTGATCTAGAAGTTATTTGACTAAGTAATATAATAACAAGCTTTCTTAACATTAAAGTACTTTCACCAAATAATCTTCATCATTCATTTGTATTTTAAATTAATAGTTATAAAAATAAAAAGTATATTATTAATAAGTAAATGATAATCTAAAAGTATGAACACATACCAAGTTGCATTTTTTTCGTGTAAGTTCTCTCCTTAGGGATGATTGAACAAAACTTCCTAAACTTTCATGATTTAATTTTATTTTATTTGTGGTCTTTGATTATTATTTATTAGACAATATATCTTGGAATTCAATCACATTAAAAGGACCACCCACAGTATCAACATCCATACATATATTTCTATTATATGAATAATAAGAATTGAGAAGTTAAGTTACTAAGCGAATCCTTTATGTAAGATGATTGTCTCATCACTTATCAAGAATATCTATATAAGGCTCGTATAATGTCTCCTTCTTTTTAAAAAATCATAATTATTTTACAATCCCTTTATACACCTCAAACACAATTACTTATATGAGTTAATAATCCTTGACAACTCTGTAAATGGAGTCATAATCTTCCTAAAAATCAAGTAAGCATACCAAAATTTGTTATCCAAAATAATAGCATAAATCTCTTTTCATTTTATGCCTTTTGATAGCTTATAGCTTGAAAAATATTTACTTGTCACTAAGTCTTGAATTACTTGCTTAAAAGCATAAACACTTTATAAAGTTACAAATGTAGCTACCTAGTAGTAACAAGACACAATCTTTTTGCTTTCTAATCAAGACAAAAATATAATATAAATACACAAAAAATTGATCTTTTGGTCCATATTACCAATCTTTTTAAAATGAGATTTATACAATGAACAGTGCATGAGGCCAATAAATTTATTTATACTGTGATTGTAATAAGTGCCTGGCTAATATATAAATAATTGCATTAGTTGTAACAAACTACACAATATTTTTTGGTCCAACCACTTTTTACCATGTTAGGAGCATCAAAAAATTTGATTAGTATAGCTAAACCATTATACATGATTTTTGTCTCTCTTCTTTATCCACTCTTTATTATTATTATTTTATTGTGAAATTATTACAATTATAAAAATTAATTAAACACACTTTGTTAGAGTTTCTCTTAACTTTGAACAATATTTGTAGAGAATTATTATTCATCAATAATAAAGTAAGAAATTTGTAAGTGTTCTTTTCATCCATGACAAAGAAGATGTTATGCAGAGGGTTTCTCTTTATAGATTAAAGAATGAATATAGTTAATTCTTTAATGGAACTTAGGGAGATGATATAGATCAAAGGTTGTTTAGTTGAACTAGTATTAAATAGTTTTGTGTTTCTTTTCTTAATTTCTTTTACTATTATGTGTTTGTTTTGTAATTGTTTTATGTGCATGTCATAATTATTTATTAGTATAGAAATAAGACAAAAAGTAAGTATACACAATTCATCCTCTATATATCATCTAAAGACCAACACATTTAGTATTCAAAGAAACTATATCATTGCAAGTTTTCTCATAATTTGACAGGCCAAAAGAACATTCTAGCGTCCAACATTTACACTAAAATCTAAGTTGGACCTTAATGTTTCAATGCGTTCAAAATTAACTCTAACATTTGGAAAATTTTCAAAATTCCTCTGATTGGATGGAATTACTAACGAAGTTAGGTCTTCTTTAGTTAAATGCTGACGTGGTGTTTTTTAAAAAAATTTATTACAGTGGGACCCATACAAAAGTGATATGGATTTTTTAGCAAATAAAAGTAAGTCTCACTTTGTAACATCCCACTATCATAAAACATATATTTGAACATCCAGAGGGCATACCCTATAAGAATGATATGTTAGAGCAATCACATTTACTTCATATGAAATCATAAAGGACATAAGTATTTAAAATATTAACATATCTCATTTCATTAACGAAAACATATTTTACGTTGTTATTTCATTACAAACCATCCATATAGTTATAATACAAAAACCATCTGTGTTCACACTGTTTATACAAAATATTCTACATGAGATGAGTTACTAAACAAAAACATTCTATCTAAACTCCTCAGATGTCAGCTGACCAGACCTTTGAGCCATATCTTGATTCTAAAATGGATAATACTAAACACCAACTAGATTGCTTTACAAGCAAGGTCTCCTTTTAGTACCTGAAAATCAACGTTGAAATTTTGATAAATTTTGTGAACTTAATGAATGAACCATCATTAATGTATTCACTTAAAACACGTCATATACATATCACATGAATAAAACTTAGCTCAATCAATATTGTCATCATACAGATTTATGCCTTATATATCACATTATTCATCATGCTTCAACAAGCACCTTAACAATACAATCACTTTACTTAATCATTTCATATGCACCTTCTAAATGCAAAAACTTCATATAATCATCTCATAATATTTCACTCATTTATCACAATTATTCATATCACCATCAAATTCATAGGCATTTCATAATGTTATCTCAATATAATTCAACATTCATTTGTAAACAATTTCATAAACATATATAGAGATACAAATAAATGCAAATGAGACTCACATCCATTTTTACTTTGTTGTAACCAAATGTCTATTTATTGGTTATTGGTCATGTATCTGTTATGGACACCAGGCTCATTTTAGTATTGTCTGTATCCTTTGTGGATTGTAGGTTCATTAAACATTAGGCTTGAGGCTCTGTGTGCACATATTTGAGCTTAAAGCTCATTTCACAACTCCTTTATATGAGCATGCATATTCATGTAATGAAATGCAACATTTTAACATAATATATCATCAATCACTTTTAGTCAAGAAACACATTCAATTATCACAATTCATCGGATCTATGTCTGGCATTCAACATATGGTTGAGAATTCATTTTCCTTATTCACATTCAAATAACAAACACTCTCAATACAGTCTCGAATATCAAACTCCTCGAACAATCAATTGTCCAGAATCATCAATGTCATAATTATATCAATATCGATTCAATATAGAGAAATCAGGTTTAATCAAAACAATATGAATAAAACACGTTTCTAATCGAGTTCACACATCTAGGTTACTCAATGTACACTTCAGTTAGATATTGCCTTGACGAACCAGCAATGTCTGGATGGTGTCGGTCAATTTATGCCTCTAAATCAAGCGATACACACAAGTACACATCACTACTTGATCCGTCAAAAAATTCTCAAATTTACACATGTATATGTGTCATGTTCAATGCATGCTTAATTGATCATTTTGGCTTTTTAACCTTATTCACAAATCTTAATCATATACCTCATGGCTTGCACTCCTTTAGTTTGCAATTAGGTTTGTGCCTTAAGTAAACTTGATCACTTTCAATTCATCATTCATAAATTCATCAATTATTTCCTATCATTGTATAGTCACACAATTTACAAATTCTCATTCAATCATACTTAATTCATTAATTATATCCTTTGAATCACATTTGCATTTATAAGAACATCTTTATACCATTAACAATTCATACTTCCCATATTCATATACATTGATATCAATCAATCCATTCCTTAATTTATAACCTTAATTAACAACTTAAACTCATCAAACACGTAATCACTTAATCAAGCAACTTTCTAGGTTCATTTCAACCCCAGTCAAACCCAATTATACCATTATAAAGTGTCTTAACCTTCTATAGTCCAACAATTGCCTAAAAACAACCTTTTCGCCTTCCAAAGTACTTGCCACAACTGTGGGAAGGAGTCTTATAAATCCCATGATCATGGGATGAGTGAACCTTCACTCCCCTATAACCTTCATTTTTGCTTCCAATTTTTACTCCTTCATGCTCCTTCCAACTTACCTTCATCAAAGTCCATCAATTTCACTTCAATTCTATCTTGTTCAAGCTTCAATCCCTTATCAAATTCATGTCCAAATCTAATTAAAAAATCATTCATTAGACAACTCACAAATTATGATCTTCCATGCATTAAAACCAGAACAAAATTTGTCATTCATTTAATCATACATGTAATCCTAATTCTTTCCTATTTCAAGATCACTATATTAGAACCTTTCTTTAGCATCAATTCACCTTCTTTATACTTCAAATTTCAATTTAATTCATTCATATAAACAACCTATAGCATACGGTTCATACATCAAAAACACAATATAACATATTTAAGTTCTTCCATCAAATTCCGGTACAACCTCATCATCAACTTAATATGCAATCTATCCCCAATTCAAACAACATAAACTTTCTACTATAACAAGCCATAAAGAACAATCTTTTACTTACTTATTTAGCTCTAATTCTAGCTTAATTCATTAAGTCAACTTTGCCTTATATGCATGCAAGATTCATCACATGTTCAAGGTAATAATTGGATAATTTTCAGCTAGGATAAGAGACAACAATAATCTGATTCTTTAACTATCTTATGTAAAAGTTGGGATTATTGAAGTAGCAATTAGACATAAACATGGAAAAACATAGGGATGTAAAGGTTGAGAGAATTTCAATGGTGTGTGAGAAGAAGAAAGATGAATGAACATAGATGGGATTACTCTTGCAGGAGCTTAACACCTAAGGTGCTAGGTTTCACCAACTTAATCAGACATATGACTATAGGCATGTTCTCCATTTATCAAGTATATATGATGCCATATGCCACTTAATTACTTAGTTCATTTGTCACACAACCATTTCTGTGATTTTTCAATTAATAACTTATGCCAAATGTCACTTATTCATAGGCTTAATCATCCTAATTTTTCATGTATCCATTTGTCTTACCATTTGGCATTTTTTCTAGATCAAATGCACATTTTAATTCATTAATTTTCCAATTGTACCAATTTAATTCCAAATTTACTATTTGTAATCAATCAAACAAAAATGCAAGGCATAAATAATACTCAATTCACATCATGATCATTTTAACCTTTTCATACCCTAGTATAAGTCAATTGAGTGCATATACATTCTTTGCAATGTGTACTAAATCATAATTCATGTGTCTATGCTATTGATATGCATGTGAATGAAATACAATTCATAAATTTTCAATGTTATAGCTTCTGTGTAATATTCTACGATTCTAATCCCTCAATTTCAAAAACTGGCTATTACAAACTCAAGACAAAACGTTGTCTTTAGAGAGGGCATTCGAGTTGCATTTTGATGTTTGTATTTTAAATAAATTTGATCCCTACTTAAAAACATAAACTATACATATGGAATTCTAGAAATATCACTGTTTAACATATATCCTCAAATTTACATCCATTTATATTTTTTTTGGGCTTTCTGATGACCACATACAACATCTTCTCTATAAACTCATTCTTCAAGCTTCTAGGAAATATTTACTTCTATGATCCTCTAAGTAAATGATAAGTAAATGACCTAGTATTCTCCCATAATACATTAATAACCTAGCCAATAGTGTGGTACTAATCAGAACTTTCTGTGGTCAGTTGTACTTTGGTTGGGTTGGAGATAGGATTTGTCAAAAAAAAAACTTATACATTGACCCTTTTAATCATTTTCTTTTGTTCCATTTTTTGTGGTATGTTGTTTGGATCATCTGGAGCTGTTTTAGGTGTTATATGATTCTTTAGGTTTTGGCTAGGTTTTGATCTTATTGGCACTTACCTGCTTTGTGATAGGATCATGAGTGAGTACAATAACATGAAGAGTTGTGGTGTTTTCTTGTCCAGACTGTTTACAATGCAAGGTGCTGGGATCATCTTCTCCGAATTAATCCTAATGGTTCTTTCTAAAATCTTTCAAGATTTTTAGGAAAATATTCTATGGAGGGTGGTACTAACAATTATTGCTCTTTTAGCTGCGTTAACATTGTACAGTTTAAGGAAGATGCCTAAAACTGCTCGTTACACTACAATCATCAATCTTGATCTTGGAAATGATGCAGCTATAATTGCTCTTGCTGATATGAGACGTGTTATTAAGATTTATGTGCACGAGGACCTGAATCAAGAACAAAAGATTACCAATTTTAAGGCTATCAATAACTATCCAATCTTGTCAAATTACTTCTTTGAACTCCATAGGTCCATTTAATCGGCAATGTTAAAGAAAAATCATGCAGCAGTTTCTTGTTCTTTTGCTAAATTTATGATCTTCTTATTCTTCTTCTTTTTTCCAAGATTGATGTGTAGTTGGATGCTATTAGATGTGGCGTTCTATTCACATAATCTATCACAAAGAGACTTGTTTCTGACGTTGAAGCTAACTAAAGACCCCATTAAAGTGAATCCTCTAGAGGAAGTCTATGAGTAGTAAAGAGTCATATTCGTCTCCCCATTCTTTGGGACAATACTAGGTTACTTGTTCACTGTGTTTCTCGTCAATAAGTTGGTACATGTTATAATTCAATTTGTCGGCTTTCAAATGATGTCCACCTTCATATTAATAATGAGAGTGAGGTACGATTACTTCAAAGATGGGAACCTTGCTCTATTTGTTGTAGTATATGGACTGACATTCAATAACCCAAAACACAACATAAACTCAAAATATGAGTGGTGGCACCCAAGCACCAGTGATTGAACTGCGGTGAGCGGTAGTGATTGACGTCATCCCTGCTGTCGCTACTTTCCTCGACGACATGTCGTTATTTTAACTGGACCACATCGTCGCTACCATCTCTTGGGAGGGGAACAGATGAGTAGCGACTGCTCCTTCCTCTGATGGTACCATGGTTCTCTCTGTCGTCGCCGCTTAGGAAGGAAGCTTCTTAACTCCCTCTGCTGCCGCTGCTTCCTCTGGTGGCATTTGTTTATGTCCGTTGTAGAGATTGAAGGAGGTACTAGGAGAAAATCTTAGGAATTTAAACCCAACATTTAAATGAAAATGACACGTTTTTGGTCTGGGTGGAAGCTAACGGCATGGCTTGCCTAACCACCAACATGGAATTGAGATCTATCTCTCTAGCATGCAACTCTTCCTATCAGGAAAGCCTCGCTTATTCAAAAAAGAAAGGGCTAATTATGTATAATCCTTTTTGCTCATAAGTAAGTAAGCGCTTGTAGAAGCAGTGGGAGGATGATGAGTATATAAAGAAATAAAAACCAAAATGAAGAAATGAAATGGAAATAAAGTGCAACGTTTAAACTCAACCTCTCCAATTGCAACATTTTGTTTCAAGTAAGATCCACTTTTAATTTTTTTAAAATCCGTGTGATTTACTTGTGTGCCCCATTGAAATAAATTTTTTTAAAATGCCTTGTCAACATTTAACTGACGGAGTCCTAACTCCGTTAGTGATTCCATCCAATTAAGGGTTATTTTGAACGTTTTCTAAATATTATATCGAACGAAAACATTAAGGTTTAACTCAGACTTTAGTGTAAACATTGAGGGTTAAAATGTTCTTTTGTCCTATTTTGACAAATTAAGTTGGTGATCTTAGTTAAGACTAGAACAAATTAAACATAATACCTACTTGATTGTACAAAATTTTTTAATGAATTATCAGTAACTCATTTTTATAAATATGGGCAGAATATGGTTATTATAACACTTTAATTGTTTAACTTAAAATCAAATTATTTGTATTCCTTTTCATTATATATATCCATTAATTTGTTTGAGACTGATTATATAACATCCCACGTTAGTAAAGTTAAAGGTAGAGTAAATAATAAATTATATTTGTAACAAATTGGAACTATATATTTTTGATTGAAATAATTTATAATTTTCACTGATAATTTAAAATTGATTAAACTTCCTGATTTAAATTATCATGTTCTCTATTTAATATATAATCTTAATGGTATATTGATTTCTAATAATTTGTTTAAAAGGTATATGCAATTAAATAAATAATTATCCGTTAAGATCTTCTCCTAAAAACTAAAACTTCATATATTTACTTTTCCTGGGGATATTAATCTACTTCTAAAGTATAAAAAATGAATTGTATAAAAATCTTTTACGAAATATAATTGAAAAATAATATGGAATCATCTTAATTACGTTAATTTAAATCTTTAAATATAATTTTCTCTATGGCAAAGGGTCCATACCTAACATAACTTTCTTATTAACAGATAAGAAGTGAGAAACTGTTTGATATCTATCACTCACACAAACAACGCATCATGGTTATGCAATGATGCTTGCATGATATTCACATAACTTCATAATTCCATCCTTCAAACTCTCACTGCATTTTAACAGATTTTTCATTTAAACTCCTTAATGGTACGGATAAAATCGAACTCTGACCTTATATTTAATATAGAGGACTTTTATAAAATCGAAATCTGACCTTATATTTAATATAGAGGACTTTTATAAAATCGAACTCTGACCTTATATTTAATATAGAGGAGATTTCTTTAAAAATTTATGAAAGGTTCCATTATAATTTAAATTATTGTTAAAAAAATTAACTTGCTTTGCTTAACATTTGTCACCAAGTCCAACAAGAAGATGAGAAAGAGTAGCTATCGAGTCCTTACGCTTCTTGCATGTCACTTCTCAAGCTATATATATTTCTATATCCTTACTTCCATGAACAATTAGATATCTTGGGGTTGGGGGTGAAGACCTTATATATGCAGTATGCACAAACTAAAAGGACACTGGTTCAGCCGGATTCTGGCCAGGCTGAGCTTTACTGCTTGGATCCATAGATCTGGTTGTTTTCTGTAAAAGCTTCGACGCTAAAGTTCCTGCAAAACAAAGAAGGCACGTCGGGGGTTATATCCCGATTAGCCCCT
>JANVCQ010000003.1:21602293-21620075 GCA_025531925.1 Erythroxylum plowmanianum
AAAAGTAGAGAGTAATATTGTAATTAAGCAAACAACTATAAAGCTTTAAATCAGCGTATTGTGGTTAAATAAACTAACCAATTAACTATTTATCAAACACATTAACAACTTTTTAAGATGATAAAAAGTTAATTTTTATTCAATAAACTAAAAAAGCAACTGATAAGTTGTTATCAATCATTCACTGCGCTTTTATGTAAGCCATTTTAACTTAGAAAGTCATCAAGCTGCAAAATACAGTAGCAGCATCTTTCAACCCAAAAATCCTTGACGCATAGACGTTTTTTTTTTTGAAAAAGGGTAACAAAGATGCTAAGCCCCAGATTCTGAATGAAAAAGTTTATCTAATCTAAACAAGAAAAGAAAAGCGATCTTGTAAATTTTGAATCATTCAAAGGCATGATAGGCAAGAAATGGAAAAACCCACCCAGAGTTAATGTGTGGAAATCAGCTAGAGGTACATAAAATGCAAAATCCCCCGAGGGTTGCGTGGAGATGAGCTACAGCTACATTTTGAGCCTTTGACCAAAGAAACCCATTAAACATTTTAAGCTCAGCTCCCGAGAAATTAATTCTAAAAGAAAAATGTCAGTTGCTAGCCAATGCAGGTACAAATTATCACTTGGAATACACACCATATTAAAGTTAAAGCAAGTCAAGTCGATAATAAAGCAGAGGTTAGAGTCGGAGAGAAGAGTGAGCCGTTTTTTTAAATTTCACGGTGGCAGTGGCGGTGGTTAATCATCCGAGCTCTCTTTTTGATGCAAGCGTGGGTATAAATGCAGGACCTTTGCCGTTACTCTTCCCTTTCACTTTCTCTCTTTGAAAGTTACTCAAGTACCTTAGCTTCAATTCCCCTCCTCTCTCTCTCAACCCTTCTCATGGTCTTTATAATAACTGAACGAACTTCCAGGCTCTTTTCTTTTGTGTATTAACTGAGACTGTGGGGTTGTGTATAGAACAGAACAGATTGTATGTGAGCTGAAAAGCCGAGGAAGGTTTTGAACAAAACAGAGCCCAAAAAATTCAATGAACTTTTGTTTTTGGGTGGAGAAAAGGCTTGTACTGAGTACTGAGTGCAGAGTAGCAAAAGTTGCACAGAATCTGAAATGGGTATCTTTCTCTTGCTACTTTTAGCGGGCTTTCGCTCTCTGCCGTTGAACTCTGAATAGGGTTTTGAATGGGGCTGTTTACTTGTACTGAAATCAATGTTCTTTTGTTTTCTTATTTGACTGCTTCTACTACCACTTCAACTTCTATCATCTTTGGTACTCATTTTAGTACCTGGGTCTTTCAGCTTCAATAAATTTTGGTTTTTGGGCCAATTTCAGAAGCGTGTCTCTACAGTTTAGTTCCAACAACTGATATATTGTGGTTAGTTTTGCATGGATAAGTCTAGATAATTTTTTCCCGGGCGGATTGAGCTGTTAAAGTAATATCTTCACACACTTTGATCTCTGAAGTTTCTTCTGTTGTGGGTTCAAATTTTCTGTTTTGCACCTATAGCTTTTTAATAAAGTTAGTTTAAGCTTATATTAGGAAGAAAGAAGTTCTTGTAGAAGTAGAGCTTTTTACCTGTCTTCGCTTCTTTTGATCTTTGGTTGATCATATTGAGTAGTTTCTTGATTTGTTCAACTTAGACGTTACTTTCTCGCTTGATAGAATTGATAACATGTTTGCTCGTGGGCTAAATGCAGTTGTGAGATAAAAGTTGCTATTGGTGACTATAGTCGCAAGTCGTGCAAGGAATGATGGAAATGAATGAGAAGGACAAACTTGAACGGGAAAAAAGTAATGAAAATGCCATAAACTATCATTCTCCTGGCAGCACGTCCTCGGATTGGCGATTTACAGGTGCCAATATAGCAAATTCATCCCTGGGTCTACTTCCCACTGATAGTCAAATGGCGGTATGCGGAGGAGATGTAGCTAGAGTTTCTTCCTGTTCATCAACTTCTATGATAGACTCACTTGGTCCAACCATGTGGGAGCATCCCACCAATTCACAAAACTTAGGTTTTACCGAGATTACTGTTAAAAATAACGCAAGCACGTCGAACACAATAGAAATTGGGAAAGTTGGCCCTGCATCTTTGAGAACATGTATTGATGGAACACTGGACGCTGGGTGGAATTTGCCAAATACAATGCTGAAAGGTGGTATGTTTTTACCAACTGCCCCTCTAATGCTCCCGCAGAGCTTATCCCAGTTTCCTGCTGATTCTGCATTCATTGAGCGTGCTGCACAGTTTTCGTGCTTTAGTTGTGGGAATTTCGGTGATACGCTGAACCCTTTTGGAGTTCCAGACACCATGGATCTTTATTCTCAGGGTGTGGGAATGATGCAACGAACGGCAGAAGCTTTTACAGGTAGCGGGTTGAAATCTTTATCTGGAGGACAACCTGAGAAGAATGCTTTGAGCGTTGGTGATGCAACCAAAGATGTTTCCATGTCCGTTGATCATTTAGCTTTTGATGATAACCCCGTTAAGAATCAGAGAAGTGAAGGCCTTGTAAAATCTCATGATGAATTAAAACAAGGTGTTGGTAAGTCTGGCAGTGAATCGGATGAAGCTGAATTCAGTGGTGATGGTGGTCAAGAGGAGCCATCTATATTGGATGAAAATGGTGGGGAAATGTTCTCTAAGAGCCTTCGCTCAAAAAAGAGAAAAAGAAATGGGCAGGTAGAAACTACATATCATCATTATTCTCTTATTTTATGCTTGTTCGACTCACTATTCTGTTGTCTGTATAACTTCTTTGTGGTAGGATTCTGAGCTCGATCAGGCAAGGCAAACCCAACGATCGGCTGATGTTACAAACGCTAACCATGGAACTCAACAAAAAGCAGAACATAGCCCCATTTCAAATACAAGTAAGTCTATTAGAAAACAAGGTAAAACTTCAGAACCACCAAAAGAAGAGTACATTCATGTTAGAGCTCGAAGAGGCCAGGCAACAAATAGCCATAGTCTTGCAGAAAGAGTAAGATGCTGTGTCAAAGTGGTTTGGTGACCTTGAGCTACTTCATTTTAGCCTTTAAGCTTTAATGTATTCATTCTTAATACAGGTAAGAAGGGAAAAGATTAGTGAGAGGATGAAGTTTCTACAAGACCTTGTCCCAGGTTGTAGCAAGGTCGGTTGTTGGTATTCATGCCCGCCTAATGAAGAACATTTCAATTGAATTACAATATTGAATTACTTTGATTGATTCTTTTGTAAAATAATCAACCATATTTGCAGGTTACAGGCAAGGCAGTGATGCTAGATGAAATCATCAACTACGTGCAATCACTGCAGAGGCAAGTTGAGGTACTTGTGACAAGAACCTACTTCATTCATCCTTTAAACGGTGGCATGAATAATGCACAATACTCTCCACCCATGCCATAGGCAGCTCAATTTCATCACAGAGGCATTGTCTGCAGGCAGAAAAACACTATTCTACCGTATGCTACTCATAAATTGCTTGAAATGGGCTAGAAACTATCTATTTCTTCGTCTCTTTAATGAGTTGCTTTAAATATGTAAAGAAAACTTGGTAAACTGCAGAAAGCTTTAGAGCTCTTCAATGTCTGTACTTCACTGAGATCTCATCTTAAATATATATGTATTTTTTTTCAGTTTCTATCCATGAAACTTGCAACGGTGAGTCCAAGGCTTGATTTTAACGTAGAAGGACTCCTGGCAAAAGATGTAAGTGAATGAGATCTTTTGACAATCTTTTGCTGCCCAGTAAACCAAGAGTTAGCATGTCCATATGTAAAACATGGTTTACTTGTAACTTCTGTTTTCTGCATATTTTCTGGTTCATAATCTTCATAATTATGGTTTACCTGTATGCTCAGATCTTTCAGTCTCGGGCTGTTTCTTCCTCTGCTCTTCCGTTTTTGCCAGAGTTGACTATGATTTATCCCCAGTTGCATCCTACTCAATCAGGACTTGTTCCAGCCACTATTCCAGGAATGGAGAGCCAGTCCGACATACTCCGCAGAACTGTTAATCCCCAGGTGAAACCCATGACTGGAGGAATTAAAGAACCTTCTCAGGTACTTAATTGATTAGCCTGTTATCTCTTACTGTGTTGTTGTGAAACAGCATGGTGATAAGAATCTCCGTTTCTTTATTTGGAATTTGGCATTATTCATGCAAGTAATGACATTTATGTTATACTTTTGACAACAGGTACCTAATGTGTGGGAGGACGACCTCCATAACGTTGTTCAGGTGAACTATGCAATCAGTGCTCCTCAAGCTAGTCAAGTCATGAACGGTATAGCTTGTGTTTGCCACTTTTTAAGGATATAAAGTTTTCTTAGACTAGAAGCGAAGTGTCTCAATTCTAAATCCAAAGTTGTTTCTTTCTGTTTCCAGGATCGCTTCCCTCAGGCCAAATGAAAATTGAACTGTAATTGTTCCTCTTGTTGTTATGCGACCAAACGGCTTTACTTCTCATATTTCACAGCTAATCTTAAAGATAAGAGCATACGAGATTCTTTTCAGTTGCAATTCAACCTAGTTCTTGAGTTGGGGAGTAACTCTTCCTAGGGAGCAGTTACTGGTCACTTGTGGAAGGCAAGGTTTTTTGACACTGTAGGTTGATTGCACTTTGTCAAGATTAATACTGCTCCAACCTTATTGATTTGGGAGTGGAAATCCTGGATAACAGTACAGATTGATCAGGAGTTGTTCAGGTTGTGAAGCTGAAAATGTATAGATTGGTTTCTCCATGATTCTCATGGAGTAATAGCGAAGCCCTTGAATGATAAGATGGGCTCTGTAATTTACATAACTAGGCAAATTATATTTATTGCTTTCTCCTTATATTGTCATCTTCCAAAATCTCCACCGGAGAAGCAACTGATAAAAGTTGCTTCTTTATGACCAAAAAGTTACAGATTCTAATGAAGGGAGAGAATATGTACATCGACCCCCTAAACTTTCGTGAGTATGTTGACTTTTCAAAATCCCATTTTTATGTTTCGTGCCAAGATACGTCTACATTTTCTCAGCAAGATATCATTAATGGAGAAAATTTTTTACCAGGAGATTGATGTTAACACCTTTATAAGCATGATTGGCAATAGTGGAAGTAAATACGATCTTACTCGCTAGTTTGTGAATGTAAAGACTTTTGAGTTGCTATTAGAAAGTAAAAATCATCTGCAGTTTCTACTTTCTTATTTGTTAAACATATGTTGGGTTGGTAAAAGAAATGTTAACCAGAAGTTCTTTTGCAATTGAGTTACATGGAAAAACATTTTTAGGAGAGAGACATTGAAGGAGCATTATTTTCGTTACTATAGTGGCTACCTTCTATTTTTTAAATAAAAAATAGAATAATTAAAAATAAAATATAAAAGTTGAAAACTAGGGAAAATTGCAGCTTCTGTTTAATGGGGTTTAACAATTACTAAATATCTTGAATTAATAGTGTTTCATATTATTCATTTTTAAGTTAGAAACTGGGGGAAATTGAAACGTCTGTCTAATGGGGTTGAACAATTATCCAATATTATGAATCAGTCTGTTAAAGTATTCCATATCATTCATTTTCTCTAATTTGAAAAGAAAGAAATGAACTTCTTCAATGAAAAGCAAACTATGAACCGCTAGTTTGATTCTATTTGACATAACATATGATCTGATAAATCACAAATAAATCTCATGATCTCTTGATTGTCGTTCATAATCTCCTGACTGCTATTGTTCTTCTTGTTGGTTCTGCGTCAGTTTAAAGATATGAATGTTATATAGCAAAATTCATAGAGTGTGAGTAGAGAAGCTAAGAAAAATTACCTGAATTTGGCTACAGATTGAAATTATTTCAGCCAAAGGTGCCCAATCACCAAAGTTTCTCTCAATGAATTGATAGGCAATGCCACTCTTGCCGCTGCCAACAATAAAAAGTCCACCCTTGATTTCACCTTCTCCTCTGAAGTTTTGCTCTAATCCCAGTGCTTTAGCACGCTTGTAATTTGCAATAGCTCGGGGATTGAATACAAATCCTGATAAGAACTTATCCTTCAGCAGTTGTCCACCACCAAGAGCTTTAAAGAATTCCATATTCCTATCAAACAGTACAGCACCACCCCAGTATCGAGGCCAGAAGTCTTGTACCTGTATGGAAACAATTTACGCATCAAGAAAAGGAGCTGGGAATTTATTGCATTTCAGGCGGCTGAAACTTCACCTCGGATTCAATATTTTCATGGAGAACTGCATATAGTCGAACTCCCAATCCATCAAATATTGGCTTTTTAGCATAAAGCTGGTGAGCTTCAGCTCTGCACATGATGCACCTGTTGTGACGTTGAGAAATCAACTAGGAGTAAAGTTTGTCCGTGTACTCTTAAAACAACCATACATACAGTCTAAGTCTTTATCTTTTATAATGGTTGGATGATATCGTTCCAAAGCATAAAATTTACAATCAAAACCAGAAGAAGAAAAACACTTGCCCAGGTCGTCGGATGCACAGGAGCACAGCTGGTTTATCCCTCCACAGTTGAGAAGCCTTCATTGGAGGTGTTCTGGTTTTGACCAAAGGCTGCATCCCTATCTTATATTCAGGTGTCATTTTCTGTATTGATATATTTCCAATACAAGAATAAGGTGAAACCATGTCAACAACTGGAGGAGGTGTTAAACACCCACAAAGTCGAGGCTCAGGAGGCCCTGCTGAAACTATCCCTTCAAATATATGTCCATCTTTGACCTTTAAATCAGCAACTGATTGCTCCACTGATTTGTCATCATAATAGACTCCTGCATTAGATCTCAATTGCATCTTCATTGATCGGGCTGAACCAGAGCTCTTGAAAAGGGTATCGTTGTCAGATGTTTTGCGGGTCATCGTCCTTCTTGGTAATGAATATGAAGTGGGCAAATGCTCTGTACGTAAACCAGTTCTGTTCGTGAAATGAACGAGGTGACCTCTCTTCAGACCAAACTGTGTAGTAATTTCTTTAGTGCTTAAACTAAGAATCTCAGGCAAACATTTTCCTGAGGCCTCCAGCACATCTCCATATTGCATTAGCACGCGGTCATGCAGGTATGTTCTGATTTCCAACGCATCCTAAATTGAGAAAAAAGAAGCTCAGAGATTGACAGAGTACGATGGGAAACATCAAATTTTCAATGAGAACTAACCTTTTGCCTCTGCGTCATGTTCAGTACATCCATATCCTCGGAGTTCATAAGCTTCAAGGTTGGCACATCATCCCAGCCTTCCTCTAACAATTTTGGAAGCAGCTCATTCAAAGCTCCATTTCCTACGAAGTCTTCCATCGAGTAAGAAGCCATGTTCTTTTGTAACTCTGGATAAAACACTCTTGTTGCTGAAAGATTCTTAGATTTACCGGTGCCCTCGTTAGGCCTACTAATTGCGACTAGATGTTCGTCAAGGCTTGACAATAGTAGAGGACCTAACCTCTGTTTCCTAACTGAGGTTGTTATCGAGACACTTGAAATGATATCCCAAACTGTGATTTTTGTGACAATCTGTTCGTATTTGGACAAGTATGTTTGTATTAATCTTAAAGGGTACATATATTTGATGCTTTATTTACAATTTGTAATGAGCTGGTAAAAGCTATCATTGTCAGACAAGTCAATTAAAGCATTTCTTGATGGTCAGCGATGAGTAGGAAACCTCCGAAAGCTTAAAATATCTAATGTTAAATTTCTCCGCCTGTAGTTAGACACTAGTAAGTACCTTATCGAAACAAATTGGTGAAGAGTGTGGCTGTAGGCTCTGCCGGCCATAACTAAAAGGTAAGGTCACATTCTTTCTGCCGTTTCGTCCCATTCAGGTTTGTAAACTTTACTACTTAGTATCTAATAATTCAGAATTTTTGATTACCGCATTTGTCTTTGGTTCCATGGCTTGTAACTGGCTACAGGTTTCAGCTTTTGTTTGATGTCGGCTTCAAGATGGCCTTATATATGTTACAGGATTGTAAGAATAAAGCAAAGGCATATCGGCAATTGGCAGTTTTCAACAAATGCCAGAGTTGGGGGATCAGGTCTGTCTTGAATCATCGTTACTTCTTCGGCAGCAGAAATAATAATAATAATAATAATAATAATAATAATAATAATAATAATAACTATTACTTTTGAACTTGAATAGTATATTCTTGTTATATAAAAATTTTCTTATGCACTTTTACACCTTTAGCTACGATTTTTTACACCTCCTGCCAAAGTGAAACCACCTGCAAAAGCAACTGTGGTGATGAGTGAGGCCACAGTGGAGTACGATTGAGCTGTTTCCTTCATCCATTTCCCGCCCTCTTCAACTAATTCATTGTGCTCTTGAGTAAACAAATGTTTTGGAGTTTGATTGTTCAGAGTTTGACATTGTTTTATACAATAGTTGAACAACATCTTCCACTTTCTGCAACAGAAAGAATAAATCATTTGCAAAAAGAATGGAATAGAAATATGATATAGAGTTTGTAATTTGACCTTGTGCCATTGGAGTTCCCTTTGCAATTGTAGAACTGCTTCAGAACTTGATGTTGGTGGCCCCAACTTGGCAGCTAGATGCAGAAGGTTGTTTTTATTGTTGTTTATAGCTGATAAGAGTATATTCTTTCATATCTGCATTTGATGTATCAAGGTATAGTACCTTAATGTAATTATTTCACTTCATTTAGCCCATTAAAAGCATAAACTTGGGCATCATTTAAAGGCTTTGCTATAGAATAATAATATTTATTATTAGAAGAAATGATTGTATGACTTTTCTTGCCTGCATAAAATATGATTGAGATCATATATATTTATAGTTCATGCTAATAAGTATTTGATACTAAATTTAGATTCAACATTATTATAATGTTTAAGGCATAACAAGAAAAAGAATTTTGAACAAAAGTAGTTGATCCAGATTTATACCAATAGTTTGTATGTATTGGATTAAAGGAGACCTGTGTTTAACATAAGTGGCAAGAATAAAAAGTTAGATAACCGAGACTATCCTTTTATATCATGTTAGTTAAATCAACATAATAAAAATCACAGTTACATATAAGGATATATGTATTCTTGTTATTGTGAATCATATGAAAGTTGTTAAGTTGAATAATAACCAAACCAACCTTTGGTGAAAGGATGATGATGACATTGAGTTGTAAAATTTTATACATATGATGTATTGAATAGAAAAACAATATTTTGTTAGATTACTAAAGACTTTATATGATATAGTCATAAGTATTAAATAAAATATTAATTTAAAAATTTGAAAAGTTCAAATTATTTAGACCTAAATAAAAATTAAGCGTTAAAAATGTTGAAGCATTTCGATAAAATTGATATGGTGAGTTTTAAATTTTTCGATTATTTATAGGGAATGAGGTTCTATAGTAAACACCTTCATAATAATAATTCCATAAGTGTATGGATTTATGTAAAAAGGAAAATATAATATAAGATATTGTACGATCCAATATTTATTTCTTTTATAACTATACCTAGTACTACAACTTACCTTTAGTAGTTTCATTTAAATTAATTAGTAAGATTTCATATTAAATATGAAACATTAAGACTTTGGAAGAGCCCAAGTTAATGATTTAAAGATGTGATGCTTAGACGAAACATATATTATCCACTAAATTTATAACTAAATTGGATTATAAATGATTATGAGATATCCAAAAGGTTAGATATAATCATATAGACCTGTTGAACATATTGTTTGTTTCAATATATTATAGGAGAATGGTTCTCAAGATAATTAGTTGGAGTAGGATGAAATTTGAAAAATTTAAATCTCATGACAATACATCCAATTGGAACTAGTTCCTTTGTTGATACATTAGATGTGTAGTTAAAGGGTTACAAGACATTGAAAGGTTCATTTTTGTGACAAATTTAAAGAGTTTATTTTGTAGATGATTGTAAATTTATTATGTCAACAAAAAGGTTAATTGCAGTATACTTGCCCTCTTTAGTAGGATTTTGTAGAGACATTGCTTATAGAGAAAAATAATTCATATTTTTAATTATTGAAAATATAATTATCCAAAAACAATTCATATTGGATATGAGAAAAGTAACAACTTAATTATGGTAATTAGATCTATAGAGATAGATTAGAAGTTATTTACCTATTATAAGTCTAAGTATATAGATAATGTAATAAAGATGTTTAGTATTTGAGATATCTGATGCTTGTGAAGTTTTAAATATATCTGTTATTCTACATATGAGTTGATAGTTGAGTTTAAGGTTATTTAGATATTAGATTTAGAAATAAATCCTAATTAAAATCTATTTTACTTAGAACAATATCATTTTAAGATTGGAAATGTTTCAATGTAGCAATGGTTGCTAATTAAGTCATATTACATTTTTCATTTAATGGAAATGATTAATTAAATCAATAAGTTTTTAAATAAACTTGATATAATTATTTGAATTGTTTAAAAAAGTAATGTACTATAGAACATTAGATACATTGGGCATATAAAAAGAGCTAATGTCTTATCAAATATCCAAGTATGTATTTGTCCAAATTCTTTTAATTATGATGATAATTAAGATGAAAATTGTAAGTTTTAAACAAGTACTCACTACAGAGAATCTTGTAGAGTTCTCTCAGTAAACCACTTTCTTAGCAGTAGCATGATCATCATATAGAGATATGGTATGAGATACTTAAATGATTGGTTTAGCATAAGTGGGAGATTATTAGTTTATGACCTACAACTAATCAGTTGGTTGTAGTATAGTGACATAATAATTTAAAGGCATTCTTTATTTTATACATATTCAGATTTATATGACAAAGTTTGTGGAATAAATTGCAAATAAAGTTATGATGAGATTATAATTACGAGATTCATATTACATTTATGTATTATACTTAAATTATACCTAGTTAATGTTCTATAAGATTAGACATTAGTAGAATGTAAAAAACTAGAAAATATATGTTTTTTCTTATGAAAGAACTAGTCGATTTTATAGACTAAAGTAAGAAGATACTTAAACAAATTGGTGGGTGTTTGTTAGAGAATAAGTTCACTGAATTAACGTCCCATAAGAAATCCATTTGGAACATTACTTGTATGTCTACAGAAATTTTATTTTGATAATTATATAAGTGATACTTTGACTTAAGATCACTGAAATTATCTCTTACAGAAATTGTTATGTTTTGATACTACTTATGACTTATTCTAATCAACTATAGCTCAGTTTGTATTCTTTAGAGCCATTCGAGTGACGTTTGGTCTTAATGACCCATTTATAGCTAACTCGTTTAGAACCTTGTAGCACGTATACAAGATCCCAGGCATTGTTTCGAGCCATTGGTTTCAACTCTTTAAAAAATATATCTCATTTTCAGTATCAAATCTATTAAAAATGTCCAAAACACAAGCATAATGTTATAAATTCACATTGAAAGAAAAGCCTATTTAGCATATATAAAAATCTATCATACTTAAGCATTTACTTATCCTGAAGCAAACCAATTTCATAATTATAACTCAAATAAAAAATAATTAAAAAAAAAGTTTTAAATAAATTAAGTTCCTTGGCTCAAGCCCAGTTCTTCAATTGATAAAGTTGTTTAACGTTAAAGATTGAGTCTATAGAAGAGATTAATATGGGAATATTTGGTTTTGTATGACCTTCGACCCACTCTAACATAGTTACGTTACTTGTAAACAAGACAAATAACTTCCTATATGCAGAAGAATGTCATGCAATCTTTGTCAGTGTTTCCTTATATCAAAAGATAAAAATGCATAGATGTAGCTTTAGCTAGAGCATTGATGTCATCACACTTCATCCAGTTGTAGAGCATTGAGCATGCCATTATACTTTCACTGATATACTCTCAAAAGTTGTGGTGCAAGAGAGTGTAACTATATTGATCAAATTATCAAGAAAGGTATTCTTTTCAACCACCTCTGTAAGTGACTCACAATTACTTATTTATTGGTCACTAGCTAGACACTTAATAGTCATCCAATTAGCCAACCATTGATTAATCTTCCCCTCTTGCCGCAAACTTTTCAACTTTGGATGCCACCAATTAAAAACTTTTATTTTATTATGTGAGGTAGTTTTTGAAGCCATTAATATTTATTATTGCTATGTTACAAATTTGAAATAGTTTTACTGTGACCCACACTAGTAAATCAATTTATGATTTATGGTTTGTGGTTTAAACAATTATTATTTACTAGCAGTGTGAATAATAGTCTTTCCCTCACACACCTCTATCTAGAGTTTATAAAATTCCTATGTTTCTGTTAAATAATTTCAATCGAACTAGGGAGCCAAATCAATTAATAAACTAGGATCTATGTAGGTTATAACAATGTCATTAGCAAACAACATACACCAAGGCATATCCTATTGGATATTTTTGACGAGATCATCCATCACTATTGCAAACATAAAGGGGCTCAATAAGGAGCTTTGATGTAACTCAGTGTTGATAAAAAGTGTATTGTATCTCCTATTATTATCCTTATTCTAGTCTTTACAACTTTATACATATCCCTAATAATCCACATATAGGTTATAGGAACTCCCTTAACTTCTAAAAACCTCCACATAATTTCCCAAGGTACCCCAACATAAGCCTTTTTCTAAGTCAATAAAAATTATGTATAGGTTAGTCTTTTGCTGTAATATTCTATTAATCTTCCAAGGAGATGTAAAGCTTCTATTGTGGTCCTTCTTGGCATAAAACCAAACGGGTTATTTAAGATAGGTGCATCATTTCTCACCATCTTTTTAATCACCTATTCCATAACTTCATGATATGACTAACTAGTTTGACGCCTTTATAGTTGTTACAACTTTGGATATCTCCTTTGTTCTTGTCTAAAGGAATTAGCATACTAAGTCTCCACTTATTCGACATTTTAGTGGACTTAAGGATCATATTGAAAATCTTAGCTAGCGAAGTAAGAACCTCTTCATCTAGTATCTTCCACACCTCTATGATTATCTCATCAAGCCTTATTAGCATCCCACTCTTTATCTCCCACTAAGTTCTTTTAATTTCTTTCCTTGTGATTTGCTGACAATGGTAAATGCAAATTTGATTATAATTATATACCCATATTTGATGTATTTTGTTTGATATTTTTTAGTTTTGTTGTATTTTTGGTATTTAATTCTCTCCAAGTGAATTTGTAGGTTATATTTTCTTTTATAAAATAAAAGGAGAAGAATTCATATCAAATTGTGGCATAGAATGAAGATTTGAAGCAACTAAAGACCTATATACCTCTATACAGTGACTATGTAAGTCTCTGTAAATGTGTGAAGATTGAAGAATTTGGTTTTTGGCTGTGCAGAGTTACACGCTTATGTATCTTAAGATATATGACCGTGTGTGTTACCATGTGAGTCTCTGTACCTATGCAAAATCGTAAACTCATATGTTTTTAATTATACACCGTCTCTCACATGCCTTTGCAAGTAACCATGTATATCCCAGAAATCCTAAATTTTATTATAAAAGGAAGTGAGTGCAAGAAAATTGAGAAAAGCCAAGTTTTGTAGTAGTTTGAGACATGAGATAGCTAGAGAGGCAATGATTTTGATCAAGGGATGAGGAAAGCATAAAATTAACATAAAAGAGATCTGATAGAAAGATACATTCAATCCAAAGTTATAAGAGATTCAATAAAGGAAAATGTGAGATTTCTTTGTTTTCTATTAGTTTTTCTGCATGTTTGTTATTGATTTTGTTTTTTATGATTAACTAAACATGTTTAGTGTCTAGGTGTGATGAACCCTAGTTTCTGAAACATTATATTTTAATCTTTTGTTCAATGTAATTATATTGATTAATTATTGCGATTCAATTATACATTTTATCTTTGTTCTAATGTATTTAGAATATTAATGCGAGATTTGATTTCATATGATTGAGATTGAGAAATCCTCTTGTCTGAATATATCTATTATAATTGAAAAAAGTTGTAGCAAACCTATAAACACTTGAGTGCATTGATTGAAATCTTAGTGAGGCTATAAGGGTTTACACTTTTGATTTCAATGCGATTATTGATATGATTACTATTAATATTGACTTAGGGAGTTAATTTTAAGATGATTCTAATTGTCTGTTAATTTAATTCAATATGATATGATGATTTATGGTATGAATGGACATATTAGATTAACAAAGGATGGATGTTATAAAATTTATAATTTTAATTATAGTTTGCTTGAGGACAAGAAAAAACTTAAGTATTTATGCACCTATAAATGATTTCTTTTACATGTTATACTTTTATTGTATATTTAGTACTTAGTTTGCTCCAACTGTATTTATAGGTTATAATTTCCTTCATTGACCAAATAGAAAAGAATTTGGAAGAAAATGTGACATAAAATGAAGATTTAAAGCAAAGAAGGGATACATAGTCGTGTAAGTTCTTCAAAGCGTGCATATTAGTGAATTCTGAAGATTTTGGGTTATACACGGTCTAGGATACACCCGTGTATCAGATTACGTATCTCTTAGAACACTAAAATTTACTATAAAAAGATATGGTTAAAGGCAAAATGAGAGAGCAAACTTTTAGAGATTATTTTAGACATGGAGAGCATCGAGAAGGGATAATATTGATCCAGAGAAGTGGAAGACATGAAGAAATCATTCAAAGATCCAATAGATTACTACATTAACCTCAAACTTGCAAGAATATTCGATAGAAGAGAAAGGGAGATTTAGAATTATAAACCTTTGTTTTCTATTCATTTTCATAAAAAATCATCAATCCCTTCCATATACTTAAATTTGTACATTATCCCCAATGTATACAGTATAAGTATGTATTATAAGGAAAAGGTTTAGTGGTACTTTCCTAAGCTAGATGATTTTTTTTGAATTGTGATCCATCCAATATAAGATTAAATCCTTGAAAAACATAAATGAAAAAGGGATAAAGCATAAAAATAAGCAACAACAAAAAAAATACGAGATATGAAAATAAAAATAACATAAAAATGAAACTATTTTAATTCATGGGTTGTCTCCCATGCAACACTTGTTTAAGATCGTTAGCTCGACCTACCTTGCACATCATCCTCAACCTGGTTTATGATCAATGGCTTACTTCCACTCGTTTCTCCACAAAGTAGTTTAGTAGCCGATAAGTAAGCCATATGTTGTAAGGTAATAATTAGAACATAATTTATCAAGTTAATAAGACCTAGTGACTGCATTAATACTCTTTTTAATGACAAACTGTTAATAAAATAAGAGATAATGAAAAATCCTTGAGTTTTCATTTGATGCAAGCAATTTGTCATGGAGGAAGTGGTAACCCTCCGTATTTAAGGTAACTACCAATGCCTCTTCTTATTTTCCTTATTTGGCTCCTCTGATAGTTCTTCCTTAGCCACCTTTATCCACTCTTCTTCTTCTTCTTCTTCCTGGGAAAAGTTTTAGGGTCATCTTCTTCAATTATCTGCTGCCACTCCTTTACTTCCTCTTCTTGGATAGAGGCTTCTTGTTCTTCTTCTTGAAGCTCATTTCTACTCCTAAAGGTAATCGTCATTCTATGTTCTTTAGGATCTGTTTCAATAGGACTAATGATGAGAACCAAGTTGGCTTAAGCAAATCTCCAAAGGATCCATTGAGCATTCAAGGAGGCCCGATTAAAAAAGTTAGAGTCAAAGAGATAAAAGTTAGAGTCAAAGAGATAAAGGAAGCTATAAATGGGCTAATTGAAGGGATATGGACTACACAAGCTCTAATTAGCTTGGAAAGAATTCAAGGTTAAATAAATCTGATCCAAGTTGAATTAAGAAGCCTAATGAGTGTCTCAGCTATCCCAATCTATTCCAAGCATTCTAAGACATGTTCAAACTGGCTAAGATTTGTTGGAGACATTAAAATCCTAATAAATTGAGAGTGGTTTTAGGCATCAAATGTTGTTTTTTCCTTTTGTTTCTTGTCCAGACCAGCTGTTAGGATTATGTTTACACTATGATTAGCTTAAATCATGGGTGATTTGTCATTCTACTCAAATTATTCAATTAACGTGTTTTCTTACCTTAATTAGCTCAAAACTAATTCCTATATAAAGGCAAGCATTGTATTGTTCAAGACATTTAAAAAAATTTCAGAATTCATATGACGAGGTGTTTACTCTCTTAACAAAAGGTTAGTGACTTTTTAAACAAGACTTTAAATACTCTTATGTTATTTTAAAGTCAATTTTTGATTTTTTTTTCAAATAAGGATTATGAAAATGTTTGAAAGTGATGCATCTTTCTCATTTATGTTCACTTTATAAATTAGGTTGAATTTTGTAGTTTAAGTTAGACTTTAAAGGATTATAGAATTAAATTCACTTGATTTACGACTTTATGCAAGTGGCTAAATGCCTAGTAAATTGTTGAACTTTGCAATCAGATGAATAAAGAAGAGTTTAAATTGATCCATGCGATTTGCTAAATTCACTATAGGAGTTGATACCTATTTAAGTTAAGAGTAATGAAATATATTTTTCCAAGTATAAGAAAATGCTTAAGTGTGGGTAAATTTGATAAGTGCTAATTAGATTATGTTTTTAGCATGATTTTGAGGGTATTTTGCTCGTGTTTGAATGGTTTTATTAGATATTGCATATGGTTTATATTTTATTTATAGGAATTGTTTTAACTCCCTAGTAAGGAAGAAATGAATTCAAGTAGGATGGATCTTTATCAATATCCTCCTCATTTCTGAACCATCTCTCTTTTACCTAATATTTTAAAAATTAGCCCAAAAGCTAGACCAAGTTTAAATTCAACTTATATTATAACAAAGTTTAAAATTAAATTTGAAAGAGATTACCGAAAAATTTGAAGTTTGATTTAAAAAATTAAGTAAAAATTAATTATAATTTATAAAAATTATTAATTTAAGAAAAGTGTTGATTAATTAATAAACTAGCCAATTTTCATCAACAAGATTCATTAAAGTAAATCAAACAGAAATTTGATCGATTCAAAGTTTTTACAGTTAAACAAATTAAACTGATTGGATTTTTTAATCATTTTTTTTGCTTTCGAAAGACAAAAGAGATTGTAATTAGAGTCACATAGAACCTCATCTTTATATAGCACTAACTTGTTTACTTTAAGCTCCCCACAATCGTTTAGCCATTGAAGTTTATATGGTTATGGGTACTTTATAGTAGGTAAACTCAACTTCTCTACCAAGGTTATACTAACCGCATTTGTGCAACTACCACTATCAATGATCATGCTACATACCTTGTCTTTGGTGTTGCATCTTATATGGAAGATATTGTCACATTACTCATCATTATCTTCCTTCACTTGTGTACTCAATGCACTTCTAATAACTAATGCTTATCCCTTAATAGGGTACTCCATGTCACTAACATCCTCTAGAGGTGGTATGAATTCATCACCTGATTCACTTTCAGTCTCAACATGTTGGACCCTGATTTTCTTCTAAATTCTTGTTAATTGTCTAGTTATTTATTTTTGTTTTGTTTGTTTGTTTAATTGTTTATTTTTAGAATTGGGTCATTAATTAGAATTGAAGGAAGGACTAGAAATTTGAAATTGGAATGAAGTGTTAGAAATTAGTACGCTTGTGTTAAGTGGATTAAAGGTGTAGAGTCATAAAAGACAAAGGAGGGGCAAAATTGGAAAGGGTAAGTAAGTGAGGGGCATAATTGGAAGAAAGGACCAAGGATGAGTCTTAAAATTTGAAGAAGAGTGGGAGATGTCGTGAACAACCAAGGAGGAGAAGAAAAGAGAGAAAACG
>JANVCQ010000003.1:21646474-21663880 GCA_025531925.1 Erythroxylum plowmanianum
TAGTGTTTTGCATAATTTCAGTTAAATTGTATTGATGCCATGCGAGTGTTTAGAGATCGTTTTTGATAGTAGCACTTTCTTGCTGTGGGATATGCATCGGAATGACCCACGGGCGTCCCGGTGCGTACCCTACAGTGAGGGGGCGCTACACTTAATGCAATCAATCAATTCACAATGCAAGCAGTTAATCACACATCATAATAATTTATATCACTACACAGTTTAAGCTTAGGAATCCCCAAAAAAAGCCTAAGCTCTAATACCAAACAAGTTGGGCCCCGGGTGATAATACGTTTTTCAAGGCTATTATACGAGACTAGAAATTTTAAGGAGACTAATAGCGTCAACTCTAATGGACTTCGTTGCGGCGAAACCTTGTATGCACTGCCTAGGATCCTTTGGGAAAAATACACCGCAGCGAAAGTCATTCCTTCGCGGGCGAAGTTTCAAAAGGACTCCAACTCCTCTCAAGAAAAATATGTTGCAGTGAAAATCTATCCTTTGCTGCGATAAAGCTCTCTGACTAAACGAAAGCAACTCTTAGGGAAGGTTTGCCATGACAAACTTATAGCATTGCCGCAGTGAAACCTAACAAAACCAGCACCCAGTCCTGACATTTAACACACTAGTTATACACATACATACTAATTTACAACCTCATTAACCATTCAAACAAAAGATAATTGCCAACATCTACAAAAGAGACATCTTCAATTCTTATTACTCAAAAAAATGAAGTTTGAATGTAGCTTTAGTTACATAACAACCAACATATAAATAACTTAATATAAAATATAAATGGATGCTCAATGTTTGATACACTCATAAAGCTATCCAAAAATATAGTTACTAACTTAATTACAAAAGATCTCTAACTATCTTGGAGTTTCCAATGCCTTGTAAGGATCAACAATCTTCTTGTTCTGCACTTGAGGAGAAGAAAAAAATGGGTTGAACTATAAAGTTCAGTGGCTAATATATTTATAGCCATCGGTAGCGAGCCACGCAATTAAGCATATATATATGTATATATATATACATCTATAACTCATTCAATCTAGCAATTAGATCATCGACAATTCTAGTCCACAGATTCAAAGTAAAGGCTATGTCATCACATATAGCATATCATGTATATTCAACCATCAAAGCATAACACACAATTATGCATCATACTTGACGAATCAAATGAAATGCACAAACAAATGGTTTGAGAGTCCTATGGGTCGAAATGGAGAAACCAAAGTTTACACCATAAACAAAATGAGCCCGTTTCTTAGGATCTCATATGCCATAAGTGGGCAGCAAGGAGAAGGTTTAAGTCAACGTGCACGTGATGAACGAAATGATTTTTCTCTTGCCCAAACACAAGAAAATATTCATGCTTAATTCAATTCATCATACTTTCATGCTTCTTATGCTTTTCCCTCATTTCATTTATATGAAATGTCATAACCTTTTTCTAAGTATAACATAATCATGAATCATCATGCATTTTCCAACATTCACAACAATTCACAAATAAGCTATTAAGCATACACATATAGGCAAGAAATTTGCCCATTTATACAATAAATATAAATATCTTACCAGCTCAAAGTGCTTAGAAATCCAAGTTCAATTATGTCTTTCCTCTTACTCTTGGGTAAGATTTTCTTGGTTTCCTAAAACAAACCAAGTTCTCATTCAAATGGAAAACTCACAATGCTTCAATAATCAAAATGATAAAATTAAGCTTAAACTTAACCTACCCATAGTCCATTTAGGTTAGAAAAACCAAAACTTAGTTTAGAAATCCATGAAAAATCAAAATGGTTTCTTCTTGCTCTTCTTTCCTCCGACACAAACTCATTCTTTCTCTAATCCCTTTTGTTTTTCTACTAAGCAAGAAGGAAAGATGAACTTACCTTAAACTTAGTCCAAATCTCCTTCTTTCTTCTTCCTCCCTAGCTTCCATGATTTCTTCTCTTCTTTTCTTTCTTATCTACATTTTCTTCTCTTGTTTTCTCTCTTCTCACGATTCTCTCTTCTTCTTATTACAAGACAACAATATGTCTTGCTTTTCCAAAAATATCCCTCCTTCATTTAATCAAAAGACTACTCTCACTAACTTAATGACTCAATTCTAAAAATAAATAAAATCAATCAATCAATAAATGAATGAATGAATACTAATAAAAAGAAATTGGGGTCTAACACTAAGTCTTAGAAGAGGAATGAAATTAGGCAGTTCTTTTACAAGGTCAACACTAACCCACATTCTAACATAACCTATCATCTTTCTTGAAGTTGTATTTTTGACCATATATATTGATTTTTCCTACATTACTAACCAATTACTAAGACCCTTTGTTGACTATTATTCTAGTGGAGCATTTTGTATATGGATCCAAATGGGGATATTTTCATTCTTAATATGTCTCAAACTATTGTCAAGCCTGTATTGTTGAAGAAATAGTATGATTTTATGAATGTTCCATGGCATAGCTTTGAAGATCTCCTTTGGACCAGTTCAATGTAAGGTTGAAACCTGGGTTAAAAAGAGGGAATTTATTAAGTTAAGGAAGTTTTTATTTAACATTTGGATGAAAAGAAAGAGGTCCATCTATATTTTAATTATTTTAGGAGGAAGTTTTTATCTAACATTCGAATGAAAAGAAAGAGGTCCATCTATATTTTAATTATTTTAGGAGTCTGCTTGAGGTGGAGAGATGATGATCGTGAGGGGAAGAGTGGACATGTCACGTTATCTAAAATAACTTGGCTCGATGTAGATATTACTTTAACTGAAAGATTAAAAAGAAAACAACTTGAGACTAAGAAGAAAAAGGCTTAAATTAATGTTCCACAAACAAAAATAAGATGAAGGTAAGAAGAAAAAAGGTAGAAAACCTAAAATGCCTTAAGTGAAGTGGCTAGAGAAACTTCCACTAACACGCTCTGACTATAGGAATAGCTGAAGAATGACCTAAAGGATAGAGGAGACCTAAACTAGAAGAAGAAACATAAACTAGGGTAGAAGCTTGAAGGAAGATCTAATATAGAGAGATAGGAGTTACAAGGCAACCCAAAGACATTTTAGAGAGGGGGAGGTGAGTTTCTCGATGCTTAGATATATACTATACTAAGGATTTCTTTACTTATTAAGTAAATACTTTATTTTATTCTACAGTAGTTTTATTATTTTTGTAATATTATTTATAATAATTTTTCAAAGAAAATATTTCTTTTATTTAAATATGTTATTGAAGTGGATACAATGTTCTTTTTCATACAGCAATTTTCAATTTGTTCCAACTTGATTTAAATAACTTTTCTCTCTTCAACCCATTCTTTATGTGGGACTCATTAAGTTCTTTAATATGTTGGAAATAACTATAAATTATATTTCTAAATTATAATTAGAATTAGATATATTACTCCTTTCAATTTATCTTCAATTCTCCAATTAAAAAATTTATAATCATTGATTAAGATTGACGTCTAGCTACGCATCATGATCATCCAAATATTTAAAAATGTCAAAGTGGTTTTGACTAACATTTTTGTGCATGATTTTTTCGTATAATTTAATCCTTTCATCATACAATGCTTCGACTAGACAGAATATGAAATTAATGTCTACTTTTTTTAGTATAATCATATTAGTTCTTCGTCATTAGCTATTGATTCCACCCGGGCCAAAGATTTTCTGAACAAATACTAATCGAGAATAATAAAATATTCTCACTAATTACTTTTGGATGATGAATCCTATTTTGATCACACAACTATCTCCATATAATTCATCTTATATCCAATGACTACTGATTGAATGACCCATGATTGAAATAGATCATAAGTAATATCAAAACTTAGAAATCCCTATAGAAGATAACTTTGGAGACATCAAGTTAGAGGATCATTTATACAATCATCACAATAAGAATTTTCATAGACATACAAGTAATGTTTCAAATGGATTTATCATGTCGGGTTAGTTCAGTGAGCTTATTTTCTAACAAGCACCCATATGTTTGTTTAAGTATCTCCATACTTTAGCTTATAAGGTCGACTAGTTTCTTTGTAACAAAAAACATAACATGTGCTAGTCTTGTCCAGTCTTAATAGAACAATAACTAGGAACAATTTAGGGATAATACATAAATACAATATGAATCTTATAATTATAATATCATTATAATTTTTATTTGCAATGTATAATTATTCCATGGATTTTATCATATACATCTAAACATGTACAAAATAAAGAATGTCTTTAAATTATTTTGTCACTAAATTACAAGCAATCGATTAGTTATAGAGCATAAACTAACATGTTCAAACTTTAAACACTAATAAGAAACAATATATGCATTACAAAGTGAGAATAACTAGATGTTTATGATAATCTTTATTGCGTAATGGAAATGGAGAAAACTACAATCTAACTTGATAGTGGAGATGACTCGTTATCACAGAAAATCTAATTTTAATAGACAATCACTACTAATATAACGGGAAAGAATAGAGGACATGAGGAATACTTGAGAATCATAGAATGATTGGAAGTGGAGAAGAAGAATCGAAGGAACCAAAGAAACATCGACCGAGAAGAAGAACTGAATTCATACAATTTCGTCAATGAGATTTCAACTAAAAAGTAAAATCAAATAACGTCGTTGAAGCGGTTGGGATAGATTTATTTTTAGCTACGAAAATAATTTCATTAGTTACAAAAAATCATTTGGTTATTAAAAAACTGTGGCTAAAAGAAATTTTAAGGACAGAGATTTAACTAACTAAAAAAAAAATGAGAGTCATCCAATACTTGTTTCTAAGTCAACTTAGAAGAGTTAGAATCTTGGACCAAGGAAGTTGATTGAAGATATTGAAATGAATGAGACAAGGCGCTTAGACAGGTTAACGGGACTGTGGGAGCTATAGAAGGAAGGCTAAAGTTAGAAGTTGAAGGCAAAGGGGGTTTCGGTTATGACTAAAAGGGAAAGAAGTTTAACACTCAGAGGGAGGGAAGGAAAACTAATTAAGTTGAAAAGCTAAGTCTGATGAAGGGTTAATGAAGGTTTAGATACAATGCCTGAAATAGCAACAGGCAAGCAAGATAGAGGAAAGGATAATTCCTGGAAAAGATGTTAGAAAAAAGTTTTGGTGAGAAAAAAAGCATGAAGGACTTAAAAAGCTACATAGAGTCTAAAGAAAAGTGGAGAGAAGGAAAAGGTTTTTGCTTTTCTAAATATCATGGTGTTGTTTTTAAATCAATAAAAATAATTTATTAATTATAAATATGCTTTATTATAACTTCTGATTTAGTATTAATGTAATAGACGATGACAATAAATTCTTCATTAGTTATTGAATGTTGTCTTTCTTAAAATTAAAAATAAAATTCTTGAAGAAAAGGGGCAAGAAATAAATTACAAATATCCCCTTGCTTCTGAAAATAGAGCACAGCTTTTGCTACGATCAAACCCGGATGGAGCAACAAAATAGTTACCGTGAGAAGCGTTATATGGAAACAATATTACTGCACGAACCTGTTGTCACATGAAACTTAATCAAGCTTTGCCTACCGCATGAAGCAACCATCTTCCCGTCACAAAACAACCTATTTTGTTGCAACAGGACGATATTCATTTACAAAGGTAAATTAAATTATTTGATACCAATAATGTATTCGTTTGCTGCTGAGATTTAAAATGATTATCAAGCGACCAGATGACACACTTATACCTTGCTGCCTCCCAGAGGAAGAGGTTGTTGACCAGGATGCTTTATAACAATCAAATCAAACAAAAGTAACATTTTCAACCATGTCGAAACGATCCATAACTATGATCAAATAGAAATTTATTAACCAAGTACAACCACCGTAGCAGCATTTATCTTGCTTGATATTTCTGTTACTGGCAGTTGCTTTAAGAATAATTTTTTACAATGAAAAGAAGCTACAATCACTTGTTAAACTCGAGATGATGTGAGGCTGACACTGAATGCCAAAAAAAGCATCGAAGCAGTTTGGAGCATATTAATACCTGGCATCTGAACTCCTGGTTCTATACTTTGCGTCCCTGCACATTATTCCGCCATGCAATGAGATCCCATCTTCAAGTACCTTCCTGGGACGAACATGCACAATTGATCTTACTAACATATTTACATTCCCAAGAGAATCTACACAATTTGCAATCGTCGCAGGTATTCACCAATGCATTACAAGTACAACAATTGATTCACCTGTGAAGGAGCTGGAAAACAAAAATCGATAATAATTATACAGAGAAGTTGACCAAGCATTTGAATAGCTACTACTACTTAACATCCCGTACAATATTGAGGATGTCTCACCTAGGAATAGGCAAGAATCCAAATAAAACTTATCACTGTCATCTTATACATCTCCTAGGTCAAAATAGTTTGGCACAATATCCCTTTCTTATTGTAACATCAACTATCCCGTTCAACTGGCGCCTTCTGTCACAGAAGATTGCTGGTATCGAAGAACAATCTTCACAACAGAGTTTAAAAGTAACAAAAAAAGATGCAGACACGTAGCATACCTCATTCTTGCACAAATCTTCAAGCACAAACCAGAGTAACTGATTCCATTGATGTCAAACATAAGAAGCTCATTTTTTATGCATGGATCATGATCAAAGTCAAAATCCAGATTTAATCATCATGGCAAGTTGCTGAAACATCAAATACAGATGATCACTTCCGTTAAAGGTATTAAGGATCATTTCACACATTTCCTGATCAGGAAAAACACCATGAGACAACATCATGAAGAAAAAGTACATGGTTTCAGCCATTAAACATCTTTTACATAACCTATTAATTACAGCACTATAATCTTTGAGTGAAACTTCAGAACCAAGTTCGACCATTTGATGGAAAAACATAAGTACTCTATGGAAATTGCCTTTAACACAATGTGCCTTTATCACTGTTGAGTAAGCAACTTTAGTCAACTTTATATTTTGTCGCTGAACAAAAACCAGTAGATGGTCAGCATCCCAAAGGTTACCATAGGTAGACAGACCATGGATGAGGAGATTGTATGTAACAGTTGTTGGCTCAAGGTTATATAATAACATCTCATCAAGTAACTGAAATGCTTTCCTCAAATCTTTCGCCTGGCAGCAATATTGTATGATGGTATTATAAGTTACTTGATCTGGGAAGAGACCTATGTCATGCATATCCTCAAGTAATTGGAAAGATTCTTGCAACTTTGACTGTTTGCAAAATCTTTTGATTAGCACAGTATAAGTTACATGAGTTGGTTCTATAGCTTTTGCTTTCATCTCCAACAATAATTCAAACAGTTCGTGTGTATTACCCTCTTCACAATATGCATTCATTAGAGTAGTGTACGTTACTGCAGTTGGCTCCAGTCCATGCAGCTTGATGTTATTCAACAACTTCCTAGCTTCAGCCACCCCTCTGTATTTGCAATATCCATAAATAAGAGAATTGAAAGTGACAATACTTGGACTTATCCCTTGTTCCGTCATTTGGCTGAATAACTGTACAGCCTCTTGATTATTTCCAAATTTAACATAGCCATTAATCATGATATTATACAGCATGACATCCAGTCTCATGTTACCCATTAGTAAAGAATCAAAATACTTTCTTGCCTCCAACAACATCCCTTTCTCACAGAGACCCATCAGAATAGAACCTTGTGCGAAAGATTTTGAAGAACTTTTGCTCGAGTACAATTCCCTATATAGTTGAATAGCCTTTTTGACTTCTCCTTGCTTGCATAAAGCATGAATAAGCATACAGTAAATTATAATATCTGGTTGCAAGCCACTGGCCTCCATTTCATTTAATATGCTCAGTGCTACGTCAACCATTCCACTTTTACACAAGCTGCTAAGCAACACATTGTATGAAACGATACCCAGTTGAAACCCTTGTGAAAGCAACTCCTTCCGCAACTTTAATGCTTCCTCAACATTGCTCATTTGACAATGACCAAATATCAACATTGTGTATGTCAGAAGATCAGGATTTTGGCCTTCAGTTAGCATCTTGTGAATAACCTTCCAAGTTCTTCTCATCAAGCCACGATGAAACCCTTTAGCGAGAATTTTGTAGGTTACTACATCAGGTTGCACCCCGTGCTTTTCCATGTCAGTTGAGAATTTCAAAGCTTCTTCAATGGAACCAGTTAAACATAATCCATGAATAAAAGTATTATAGCTATACACATCAGGAAGTAGTCCAATCTTGAACATTATACATAAAACAGACTTGGCCATATCTACAAGCCCCAATTTACAGTAACTTGACATAATAGTATTAAATGAAACAATGGAAGGTGCGTATTTATTCCCCTCAGGCCCAAACAAGAATAGAAATGCCTCTTGAAACTTAGACTGTCTACATAGGCCATCAATAATTATGGCACTAGTATTGTCACTCTGAGGGGTGCCACTATCTAGTAGTTCATTATACACATCCCACATAATGTCAGTGTCTCTCAAGTTGTGCAGTAAACTATTGTATGTCTGAATTGAAACTTTCATGTTTAACTCTCTCATCTTCAACAGAATAAAGAGGGCATCACGAACCATTCCCAATCCAGAATAAGCAAAAGCCAATGCATCCCAGATCACATTACTTGAATCCATGTCCCTAAAGCTACAACAAAGCAGTTCATACATCAAAGGAGCTGATCCAGAGCCTGTAAAAATTGCACAGATTCTATAAACAACAAAATGAGCAACATTAATTATTTCAACAAACAAAGAAATGAAAGTGAGATTATTGTAACTAAGTACAGTTACTACTGTTAGGTATGACTATAAACACAAAAGGAGAACTAAACAAAAGAATGAATGAAGCAAATACCTTCTCTTCGAAGCATTTGGTCCAAAACAATACGCAAGTCACTGAAATGTCTCTTTTCCGCCAAAATATGCGCAATCCTTAACCTAGAAACCCTAGAATGCCGGAAACAGAAATCCTTATCCAACAAATTGAAGAAATCCACCGCAGTTACTGCTTCTTCAACACTCAAATCCTCAATTATCTGGTCCACCTGAGAACAACTCAGCGTCGGAACGATGGTTCTAAAGTGAAACCCACCAACAAACTTCCTAAAACCCAAGAATCTAAGACCGGAGAGAATTTCGTGAACAGGATCATTCGAGATCGTACCGGCAGTGGTGGCCGCGGAGGTGGAGATGGAGAATTTAGATAGTATAAGAGGAGAGAGGGAAGCGAGAATCGAAAATTTTATTTGAAATTTCAAGAGATTGCCGCATATCCGTTGCATATAAAAAAGGAAGGGTTTAGGGTTTATGAAAAGAAGACAAGTGCATAGAAGAAGGCAATTTCTTAGTTGGTTGAGAAATGCTTGAGATTGATATTAGGGTAGTGAAGTGAAGGAAAAATTGGAACTTGAAAACTAGGGTTTTCGAGAAACGCTGGTTGGTTTCGCGGCAATTTGGCCTGTACCTAGATAGAGGTTTTACTGTAGCAGCTAGATGGACGTTGTACGGTGTCGTTGACTCTGAGGGACCATTTAGGATCAATGAAAGCCTAGAATATCGTATCGAACTTTGTACCAAATTGAGTTCTGGTACGATACTTTACTGGTATCAGTATCGGTAATATCGAATACTATTTTGAATAATTTTTTAAATTTATAAAATAATCTCTAAATTTTTTTAAAATTTGCAAAATAATATATTGGTATGTTGTAAAGTTGAACTATATATTTTACAAGTTTACTTTTTTCAAAAATCATAATAATAAATAGTAATCACAATTAATATAAACTAACAATATTTTTAAATATTTCATATATAAATAATAATCACAATTAATATAAAAAAGATAATCATCATCATACAAATATAATACAATTTCATCATTTTAATAAATAATAATTACATCAAAATATCCAATAAAAAGAATAATAAATATCCTTAAATAATTTACAAAAAGAGTTCATGACGAAGAAATAATCAAGTAGAAGTTAAATATGAAACAAAAACAATTACAATTACATTACATAAATAGAATTTAACATAAACATCAAATATAAGTAAAATTAAAAGAAGAGGAAAAATAAAAACCTGAAATGAAATTTAATTGTCAATAGGAGAATAACCTACACTGACCCCAGTTATCATTTGGTACAAAATCCTCATCATTGAGAGGAGTTTCATTATTATTATCATTCAAATTTAATGCATCAAATGACATGTCAATGCTTTCACATCCAAGATTATCTTTCAAGTCATTGACATATACCAAATTCGATTCTTCAAAAACCCAATTAGTCAAAAAAATCAACATTATCAATGAAAATTGAATCAGTTGAACAACTTGTGCTATTAAGACTTTTAGTGAACAATTAAATTTAATTATTAAAAAATTATATCGAAATTAATAATGATAATAATGATAATCACATACCTTTCCTAAAGCTTTAAATTGTAGCGAACAAAAACCAAGTCATTCAACCTCTTATATTTCAATCTATTCCTTTTCTTTGGGTGAATAAATTTAAATATGCCTCATTTTTGTTCACAGCCTATTGTACTCACATATTAACTTAAAATTCGAATTGCAAATCTTTTCAATTCTAGAATACTATTTCGGAATTGATCCTATCAAGAAACTGTAAGTCATAAGATAACAAAAGTAATGTTATAAATAAAGTAAAGTAATAATTAATTTTCATCAAATAAGAAAAAGAAAATAACTAATACTTGGAGAAAGTTTTCCTCATTGTCGAATAGCAATTGGCATTCCAAAATCCCCATAAGACAACTTGTAAAGCTTCATTTGTGAGCTTAAAAGATCTTGCTTCCCGTCAATGCTAATAATTGTTGTAATAGTTAAAAACATTCCTCTATTAACTTCAGCTTACTTAGTAAGATCCAGTCTAAAATAGACATTAGAATTCAAAAATACCCTAGCTGTAAATAATGGAGAAGAGAGTTGTCTTTCCCTTCTCTCATTAATGATTAAAAGATATGGTGTGTATAAAGAAGGCCTATGTTTCAGATTGGTCGTGATTACTTTCATCGCCCTGTTATTGTTGGCTTTTCTTCACTATCAGCCAAGCGAAGTATCTTCACCAAATGCTCACAAACTCGGATATCAAATTGACATTGAGACCAAAATTCTCTATCTTCCAATATAATATTACAAACCTCCACTCCAGCATTAGACTTAGCATACTAAGATGCAATTCACTTATCACTTGTAAACATTTGTCTTAGCTCTTTCTTCATCGAAACAAAAGATTGAAGTAACAAGAAATTTGTTGTAAATCTTGTCACAACAGGACAACACAAATTCCTACCTTTGGTAAATTCTTTTCTCATCAAATTCAATACCCATGCATGATTATAAATAAACTTTGTCACTTTTTTAACTTTTTGTATAGTCTCATCAATAACAGGAAAATATCTAGGATCTCTTATATTTTCCAACATTAGGTCAATGCAATGTGTAACACAAGGAGTTAAAAAATGAATTATATGTATTCTGCAACCTTTTTCTTGCAGTTTTATAAGTAGAATCACTGTCATTAATAATCTGAGCAATGTTTTCCAGCCCTACATCATTCACAACTTTATCAAATATCGCAAACAAATTCTCAATATTTTTAATAAGGCCAGATGTATCAATAGATTTCAAAAACATAGAGCCATTTGTAGAATAAACCAAAAATTTATAATAGGCTCTTGTCTCCTATTTGTCCAACCATCACACATGATTGAACATCCATAAGTAGCACAATTCACTTTTTTTTCAACCAAATAACTTCTAATTTCAGAAACAAAACAACTCAAAAGTTTACCTCTTAAGTCATCAATCGAAGGACCTTTATATCCTAGAACATAAGAGGCTATTGCGTCCATCATAGGTTGATAATAATAAAACTAAGAATCATTGAATGATGAACTTGTATCATACCATCATCTAGCTACTACCATATCGACATTGTGAGTTGTATCTCTTGCATGAGACTATGAATTGTATGTTGGGCTCTAGGAGTTGTTTGTGGTGCAAAGAAACTAGTTACCTGCTTTCGTTTTTACCTCACATCAGCTTCAGGTACTTCTTCTTTAGCCTGAGATAGAACAATACTAGTACCACTACCACCACTTCCACTTCCACCTTCAACATTTCCAAAATCACCACGGAAACTAAAAAATGAACTTCCACTACCAATTTCAAAATTCAACCGTTCCCTTCTATCTGTCTCATATTGGTATTTATTAAGCAATGTTTTCATCTACCACTTTACATCATGACTTACTTTTTTACAGGATTCCACATCTCCTTTAACCCCAGCTAAATATTTTTTTAATTAGGTGATTCTACCACCTTTCAAATGCTTGTTATAAAACAAACAAATAGTATGGTTCCTCATACTAGAAACCAATGCAGTATGAGCCCAAGCTGGATCATTATATCTTCTTGAAGTGGGTTGATCATGAGTGCATATATCAGAATAAATAACACATAAAAATAAATAACACATAATTTTAGTATACAATATGCATATCCATCTTATATAATATAACTCATTTTGTATGATTACATTACACACAATTCAATTTCATATAACACAATTCACTATAAGTCAAAAGCTAACAATTCAAAATATTCAACATGTAAAATTACACAAAATATACATAAACACTTTCCATTTTTAACAATAACAAAACATATATAAAACAATTTCCATTTCTATTAAGTACAAAACATTCATAAAACAATATCCATTTTCAACCATTTCCAACAATTTCCATTTCCATTTCCAACAATTTTCATTTTCATTAATCACAAAACATTCATAATTTCATTTCCATTTCCAACAATTTTCAACAATTTCCATTTTCATTTCCAATAATCACAATACATTCATAAAACAATTTCCATTTCTAACAATTCTCAACAATTTCCATTTACAACATCTACAAATCATACATAAACATTTTTCATTTCCAACAATTTTCGACAATTTCCATTTCCATTAATCACAAAACATTCATAAAATAATTTTTATTTCTAACAATCGCAAAACATGCATAAACAATTTCTATTTCCAACAATTTTTAACAATTTCCATGTCTAATAATCACAAAACATTCATAATTTTATTTTCATTTCCAATAATTTTTAACAATTTCCACTTCCATTTCTAATAATCACAATACATTGCTAAAACAATTTTCAATTCCAACATCCACAAATCATAAACAATTTACATTTCCAACATCCACAAATCATACATAAACAATTTCCATTTCTAACAATTTTTAATAATTTTCATTTCCAATAATCACAAACCATTCATAATTTCATTTCAATTTCTAACAATTTTTAACAATTTTCGTTTCTAATAATCAAAAAACATTTATAATTTCATTTTCATTTTCAACAATTTTTAACAATTTCCATTTCCATTTCTAATAATCACAATACATTCATAAAATAATTTCCAATTCCAACATCCATAAATCATACATAAACAATTTATATTTCCAGCATCCACAAATCATACATAAATAATTTTCATTTCAAACAATTTTTTAACAATTTTTATTTTCAATAATCACAAAACATTCATAATTTTATTTCGATTTCTAACAATTTCCACTTCCATTTCTAATAATCACAATATATTTATAAAATAATTTTCATTTCCAACATCCACAAATCATACATAAACAATTTCCATTTCCAACATCCACATATCATACATAAACAATTTCCATTTTCAACAATTTTTAACAATTTTTAATTCCAATAATCATAAAACATTCATAATTTCATTTCCATTTATAACAATTTTTCAACAATTTTCATTTCCATTTTCAATAATCACAATACATTCATAAAACAATTTCCATTTTTAACATCCACAAATCATACATAAATAATTTCCATTTCTAATAATTTCTATTTCCATTTCCAACAATATATTCATAAACTAATTTTCATTTCTAACAATTTTCAACAATTTCAATTCAAAGTTCCAAACATGAGGATCAAATTGAAGGGTATGATATAATTTACATAATTGCCAAATAATGAATGACATATCTTGTAAAATTGTTCATACATATCTATTCATAACATGATTATCAAGTTGGAAGATGTATTCATAACATGAGGATCAACCAATCAAGTTGAAGGATATAATTTCTTTGGAAATGTTATTTTTCCTTATTTAAAGCTTTGAATCTTCTTTTCATTTCTAACAAACCGTAATATTATATACACCATTTTATATTTCGTTCTTAAATATATAAGTTGCTTTTGCAATTTTTAATTGACATTAATAAGTCTAAGTATAAATGATTGGAACCTACAATAACAATATATTCACAATTTGAAAACAAAAAAGTTCTTTTTGGGATACAGTTATTATATCATTACTTTCACACATTATCTATAATAAATATTTATGATACCCTCTCCATACATACATATTACTAAATAATTCAAGTTCAACATATTTTATACTCAAAACTAATAACCAAATAGGTAAATACTATCATTAACTACAATCGAATTATTATTAATTTCCAATTGCATAATTTTATATTCAACTAATTATTTACGTTAAGTTAATACCCAAATATTAAAAATAAAATATTTTTTGATTTACAAGTTACAAACTTATAACGTTAATTGTCAATTAATGATTTAAGTTTTTACAATTTTACAACTTTAATATTATTAGTTTATGTATGTTTTAAATTTAAGTTGTTTCAAGTTTCAAAATCGACCGTGCATTTCATTCATCCAAAAACTTATCATAAATTTATGATAAACTTAAACCAATCTTTATTCTTTATAACTAAACAGAACAACCAAACAACTCATTCATCACCGTGACTGAATCAAAACAACCAAACAACTCATTCATCACCGTGACTGAAACATTCATAATTCCATTTCCAATATTCAAATCACAAATGACAAAACAAAACCGTAATCATTCAACATTTCAATTCCAATATCCAACTCAGATACATGCAAATTGCACGTCACAAAACCAAGTTCCAACATCCAACCAATTCACAAATCCATCATTTAATCCAACACAATAAAAATGTAATTAAGCAGGAAAAATTCAAAATCTAAAAAAACACACCCAAAAATAATTCACTTACTTCGGGTCTTCAGGTCTTCGGGTGGGTAACAGGTCAGAGGCTTCCAATGGCTTCTGGTGTAGATGTGCCTAAGCTACGACCTTCTCTCCTCCTTTAGACGTTCAGTGGCGACGACGTGATGCGGTGGTCCTCATGGAGGAAGGTTGAAGATGGTGGCATCTTCAGGGGACATCAGGGGAGGAGCCGAGAAGGATGAGGGAAGGAGCAGCACTGCCAGAGAGGGACCAGTCACTAGTATCATCAGAGATGAAGAGCAGAATGAGAGAGAGAGAACAACGGCAGTGGTAAATGAAGAAGTGACACTCGGTGAGAGAGAGATAGACAAAATGAGAAGAAAGGTAGAATAAGGTTTGAGAGAGTGGAGAAGACAGAGACGGGGGGAATGATAGTGGCGGTAGAGTCGGTGAGAGAGAGATAGAGAGAGAGAAAGAAACTGAAGCAAGGATGAGAAGGTTCGGGAGAGATTGAGAGAGTGTAGAGGTCGGGGTCAGTTTAGGTTTAACATTTTCAGGGAAAAAATTTTAAAAATTGCAAATTGGTCCTTAACTTTTTCGAATTTGTTCAGTACCAGGTACTGAACGATATTAAAGGCTGGTACTGAAGGAATGAATACTGTTCCATTTTTTACTGGTACCGATTGGTACAGAATAATATTCGTTCCTATGGGTACAATTGAAAAGCTAATATGTATAATGTTTACATAATGCTTAATTAACTAATGCGATGTTTGGATGGACATAAAGAAATATAGAGGTGAGAGTATTAGATCAAGCATATCACTGTGATACATGTTCTCTGTACCCGGTAGTTAGGTAACAAACTTTTTTTCAGTAAAATGTCACATATCTAACCAATGTTACAAATATCGTACTAGTCCTAGTACTAGATTAGGTTCTGGTATAACACTGTATCGGTATCGGTTAATACTGAAATTGTTTCGAGCAATTTTTAAAGTTATGAAATAGTCTCTGAGTTTTTTTAAAATTGTAGGATAGTTCATTAGTGCATTGTCTTGTATACTTTATAATTCTACATAAACCTAATCTCTGAAAATCATAATAATAAACATTTAATTTAGAACAATATACTTAAACCAAGTCAACCCACAATTGAGTCTAGACAAAAGCATTGAAGACAACCCACAATCATGGCCTAATTGCCACAATCATGACAGAAGCCTCAAATATGGCCCACGATCATGGCATGCATCAAGCAGACACATAGACATAAAAAAAGTCAAGTTTTGAGGGAATTTTTAGACCTTTTCGACCCTAAAAAAACCTAAGGGCTACCTAAAATACAAAAAATATATAAAGAATAAGACAAAGAAGGAGAAGGTAGCTTTTGCATCAGCCACCATTGAGAAACCCTAATGAGAGTTCATCAAGAGATTGAGAAAGAGAAGAAGGAAGAGAGACATGGAGAAGAAACCGACGTGAAGTACTTCTCAGAACAGGATTAGATCTTCTTTCTAGTGTATTTTCAATTTTATCAATATATAGAATTTGGATAGTTATTGAGATAGGATTTATGAATGTTGAGGATGTCTAAACTCACCTTCAAGTTGTTTTTATCTTTGATTTAATACACATCTAATTGTTTTATGTTATTTGGATTCATTGTGATTGATTAATGAGATTGCATAATTCAGCAATAAACTAAAAGGGTGAACTGATGAAAAATAATTAAATTGGGCTAACAAGAATTAGGTAATTTAATAAGAACGAGAAATCAATCAAATTGGTAATTATATGACAAGAGATCTCACATAGGTTCTGGTAGTCTAGTGGAAAACTTCATATCTAATTAGGGTTTGGATAAATTATGAATTGAGAAATTACAATTTTCTATAATCTAATTAGGGTTATAATTTAGGGCTTTTGGTTATAACTCGAGAGAGTGTAATCAACCCTAGGATAGTCCAAGACCAATAATACAACATTTCATAATTAATTAGGTTAGTGTTGAAAATAGGTAAAAATTTCACCATTCTCTCAATTGGTAGTTCCTTAGGTTAATTCTTGGTGTGTGCATTGCAATTTGCTAATTTGTTAATATTTCATGATTAATTCTTGATTAAATTGAGTTATTGTTTTAGCTTAGTTACAGTTGAATTTTTGCAATTTGTATCGGCCTTAGAGTTTAGGATTAGATTAACCTTCCTCATGGGATTGACAACTTAAATACTACGCCCATATGGTTGTGGAATATCGAGGTTAAAATATTAAAAATTACACAT
>JANVCQ010000003.1:21675586-21689317 GCA_025531925.1 Erythroxylum plowmanianum
TTGATAATAAATTTAAATTTATTAAATATATAAATATAATGTTGAATTAAACTATGCATAATTTTTATTAGAAATAAATAATTAAATAATATATATTTAAATGATAGTAAATCAGATTATTAAAAAAACGAAAACAGGAAACAAAAATCACTTTTTATAGTTTTCATAATTTTTGAAAACTGGAAGAAACTAAAACCAAAACCAAAAACAAAAACTAAAAACTCAAATAAACAAGTTTTTTTACTGAATTTGAAAATAAAAACAGAAAATCAAAACAAAAATAGAAATAAACACCCCTTTAGTTTCTAATAGGATAAAATACATTCTTTATCTTTTGGTAAGTTATGCCTTCTTTATTTTAAAAATAGACTTATTACTTCTTTTGACCATCAATCAATAGAGCTTAGAGCTTAGAATTTAAAAAGACTTTTTATATCTATATTATAATGACATCACAATTGTATATGTTGTATTTTTGACAAAAATACCTTTTTACTTTTTTGTTAACTAAAATACATTAAACTCCTATATTTTTTATTTATTTCATTATGTCCTTTATTTCAAAAATAAAAATTATTTTGAGCATAGATACATTTTGATCGTTAATAAATAAAGAAAAAAATTACTAAAAATATCATTGTCTTCATAATTGTACTTCATAACCGTTAATTTATTAAAAAATAAAAAAGAAAATTTATTTATTAAACAAAATTTAAAAAAAAAGAAATTTTATTAAAGGTGTCTTTTTTCATAATTGTACGTTCTAGTTGTTAATTAATGAAAAAAAATTACAAATTTTCATTTGTGGGTTACCTTCTCACCATTACTTCACAAAAAAAGAAAAAATAATTAAAAACAATTAAAAATGTCATTTTCTTCCGAATTGTGTTGTACGAGATATTTCTATCCTTAAAAAAAGACTTGGAAGTAAGAAATACTTTTCTTTGCAAAAAGAAAAAAATAACTTTATTCTAACTCTTTAAAGCACAATGAAACAAATATTGCCATATTGAAGAGAAACATAATAGCAATCTTAATAATACCATTAGCTCAGCAATTCTTCAAAAAATAGGCAAACAATAACTTATTTTTACTTTGGTCCAAATAGAAATATGAAAGCTAATCTCCAATAGTTATACAATGGCTATTGATATTTCAATGGTTACCAAAGTGCTATCCATATTTCAGTTTGCCTAGGATTAGCATATGAATAATAGCTTAAACATCTAAGCAAAAGACAATCCATAATATTGAAACTACAATAAACTATTAATACTCAAAAGCTGAACTCTTCCAAATCAAAGAGTCAATAGTATTCTCCATTTTCTAGACCACCATCCCTACAAACATGCACTTTAATAGAAGAATTTTGATTGGACAACAAATATTCACCACGTGTAGATTGTCACATCTCAATATACAAAAATTAAGTGTACAAGTGTGAAAAAATGTGAAATAACTATGGAAACAATTAAAATAATAAAATAGATACTCTACTGCTAGTAGAATTCGAATAGTAAACTAGAGAACATACTCTAGTGTAGGTTGTTAAAAAAACCATACTCTAGGTGCAGGTTCTGATTGTTCACTTGCTCTAGGTGTAAGTTCTAACTTGTTTTCTTAGAGTCTCATCATTAATACCGCACCAATTATGTTGTTTCTCTAACTTATCAATCAAGTCTCCAATATAAATCTTAAGATGAGGTTCATCCTTATAAATGCCAAACATCTCAAGCATAATGTCATCATTATCTAGATTCTTAAGTCCTAATTCTGGCATCCTAATATGTATTGACATATTAATAGGGAGATTCATTTCCTTTAGAACATGTTGTAGCTCAATGATTAACATATAATGAGAATCAATTCTAGGTAAACGTGAAACTTTACCTCCCATGTAATACCAATTTGGATTTTTCTTAAACATACCATCATGATCATAAATAAATTTTCTTTTTTAATTTTTATCATAAATTAACGATCATGAAGTATAACTATGAAGACAATGGTATTTTTAGTAATTTTTTCTTTTTTCTATTAGCAATCAAAATGTAATCCATGCTTAAAATAATTTTTATTTTTGAAATATAGGGCATAAAGTAATAAAGGGTTTAATGTATTTTAGTCATCAAAGTCTAACTTTGTTTAGAAATTTCACCATAGAGTCTATATGGGTGGTGTTAAAAGGTTTTTTTTTTTTTTTTGGCAGGAGTTAAAAGGTTAATTTTAAGGCTAGTAAACTCAACGATTTCCACCCTATAGATTCAGATAATATAAACAAAAGATCACTATGGTTGCTAATTCCTTTATTGGATTTATGGTACAACAGAGAAATAGGATTAGGGTGGTGCACCTATTGGCAAAAGCTCAATGTAGGCCAGTTGAATCCCTTTTTTCCTTTATCAACCAATGTATTAATTTATATCTGTTTAACATAATATGTTTAAAAAAATTTAGAATGTTATTGTAGGAAAATGGGAGATAATCTGAATATTTTATGTGATTCCTTCATCTTTGATCTTTGAAATCACAAATTAATTAAAAATCGCAAATCTTGTAATTGAATAGTTGAATCAGAAAAGACAAGATAATAAATTTATCGGAATAGTTTAGACTAAGGAAATACGGGAATGGTCATGGCTGAACTAATGCATGTGGTGGTGAGTCATGAACTTTTTCACATGGTTATCCGTTTGTATGCTTAAATGAAAATTACACCTTTTGTCTCCAATTATATCTTTATGTGAGGGTTGACGACTTTTTTATTTGCATCATTTGTTTCATAATGGCTTGGCTGGTTGTCCTTGTCTTCTAAGTTATCAATACTTTTTAATAAGAAATTGATTATTCTCATTTAATAATATTTGATGTGAACTCTCATTATGTAATTTATATTTATTGTGAAAAGAAAGAAAATAACTGATATTTTCTTATTCCAACAATCAAATAACTAATAAACACTATATCTTGTTATCATTAAAACAAAACCATTCCCATTGTTTGAGTGAAAAAATAATCGCCACTCATGGGATTTTCTGCCCTACAATAAATAAAAGTGTTATGTTATGGACCTGAATTGATAACCAACGATAAGAAGGAACGTGATTAGAAGAGTTGAGTAAGGAGAAAAGAGAGACTTTCATTTCATCCTTGGTTGGGTAAGGTCGGTGGTGCGAGGCGCAGGGACTTTTGGGGAAGAGCAGCGGAGGCGTGACCACCGACAACTGAGCAGACGACCAGGTACAACGGACAAGGAGACAGGGTAAATAAATGAAAGGTAGGACGACAAACACTGGGCAAATAAAGTCATGCCACGCCACAATTGAGACAAAACAATGTTTGTGCGTCTAATGTCCAAAGTTTGAGGCATTTCTTCTCTATTTTCGTGCGATAAGAGAATGGCACCCACATGGCTTCCCATCTTCTGAGTGCACCGCTCATGTTTCATTGCAGGAACTGGGAGCCCCTAACACCCAACCTCCCATTGTTCTTTATTCCTTGTTTGTTTTCATGCTGTCACACTTTACTAGCCTTACATATCAAATAATCATTTTCATTTCTTACACTTTAAGTAAACATCCTAACGTATTTTATTCTTATTCCAAATTGTTAAATTAGTAAAGTAAGTCCAGTATTTATTTATTATTATTTTTTAAAATCATATCTTAATTTAATTTTTAACAATATAAATAGGAGTAAACCGGTTGCAAGATTTGTACTGACTTCTAGACTAAAGAGCAATACCTTTTCATATTAGAGCATTCAAAAACGGTTTAAGATTTATGAAATCATTAAATAATGGAGATATGGGATAGTTTAAATTTAACAGAGCCACTATCCATACAATTGGGTATTATGAAAGGTAAAGCTTAAAATTGTAAAGAAATCTCTCACCAGAGACCAAAAAATTCAAAATTATAGATAAATTTCTTTTTTCAAACTGGTCATGATTGCTCAAATATTACAAAATGTCCTTTTATAAGACATCACAACAACCCTAAAGGAAAAAAATTCAATGACAAAGTTGCTCTTAAACTTGCTTCAAAGTGCTCTATTTGGGTGGTTCATATGAGCCAAAATTGCATCAACTACGAATTCCACATCAGTTCCCTCCACTTGAGAAAAACTCGTCCTGAGTGTTTGATTGCATTCACGGCATCATTGGAAAAATGAAAAGGATATATATCAGCAGCATTAAACGTCATCGAGATACCTATGATAGGCGGTAGATCCACTATATAAGCATTGCCATTGATTTTCTTAATAATCTTGTAAGGACCATATTTCTTGGGCTGCAATATGTTATAACTACCAACAGGGAGCCACTCCTTCCGCAAAAACACCATCACATCATCACCATATGATAAAACTTTATTAGAAAGTTTTCCATTTAGTGGACAATAATTAATTACATTTCAACATTTTTAATAACTTATTAGTTAAGTTACATAATTTGATCCAAATAAAGATAATAAAGTGACTCAATAAAGGATCTGGATTAATGGACCGAAGTTTAGGGAGAAAATGGACCCCGATCGGTATTAAGTTTTAACAATTTAAATAGGAGTAAATATAACGCGTTTGACTCACTGTAGCCCTTTGCTTCCGAATTGTGCCTATACTATATATAAATTAAAGTGAGTATCTTAAACAAGTGTTATAGAATAAATTCATAATTAATTAAGCTCATATCAATGTCGAAAGGCGTAACCGCACCCTAAATGACATGAAGAAGTCAATTTAGAGCAAGACTAACCTACCTAATTATCTGGAAAGAATGGAATTTCAACCTTGTACACATTCATATATGTGGCTGCCTATTGAGGTGCACTAATATAATCCTTATGAAAGTAAATTGCAAGCTTGTTATATTCGTTGCTATTTAGTATAATATTCCGATCACTTTAAAGGCTACAGATTTTGCTGTAGAGAAGAAGAGGCTAGAATAGTGAAATCATAAACAGCTAAGTTTCTAAAATATAATATATATAATGATGGTGGGACCTTTCTAATTTCAGAAGATAGCAGGATGGATATTACAATTATTTAGTATTTGACATTCATATAGTTAGGTCCAATAGATTTAGGTCTTAGTATCATTCCTGTATCGGAACAAGAACATATACTTGAACATTTAGAGGTTCATGGGGCACTAAAACCTATGCAGTTGAGCAAATATGCTAGAATGAGACAAGTTATTATCTCATTAGATTATATAGCCTATTTGGATGCATAAGACTATAATATTGAACATATTATGGATCTAGTCACTTTTACAAAAACTTGTTCCAGCCACTATGCAGATTTGTGGTGGGATGCAATGAATGATGAGATGCAATCCATGAAGCATAATAAGATTTGAGAGTTAGTTGATTTGTCACAAAATTGCAAACCCATCAGTTATAAATAAGTTTGAAAGACCAAAAGGATTTTAGGATAAAGTTTAACAGTTTAGGGCTCGCTCAATTGCTAGATGTTTCACTCAAAGAGAAAGGTTTGACTTTAATGTTACCTTATCTATTTTATCCTTGAAGGATGCATTTCAAGTGATTATGACAATTGTAGCTTAATGATGAGATAGTGTAACATCAAATGACTGTTAAAACTACTTTCCTAAATAAAGACCTTTATGAAGAGGTCTATATGATACAACCTGAAGAATTTCAAGATCCAGATAGAATTAACATGGTTTGTGCGTTAATCAAATCAATATATGGTTTACATTAAACCTCTCAAAAGTGGTACCTTATAAATTGATGGGGTTGTGACCTCTTTCAGCTTAATGGAAAACAAAGTTGAAAGGTGCTTATACTATAACGTCAGGAGGAGCAAAGTTATCTTTCTATTAAAGCAACTTTTGGCCAAGTATTTCGATACGAAGGACCTTAGTGAAACATCTTTAATCCTAGGTATACAGATTCATTGGTATAGATCTCAACACTAATTAGGCCTTTCACAGAGTACATACATTAAGCAAGTGTTACAGAGGTTTAATATGGATAACTGTAAACTTGTTATAGTACCACTCTCTCACGATGAGAGATTATCTTTAGCATAGTGTCTGAAGAACAAAGTAAAGAGAGAGGCTATAAGGAATCTTCCTAATTTTAGTGCAGCTGATAGTCTGATGTATGCCTACGTTGGCATTAGGCTGGATATTGCATTTACTGTTGGATTGTGGGGTCGACACCTAACTGACTAGGGATAGACCACTAGAATGCAGTTAAATGAGTGTTGTGATACTTAAAAATAACCCAAGATTATATGTTGACATATAGAAAAGTTAACAGACTAAACATTATAGGGAATCCAGATTTAAATTTTAGCTATGTGTCCAGAAGATGGGAAGTTCATATCAGGATAAAGTTTTAAGTTTACAGATGGTACAATGTCATAGAAGAGTGTCAAGCAGACATAGGTGACTTCCTCGACCATGCATGCAGAGTTTGTTGCATGCTATGGGTCTGCTTTACAGATGGTTTGGCTCAGAAACTTGATTTCTGAGTTATTTGTGGTTGATTCAGTGGCTAGCCTCATTTAGTTGCATTGTGATAATCTTGTTGCTATGTTGTTTATGAATAACAATAAGAATATCACAGGGTTTTAGCATTTGGAGGTCAAATATTTGGCCACAAAGGAGTTGATACTAAAAAGTGACATCGAGGTGGAGCATTTGAGGACTAAGGATCGTTATGATTTATATCTTTATACATTTTGATGCATTATGACAGTATAATGGTTCATCATTGAAAATGATTATCATTTATCCTCAGTACTATGTGTTATCATACATAGTCATAATATATAAGAAAGTCTTAAGATTTATGTCGATCTTAAGCATGTTACAAGTCATTGGGCATATATACAGATTGATCTTGGGCCTATGTCATTAGGACACATACAGTTTAATATGTATATCCAAGGATTTTAACATAACATAGGGGATATAAGTTTTCAATTCTATAAAGGTTTTTTGATGCAGTTTAGCATTCAGTTAGAGAAAAAAAATATTTTCTTAAATGCAGTTTAACATTCAGTGAGAGAAAACACGATTTCTCTGATGTATTTTTTCATATGAAATTTAACATAAAGTTTAGAAAAATCAAAACCTACAAGCAAAAGATGATACAATTTAGATCATATAGGTATCATCTTAGTTTTCCACTCTATTTTCTCATTCATGTTCGTAAGGTATTAGATTGCGTGATTATATTAGACCTATGTCACTTATTACACATATGTTTTGTAACATACCATTACTAAAGTTCAGGCTAAAATAGTAAATATGAGAGAGATTATTGAGAAATTAGAGATGCATTTCATATTTATCCATTATATTATATACACATACACGTGAGTATTGTATTTTTGCACATGAAAATAATTGTACATGCATTCATTGATAATTTCGGGTATAATTGAATTGTGATGAGATATTATTGAAAATTGTGAGATTGTTAAATTGAAAACTTATTTGGAGAGTGTATTTGTCAAATTAGACTTTTGGAGAATTTTTGAAATAATTTCTAAAAAGGTTGAATATTATTAGGCTAGGAAATATGCAGCTTGGCGAGTAAATTGATAAGTAAAAATAGAAATAAGAAAACACATGATATTAGAGAATTGTTAACAATGATTTTGAAAATTCTGGACATGACTTTAGAATTTGTGAGTTATTGATATTGAAAATTTTGGAGATAATTGGAAGGTAAGGATGAGAGTTATGGAACTAGTTCAATAAGAACTAGTTAGTTGGAAACTAGCTAAGGTCTTAAGAAATGGACAACTATCCAAGTCTAAAGTTAAGTCTTCTTAACTTTGAAACATCAAGTACTATATTCTTGTCTTCATCCTTCTCGTAGCTTCTTCCTCAAGTTTTTCTTTAACATATAGTTTTTCATCAAAACTCCACCAAAGTTAAACCTTGTTTTCATCTATATTTTTACTACTCCCAACTTCGATTTTCTTTCATTTTCCTAAAAAAAAATCAAAACTTGCCAACCTCTATAATGGTGTATATGAGTTGCATGAAAATTAGGGCTTCTTGATATTTGAAGATTTTGGAGTTTTAACAAGTAAGTATCATGTTAATCCTTATGAGAAGTAGGAATATAAGATAAATTAGATGATTATTTGACACTGATAATCATGAAAATAGTAGTCTTTTTCATGAATACTGTACAAATTAGATAAAAAAAATTCATATGTGTTGCTCTTACGTTTTTGAGGATTATTATGTGATATGATAGTGTAGAGATGATTTGAGTAGAAAGATCATTGAATAGATGTAAGAGAAGAGTGTAGAAATTATGAAAGTGATAGGGACATATATGCTATGTTTTCCATTTCATTGTGTATATATATGTACACTTACGTGAATATTTTTGGAGATTTGAGGATGAACAAACATAGGTTTAAAGTTAAGGAAATCATAAAGTGAGATGATGTCGTGCTTTCAGTAGGATTAAAATGAAAAGTTGAGATGAAATAAAATTGTTAATGGAGATGAAAGCGTGCAACAGAAAATTGGAAAAAAAAGTAGCAGTGAAGAAATATCGAAAATGGGGAAATGGGTGAATTACCTTTTTTTGCTTTTGACGATTTTGGTTAAGCAAGGGTTTTGGATTTTGATTATGAAAGATTGGAGTTGAATGGAAGTTAGAGAAGTTGGTTTAAAAAGAAAAGAAAGAAGAAGAAAAGTTGCATAGTCGTAAGAAGGAGAAGCACTAGCAAGTGAAAACTCACGATCATGCATGAGCACGATCGAGATTTTCCTCCAAAAATTTGGAGAATTGCGATCATGCTCATGCACGATCGCGAGATCGAGTGTAAACTCGCGACCATGTTCATGCACGATCGCGACTTCTAAGATTGGAGGCTGATGCAACATCCTTCGATCTTTTGGCTATATCTCCTTCTTCCGACCTCCAAATGACATGAGACTTGAACCATTAGATTTGTAACACATTTTTTTACATCTACACCACAAATCCTATCCATATGAAATCAATGGGAGAGATAATTTGAGAGAAGATAAGTTAGAGATGCCGGTTTTAAAGAAAAAGGGGTAAAATATAGTCTGAAACTTCTATGATTAAATTGTGTTGATCTAGGAAGATTTTGACAAAATTGTCTTCATTAAAGTTGTATATTTTTCCTTTATCTTTTAGATGATATAAATTTTGAACTTTTTGGATTTCTAGATTGAAAGTTATGAGGGTTCGGAGTGAGAGTGTGTGACTTTCTTTGTTGTTCTTCTTCTCTCACGCCTGTGACCCCTCTCCTCATACCCGTGATTCCCTCACACCCGTGACTCTTCTCTCTCACACCCTCTCATACTCATGATTCCCTCACACCCGTGACTTTTTTTCTCTCATGCCCGTGACTGTTAATTGCTAGACCACACCTTAATTGTCACATCGTGACACTGTGCTCTCAAATAGAATTGGATGACCAGACAGATTTTATGGAGCAAGCTTTGGTATTTCGACAATATTTTTTTCTGTAGTCATCCAAATAAGATATTTTTATTTTGAAGTAAACTAGAGACATAGAGATACAAACTATCTTAAGAAATCAAATTTTAATTCAGTCTCTAAGACCTTCAATTCCTAGATGGAAGTTGAGTATAGTGTACTATTATAGAATGAGAATAGTCCAAAAATATTTAGAGTATAACTTTCAAAATAATGAACCAGATTAAATGATTTTAGTATCATTAGAGACTTAAGACAATGGAGAACATTGTTCTAGAAGAAAGTGTTGCCAAATTTCTTCGTTTGTATTGTCTAATTGATCATGGAAAATAGACTTGAAGGTTTGGAAATTTGGAGAAATTTATAAGAAGAAAGGAGAGTTTGGATAATGTGTAATCTTGTAATGTTGGAATAACATTAGTGAAGGAATTGTTGATATCAAAGTACCAAAGGTATGAGTTTGTTTAGTAATAAAGATTTCACATGATTGAGGTTGTGGTTAAAAGAAGAGAAGTAAAGTGTATCAAGTTAAAGTGAATGAGAATTTGATAATAAGAGCAAATAATGCTAGAAAATAAATGATGAGCGATTGAATTATGATATAAAAGGGAGCATAAGATGTGAAATTGGATAATGTACCTGGGATTGTCATTGAGCATGTATCATATGTTACACATATACGTATGTGCAAAACCGAATGTTATGTGATTGTGCAATTATTAATAATGTATGTGCAATGTGCGTATTGCAAAATTTTGATATGCAAAATAAATATCCACATTTAGACGATTCCAGATCTTAGAAGTAAATACTAATCTGGAGCATATTGTAAGTAGATCTAGATGGTCTTACTTTAATGTTTATTTTGTTTATATTATGAATTTGATGATTATGCAATGTGAATGTGTTGGTTCCAGACAATATGTGTCCGAAGAGTTTGATAAATGTGAGAACATTGAAGTACTCCTTGTATGTGAATTTGATTGAAATAAGTGTACACAACTTGATTGTTAAATATTGGACCACAATTTGATGATAAATGTGTTCTAAATGTATATTCGTATATGAATAAAAAGTGATTCTTAACTTTAATGTTGAATGCTGGACTAAGGTCTAATGATATGTGCATGTGATTACATGAGAATATGGAAATGTGATTGATACATTTTATTACATGAATGCATGAAACATAAAGATGGTTGTGACTAGAGTCGCTAGTGAAAAAGAACTTAAAACTCGAAATGTGATAAGAGCCTCAGGCTCAGTTGTGAATGTACCCGGTATCCATTAAGAGATATGGAACACTATCTGATATAACTCAGTATCCATAAGGGATATAGGCCAGATAGATGTCCACTAAGGGATATGGGCTAGTGAAAAAGGCACTCTGTCACAACAAAGTAATAAATAAAAAATGAGTCTCATGTGCGTTGCATATATATGATATGAATGATTATAATGCGTTGAATGTAAAATATGAAATGATCGATCAAGTTTATGTGATTATTAGATAAATGATGTGAATTACGTGTTATATGACAGAGTGAGCCATCGAGCATGATCACTCACTTAGTTTGCAAAACTCAGCCAAAATTTGCAATATTTTTCAAGCTTAGAAGAGTTACCCCGTTAAACTAACGGGAGCACAGACACTGCATTCAAGTAAGAGGTAGAGGTCAGGATCAGTTTGCATTTGTATTTGTACTTTTGTATTTATGTATCAATTTGTTTATTCCGTGATTTTGGTACAGTATATATTTGAATATTTCTGTATGTAATAACTAGTGAAATTTTGAAATGTTTTGTAAAAGAGATTGATGAAAGTGTAATGACGATTGTGAATGTTTTGTATCTGAAATGGGGCCTAGCGATAAATGAAATTATGACAATATGAAAAATGTTAGTAACACTTTTAAATGAAAAATATTATGAAATAAAGTGGGCCTAATTTGATAATTGATTTTCGCATGCATGTGCATTGCTTAAAAAAAATTTGTAACGAGATTTTACTGACTGAGTGCACTAGCATACCACTCTCGCCGGACATGGGCCTGGATATCACTCATGATGTCGGGTATGCATCTTAAGAGAGTGGGGTGCTACATGTTTGATATTTTTTGATATGAAAAACCTTGCGGGACAAAATGATGGTCTTTCATTATCTTTTGATCAAATGTTTTTGTTTTTTAAACCTAGTTGACTAATACAATAACATGGCTTAACCATATTTTGAACTAGTTTTTAAACTTGAGTCAGTAATGTAATTAATTATCATCCAAAGGGGAGAATGTTAGAAATTTTTTGATTTAGTGGACAATAATTAATTACATTTTAACTTTTTTCAATAGCTTATCAGTTAGGTTCATAATATAATCTAGATAAAGATAATAAAGTGACCCAATAAAGTATATGGATTAATGAGTTGAAGTTTAGAAGAAAAATGGACACTGATTTGTCATGACTCGGTACCACATCGGGCCCATGACAACCGCCGCATACTCAGGCTAAGGATACTCACAGTATCCTTAATCCTACCATGCAAGGCTAACCAAATATCTTTTTTCTTTTTTTTGAAAAATTTGGGCAACATAACGACTGTATTTTAAAAATCTCAAAACCTGCAAACGATTTCAAACATACTTCTATATGCACATCCAATCACAACTTCAGGACTCTCTATTCCACTTAAAACAATCTCAACTCCAGGCAATCTCAACTCAAGGCAATCTCAACAACAGTATCAACAATTCATACATAAAATGTTTTACAAAACCCAAGGCAATCAAAAGTTAACTTACAAAATCATAAAGCATATCTACATAAACACAGTTCACGAGCTACTAGACAATAAAAGTACAAAATAAGAGACTACTCACGTGCGGAAACACCCCAAAAATGTCAAAAAGTTGCATGAATCTCACAGAGTTTCGAGCTCACTAAATTAACCTGCATGGTTAGAAAGCAGAAGGGGGTTGAGTACACTAGGTACTCAGTGAGCAAGAAAAATATATAACACATATAGAATTTGATCATACCAAAATGATGTAGATAACCTATGAAGTAAATATACTTGACATAAAAACACATAGGCCTACCTATGCCTCGTCATATAATAGTTAGGAACCATATAGGCCCAGCCTATTAATCACCCATATGGTGAACATAAGTTCCAATTCCAATATACAAATGCATAAAAATATCATATGTATAAATCAAATCTCATCAGAAAATAAATATCAGAATAAGTCAAAATAATCATGTGTGACACCACTAGTCAGCCAAACTAATGTGCACACCCACTGATTATTGGTGTTGACTCGACTTTCATCCGTGGTGAGTCCGGACTATAATCGACAAGAACGTCATGTCCCTAAGTGACGACCTCGTCGGTGTCTAGACCCTAGGTGTGGAATCACCCGCGAGTCCTGTAGAAAGGTGTCGATACGAGGACTCAACTTTAATGTACCAGCGTCAAGGGTACAGGGGTCGCTTAATCATAATCAATTGTGCTCAGCACACGATTGGCCAATCGTTTCCTTACCAATCACAAAAATCATATACAACATTTAAATATCAAAAATCAAGAAGGCATCATGCCTTTATTTATCGGTCCATCCGTTAAAATAAAACTATGCTGTGGCTCTAAGCTAAAAGAGAAAACATACACGTAGCATATATGACTCATTTATGCATAAGTAAGTTTGAAAACATTATTTCATGCCATAATAGTCATCTTTTGCACTCTAAGTACAAAGTCGTTCAAAAACATAGTTGCAAAAAATAAAACATTATTCTTTTACACTTCGACTGCAGGTTTGTTGAAAACAATGTCATTTCTCAAAATACGAAATAAAAACATACGTTGCACTCCAGTAGCAAAGAGTTATTCAAAACCATATTCTTTATTAAATACACAAATATAGTAGCATGTATTGGAGATTAAATTCTACTATGCATTACCTAGGTCTAAAATTCACATACAAGTCATCATACATGTCTTAGAGTGGTCTAATTCCATATAAAAATACGGTTCCCCAACTCATCTCAAAGAAGATATACTATCTCTTAACTTCAACAATTCTCGGTACGAGCTCCCTAATTCATGGCTCCCGAGCTTTTATACACAAAAAGGCATACAATGAAATTACTACCTAAACATAAATTTTATAATTATACATCATCACATAAGTGTATAAAACACAATATCATTCCCTTTGAACTATAGGATTCAACACTTTAATTCCTCACATGGTTA
>JANVCQ010000003.1:21693411-21708943 GCA_025531925.1 Erythroxylum plowmanianum
AACCTTACTATAAAGTTCAGTACATACACCCCTATAGATATCACTTCCACATCTTTATTGCTGTGAACCATCAGTTCTTCCTTCCCTTTATTTGGCTTTATCCTAGATATGAACTACTGCATTGTGGAAGTGCCCTGATCAGATGTCCCATTAAATAGTCACCTATACTTAATGCGACTATCACAAATTAAATTCATAATTGATAAACCAAGGAATGACTTGATGTCACAGTCTTCCTTTAAACCTTATACTACTGGTTTCTTTATGTCCAAGTGACCTTTACCAGAACTGGTTTGACCTGCGTCAGCATGTGGAGAAAATTTGAATTTTCTATCTTTGAACTTAATGGGTTTCATCTTTGTCTTCCCTTAAGCTGCTTCCAAGACTGTAAGAGTAACAGCTTGAGTTTCTCCACCTCAGCAACACAATGGGATATCAAAACATTGAAGTCTCAATATCTTCACCTACTGTAAAAATAAATTATTCTCAATAAGTACTCCATTACTCTCCTTTTCCTCTGTATACTTTATGGAGAATAATATTTTCATTAAGGCACGTGTCTCAAGACTGGATGAGACTCTGTAACTCTGGGAGACATTATCAAGAAACTCTTTCGCTATGTCTGTGTCCGGAAGTTCACTTTGCAGATGGTTAGGTATGGATTTCCTAATGGTCGTGAGATATAATCTGTTAGACCGATCCTAGGTTTCATAGGTTGCTTTATGAGCTGTCGAGCTCATGGATGTAAGTGGAGATGGCTTACCAGTCCATATGGCCATTTCAACTACAGTTATCTCCATAACCTTCAAAACATTCTCTGTCCAATTCTCTGTCTAATTCTTTATATTGAAACCAGCAAGGGTTTCAATGACGACACTGATTTAGTTGACTGAAAAGGTGACTTCAAGATGATGAACTTTAAATCATCACTAATGTAGGACAACAACGATACTAAAGCCATTGAATAATATCTTTCCTGAAAATCCGATCACACATATTATGAAATACCTTTGGGCTGAATACATAATATATGCAATTAGACTTCCACAAATAAAAGCGATCGGAGTACAAACTATCAACTTTCATGAAACTACTACCTTTGGGTGAATAGACCACTTGAGCAACAACCTTCCTCCATCTAATGCCTTTATGTATATCTCAAAATTTTATGTAAGGCCAACACCTTTGGACAGAATAACCAAACATAAAATCAGAGACATCCCCCAATATGAAAGCAAAACAATTCAAAATACTGACTTGAAAGGCCACATTGGTGACTACATTCTCATCAGCATCCCAAAAGTCCGCAAACACAAGGGATACATCTTTATGTCATCCTCACATTCTTTATGGGCATATCGTATGTGACAATGTAACCTCAATAAATGCAAAAATCCTAATGCACAGTCTCATTGTCACACACACGTGCTGAAGACATTCTCCGAAAACTTCATTCGAGACTTTGGTAAACGAAAAATCTCAGTAGAGTGATTATCGTGTGTCACCGGATACTGAACCAACCTCCTGAGACACGAAAACTTTATGTATCTCCCTTATGGCAAGTTCATTGCACAAAAATTCATTCAAAAATGGCTTCAGAATGTCTCAATTCCTATTTTTGATTGATTATCATGCAATCTCGAACACTGAAAATGAGACCCGAGACATGAGACCTCATGTATCTCCCTCATACGAAATCCGAAGCATGAAAATTGAATCGAAATCGGATTCAAAATATCTTAATTCATTTTTCTGGAGTTAAACTTTAATTTATTACAAATGTAATAAATAAAAAAATAGAAAAAGGTTATTTTATAAATTTTTCAGATCCGAAAATTGACCTAAAACACCTCTGGGTACCTTTACAGGAAATTTGAAATTTTGGGGATTTTTTTGGAATTACTGTAGTAGTGTTCGTACGACTGACGTCATGTTGATGTTAGCCGTCGACGTCATCGCTGACGTCGGTGCGTGTCACTGGAGGGCGCGTGTGGCCAGACCAGTCACACAAGAGTCTGACACGTGCTACGCACGCACCTCCCACGCGCAAACGCGCGGGGCACTATGGCACGCACCGACATGTGTCACGAATCCGCAAGGCCGCGTGTTGGACACGTGGACGGTCCGGATAGGCACATGCGTGGCACACATCCGCCGTTCCATGCTAATCGATGCGCGAGCCGCGAGTCACGTGTGCGCTACACGCGCAACATGAGTCGCTCGCTCGTTGGAGCGACGTGGCGCATGCACGCGTCGTTCGTATAGACGCGGCCCCACGTCCTGCAACAGAGTCGCACATGCCCGACTGTTCCAGCCACCTCCGACATCGGAGGCGATTTTCGGCTTCCCAAGAGGCCATTTTTCGCTCCGTTCGGCCCGTTTTTAACCCGTTTTTCGTAGCTAATCTTATGTATACCACTTTTAAGCAATTATATATGTAAAAAAACTGAAAAACGAATCAAAAATTAAGAAAAACCAATTGAGATGAGAAATCAAAAAACCTTCGTTTCCGACAATCCGATCACGTAACCGCTCTAATACCACATGTTAGTACATAGTGGGAGCCTTATTACGTACCCTGGATCTACATGAAAGGATTAAAAACGAAGATAATGCGGAATACCTGGATTTCGGTTCCATTTCTAATTCCGATGCCGATTCCGAGCTCTAAAGGTCTCCAAATCTCCCGAGACTTTTAGTGAAAAGTGATTATCGACTCACGGGCTAGGTCTTTCTACAGTTTCCTCAAATCACGAGCTTCCTTAACGGGTCAGGAATCGTTATGCTCTTGAATGAACTCTTGAGTAACTGCAGGAAACCTAACCTTTTTATAGCTTCCATATCGAGCTTCCCCATCACAAGATTGATATAGACCCGATCCATACTAATCGGGACTCATTTTTCACCCAGACTTCAACCTATTAATCTAGATCATTTATTGGGCCACCTTATTATTTTTATCTGGATCAAATGACGTAACTTAACCGGTAATTTATTTAAAAACCAAAATTGCAATTAATGTTAATCCAACTTTATGAAACATGGACAAAATTGTCCCTAAGGACAAAAATGTCTTACAATAATTTGTCAAATATTTCTCAAAGATATTTTGGGTTTTAAGAATAATATACGTGAGTCTCATAAATCCATAAGAAAAAAAAGGGTCATAGCCTAAAGTAATCAGATTACAAGATGAAATTGTTGTCGTAAATTAATCTCATATACCCATGTGGCTCGCAACCTTTTTCTGTCAACGATCATAGGTGCATAGCAGATGGGAATTTGATTGTGCTTGTTTATGTAACTGTTGCGGACATCTACACATGTTGGTCTCTCTCCATTTTGTAATAATTTCAGTCCATTAGCACATTGAAATAGATAAGAGGCATGAACATTAGGAATCAGAACAAGATAACTGGCCACCTAAATGATTGTGTTGTGACATAATATATACTTACAATCTCAAGTTGCCCCTTTTTTATACATGCTATGGAGACACATCGTGTGTAGACGTTGAAGCTGTTACTTCAAAGTAGTTTCCGCAAATTACTGCTGCTGAAGCTGTCATCTGATACATCATAGACTACTTGATGAAGCTAAGGTTGCCAAATGCTAAGGGAAGTTTTATTTTCCAAGGGATGTGATATTTTTCAAGATTCCCTTTTTAATGGTTTGACCGAATTATTAAATGCAGTTAAATTGTGAATTTTCTTCACATATTTTTTACCGTAACAAATGAGCAAAGAACCTTGGTGTCTTGTTTGAATCTGAATTCTGAGTCACACCGCTTTGCGCTTCGCATGAATGTGTCCGTCACAGGGACGCACTTGATCAACTAATCTCATAACCTTTGTCTGAAATGATGTTCATTGTTGCGTCTTTTCAACACTAGCTCCCTAATTCGCGTCACTATAAAAAGGTGTTTTCTTATTCTTTTGATAGATATCTTAACGATTTTTAATTTTGATTTCATTTGTTATTATACCGTATCTTGTATGCTTAATTCGTCTGTATGTTTATGTAAATTCATGACAAGAAATGCAAGCAAATAATTCATAATTTTATATATTTTATCATGATATCAGAGCCTACAAGTTAATTTTTTACATCACACTCATCTCAACCATTGCCGTTCTTAACGTTTTATAGGCTCTGGGTGAAGTAAAAAAAGATCCTAACAAACCGACAATAGACAAACATGTAATTTTAAAAGCATATTTTTATTATTAAATTTAATATCTATATATAAATGGCCTAATTTATAAGTCCACACGCTCAACAAAATATTAAATAATCATAACATCAGTTAATAATATCTTATAAAATTTCAGTAGCAATAAAATCACTAAAAATAGCAACAATGACAACAAAATAGCAATAACAGCAATCAAACAACAAAATATTAAGAGAATAACACTAATAAACACACAGATGATCATGATTTATGAAAAACAATTTTCCGTGCATTTCTAGATGCAAAATCATTAATAATATTATCAAAATCAATAACGTCCAACATATCCTTCTCGATAAATAAAATAGTTAAACTATTCAACTTATTATGCTCTTATTTAATTATCAAGTAATTTTATTTAATTATCAAATGCATCCAACTATTTATGATATTATTTAATTATTAAATAATAATAATTATTATTTAATGATCATGACATGTTTAATAGAATCATACAAATTTTTATAATAAATGAAACCATTTATGTAATCTTTGAATTGAGTAACTTAAATTATTTGATTTAGTCATATTATCACTAAACTTACGTGAACTTTTATAAGAACACAAATCCAACAATTATTACATTACTTGTAGTAAATTATAATGAAAATTATAATTACAAAAATTAAATTATTTATTAATGTTTAATTATATTCTATAAATATTAAGTAATCTAAAAATAAAGAACGAGAAATACAAATAAACACAATATCATTTAATATTAATGTTATGATTTAAAATGTTAATATAATGTCCACGTTAATTACAAATTACAAATTAATTATAATATAATCAAATATTTAATAAGCTAAAAATACATTAAAAATAAAAAACTTGCCTTTAAATTATCACTCAAAACTCATAAGATAAAATCGTGAAAATCTTTTATCGTCAATTTTTGAGTTGAAGTATCTTATATTCATATGTTGATGAAAATAAAAAAAATAGAGTATAAGAAATATACTCAAATGCTTCAAAGATATTTATAACTTTAACAAGTTAACGTTATATAGCTAATAAAGGAAACTATTTAACTTCCAAGATTTAATAACGCTAACTTTCTCGATAAGTTATTTATTAATTAATATTAACTTTCTCTTCTTTTCTGACTAGCAATTAAGAATTTACTACCCTTCTAATTAAAAAATGCCAAAAAAATGCTACTGAAATGCATTAAAGGTGGGCCCTGGGCAGGTGCCCAAGGTTGGCACTGATCTCAACACTAGAAATATACCACCCCACATTCATTTTCAACACTAAAACAAAAATATCCATTTATCAGTACAAGTAGCACATATAATGGCAAAATGCGATTCAACTATACTACCTTTCAACCATATAACTAATTTTCTAATCACATAATTGGTTCATCAAATTATCTTATCTGGTGAAACTAAATTCTAGCAATTCTTTGCACATCCAATTTCCTTTGCTACGTTAACGTTGATAGCTTAGCTTCGACACTAGCTATATATTTCATATGATGACCCTTTGTTTCCTAAATTTGTTGGATGGATTCGTTTATTGCTTCCTCACTACTTCCCTCTTCACCTCCACTGCCAGACTAGCTTTTTAGCTACCGCACTGCACATGATATCTAGATTTGATTAAAAAGATATTTCATGCAACAATCCAACTCCCAGCGATTTCTCCTCTGACAAAACTTACATACCTTAAAGAAAGGCTCAACATTGGTCACCAAATATCATTCCACTATTTCTCACATTTGTGACGAATTATTGGCTATTTGAGATAACATTTTAAATTGTGATCTCATTCTTTTCACTTTAAGATGGTTTGCCTTCAAACTACGAATCATTCATCACCACTGTTGAACATCGAGAAACAATCATATCCTTCGGTGAACTTTGAGCAAAACTCTTCATCTATATAAGCAGTGTCTTCAATCCTTCTATGAGCACAACTCCCTTATTCCAATTGACATCTCATTTCTAACTCCTACACTAGGACACCAACTGAGGGCGGAGGTATTAGGGGTTGAAGAGGACGACCCTCAAACATTGTTGCTAAATGATTACTTGACACTAGTGTTACGAATCACATTACACTAAACCTTAATTTGTGGAATCTAAAACACCTTATAGTGGTCCAAATCAAGTGATTACTAGTAATAGTCACACACTTCTTATTTCCTCTACCGCTAATCGCTCTTCCTACTCCACTTCCTCCACTTCATCTTATTGATGTTTTAGTTGTTCCCTAAATTATTACTAACATGATCTCTGTTGCTAAATTTGTCAAAGATAATTATTGCCTTATTGAATTTAATCTCTTTGGCTATGTTATGAAGGACCTCACAATCAAGACACCATTTTTTGCCAGTTTCATCCATAATAATCTTTACCATATAAAGATTCTTCTGAACTTTAAAAATCATATCACTCTTATTGTCACTTCTACTCTGCTTACTCTCTGACATCAGTCTCTTTATCATCTTTGTTTAATAACACCTTCTAGGTTGTCTCTTTTTTTCCTACAAAATCTAATGTAGAAAATAATGATATCTCTTGTTTCAAAGGGAAAAGTACTAGACTTCCATTTCAATCATCTTCTTGTGTCTCCATTAGTCTTTTATGACTTATTCACTGTAATATTGGGAAACCTCTACCTCCCTCCCTATTTCTAATTTTTGTTTTTATTTTTATTGATGATTTTAGTTATTATACATTGATATTTCCTTTAACTCATAAAACTCAAGCTCTCTCTCACTTCCTAACTTTTAAAATCATAGTTGAAAATATTTTCTCCACTACTATTAAACGTTTCAATGTGATGGAAGTCTTGATCTCATCAAAGGTGCCTTTGCTCATTTTCTCACTTCTTATAACATCACATATAATATCTCTTATCCTAATACCTTCTAACAAAATGGCCTTATTGAATAGAAAATTTGTCACATCACTAATACTGGTCTTACTCTCCTTATCCATATCTGTACTGTGTAACCCTTTTACTTACCCTTTTTCATCCCAACCCCTTTCCTCCAATCCTAACCCTTCCTAATCATCCTCCTATTTACATCCTATAATCGCTTACACTCATGATCCCACTTGACTTCCTCATGCTTTCTTTGTTTTCATCACTTATTCTACTATTACCCATAATTCTCATTCTCCTTATCTTACTTCCTTTATCTAAGCCAACAAAATTTTCCATTAGTAATAAGTCATGCTTGATGAGTTCAATGCTTTTCATCATAACCATGCTTTGACTCTAGTTTATCAACTCCTAAATGTTAATATTGTAGGTTTTAAATGGGTCTTTCACATCAAACATAATCTTGATGGTACCATTGATTACTGTAAAACTCGTCTAGTTACCAAAAAATATCATCAAGCTCTGGGTATTAATCATACTGGTACCTTTAGTCCTATTGTCAAACTCACCACCATTCAAATTATATTTTCACTTGTTCTCACTAATAATTGGCCTATTCATCAACTTGATGAAAATGATGACAACTTATTATTGCCAAATTTAGCATGGAGGCCAAATATAGGAGTATTGCCCTTGTGCGCTGCTGAATTATATTGCATCAAGTCTCTTTTTAGTGAACTAGATGTCTTTTCAATCAAACTCACGCATTGATGTGGACTATTGCCTCCTACTTTTTCCGATCTTGAGTACGATCCATGGTCTTATTTGGTAACTAATAATGAAGGAATTAAAAAAAGAGAAGTAGAAATAAAAAGTGGAAATCAAAATAAGAATGAAATTACTGAGTATGCATATATGATATATGATTAAACAAAGTTAATAATTATGCTAGTACTTAGTATCAAATATTAAGAATGATAATGACATTTTTTAATTTCTATTTAGTTATCATATAATTTATTTTGTAAATAGTTAATTAAAATATTTTTTTATAAATAATAAATTAAAATTTAAATGATTTATAAAATTATTAATTTTAAATGATTATGCATAATTTTTATGATAGGAATAAAATATTAATGAAATAAAATAAAATAATTATTAAAGAAACTAATATAAAATGTTGTGATTTTGTTGATAATATTATGATAAGAATCAATATATTGACAATATCTTAATAATATTCAGATAATATTTTAATAATAATTTTTTAATATTATAATAGTATCTTTTATTTTTGATATTTCATTCTAACTTATAGTCACACCTCTCTTAGGAATAAAAGTTAGGATTGATTATAATTTATTTCAGTTATGCATTCCTAATAACTAAATAAGTAAAAGTTAAAGAATAAAGAGTTCTTTATCGTTATGACCTTTTTATTTCTGCTTACTAATCAAGACATTAGTAGTATGACTTTTTTCTTAAAAAACGGTTTTTCTTGTCATCTACTTGTGGTCCTCTTACGTCTATATTCTGGTCTACTGGAACTTGGCCTCTACGCTTGATGATCTACCTGCTTTTGTAGCGGACTAGGCTCTTCTCGTTCTTGCAAGTGATGCGTCAAATGTGAGATCTTTCTACTAATATTTTAGGGGGGGCTTTTTTCTGAGTCCAGATCTCCTGTCCAATATTATGGTGTCCTATTCTGTCCAATGAATCTCAGCCATTTATTTATATGGGTCCCGCATAAATTGTGCATGGGTCCCACGTAAATCTTGCAAAATAAATGGCTGAAATTTTATGAGACAAAATAAGACAGAGTAATACTAAACAGAGGATCTTTTCTCCTTTTTCCCGACAAGTTTCCCCAGAATCTGCAGTGTATGTATGCATTTATATATTGGAGGCATGAAAATGAGGGAACGAAACAAGTTGACATTCTGTCTACTAGCCCCCCTCGGGACTTGAAAAAAAGTACAGGTTAATCGGTACGACACAATATTTAATGGAGATCCAGTAAATAGACACAGTAGGAGATGAAATTTGTTCTATCACATAAAGGGCTTGCCTTCGGAGTTGGATGTCCCTCCACCTCTTTCCCTTATCTCCAGAAACTTTCGATTGGTTCATCAAATTATATAGTTTTAAGTAGATAACAACGGAAAACTTACGAGAAGCGGACCATGTACCACTCCAATGCTTATCAATCTCGAAATTTATGAAGGGAGATTATATTCATTTCTATCTAATTAACCAAACGTTCTTTCTTTCTTCTCCACAAAAATGATCAAGGTAACAGATAAGTAGAAGCTAAAGGCATGAAACTTGGCAATCTGTTACCTTTCATATCTTCTATTTGGCACCTTGTTCCTTCTTCCTCCAAAAGGATAACATTTCGTAAAACTGCAGTACACATTTGAGAAGTATATAAGAACAGTGTCTGAAAAAGACCTGCAGCTCATGTTCATTGTAAGTGTAACTCATTAATTCTCATGTCATAACTATCTGTATTTGTGAAAATTTCAGGTACTGTTTATATGCAAGTGCATAAATATGTATGCATGTATATCCTAATGTTAATTACACCAGCTATTGGCACACCTTGGTCTGTTCTTCCATTAAAGTAGCATTTGGCAGTAGGATTTTCCATGAGTTCTCCATCATATGCCCTGGCAATCTTATTCTTCCAGTTCTAGTCAATGTTATATCATCTTCATCCTCTTCTTCTCCTTCTACTCGTTCAGATTCACACATAGATAGAAGCTTCCGAGGTTCCAACTTAACGTTTTCCTGCTTTTGACCCTCAATATTCTCTTTAATGTCTGAGCCTTGGAGAGGTCTGGGTACAACACAAGTTATTGTAGCGATAATTACCAGGGACCTTAACAGCAGTGAGGCAACCTTAAAGATGAGGAAGGCGCATAAATAACCCCATAAGAAGGGTAAGCTTATAACGAACAGAAATGGCAAGCTAACCAACGCAATAGTAACAAATGTCGCCAGAAAGAGTTTGACTTGCACGTAGATCAACAGTTCCAGGAGGGCATGATGTTGTACAAGGCGAGACATTTCTGATATTGGATTTAGGTGCTTTTCCTTAGTATCAAAACCTGACGTAGTTCAAGCAGCAAATATGAGATTCCCGTAGATTATACTCAAATATCCGCTGATCACTGATTGTGTATAAGCCTCCCTGATGGAGAGATTTGGGTTGTGAGAACGTGTGCGCATCTGTTTATCTTTAGCCCAGATCGAATAACGTATTGCTCGTGAAGATTGAGGTAAGCAAAGCCAAGCATCGCCATTTCTCTGACCTAGAGAATCGTAAAGGTTCTGTGGCCACTAATTATGTGTGACACGTTTAGGCTTATGCGTATCTTTGCCTATTTATGTGAGTTCCAATATGGGCCCGAATTGTATACTCGCCGAATATTGCAAGATAAGCCTTATCTCCTCGTCTTCTCTCGTCCGCTACTGTAAAGACTCGGGTTGTATACCCGACATTTTGTAGAGATATACATCAATCATACCATTCAATTCTGTAAAATTTAAACTTATTATAATAAAGTTTCAAATACAGGTGATAATAAATAATATTCAGAAATATTGGGATTTTAAGTGTAACTGAATATTTACGTTGGAAAGAGATGAAACTAATGAGAGTCATATAAATAGAAATGACCAATAAATTTAATATTTTAAAGTTTTGGGTTAAAATATAGTGTCTAAGGTTCATGAGTACTTTTTCTCATTAGGCTCATAATAAGACCTCCCATAAAAGTGGATTCCTTGGATCCAACAAGTGATATTAGAGTCGATAGTTCGACAAGAAACAAGTATGGTGACGGTAATCGAATCTCGTGGTTGCCTTCCTACGTGGATAAGCAAGGAGACTCCTGATAGGCCCGGATCAAGAGAGTAGAAGGATTCTTAATGATACTATATACTCCAGCTGTTAAGAAAAAGGGTTTCACTCTAGGGGAGTTCAAGCCTATTGTGAAAGTTCACACTTGCGAGGGAGATTGTTGAAATTTCAAGTCTGAGTAAAAATTTCACATTAGAAAGAGATTGATCATTAAGCCTATGATGAAGATCTCCCATTAAAGTGAACTCCTAAGAGACGATACATTCACACATAAATACTTCAATTTCTTAAACTAATGCTTTATATGAATTAACGCAAATTATTTTAAAAAAATCTATACTATATTTATCGAGAACAAGTATGGTGTGCATGCTTTTATAATTAAGTGTATAACTAATGTTATAAATATCAATCAATATCAATTTCAAATTTAGCTCCAGTACTAATTAATACTGAATATATTTCTGACAATTTTAAAAATTACAAAATAATTCTTTGATTTTTTAAAAATACAAAAGAACCCCTCAATATTTTTTGACCAAATATTTTAAAAATCATTTTTTAAAGTTATTGACGTGATAATTAAAAGATAACATAGAACTTTATATTCCTTTCTTCTCTTTTTATTTATTTAATTAATATTAGAAAATAATATAATTAATAGAAATTGATTTTATAGTAGAAACTAAAACCAAAGAATAAAGCTTTTTATTACTTAATTAAACTTTTGATTTGAATTATTATTTTTTAAAAGAAATTGAAGTAAGTTTCATTAACTATAGTTAAACTATTTATAATATTACAATGAGTTCATCCCATAGGGAAAAACACTAGCTTATCATTACATAGTACTAGCTTAAAACTATACAAAACTAATTAGTAAATTATAGTAGCTGAAGTTCACAAATTTCATCTTAGTTTCATTGTAGTTGACAATTCGTAAGTTACTTCCTTTGCTATAGCAAGAGCTTAGATTTTATTAATAGTGTGTGTTGCTAGTTGATATTTAGTTGTCTCATCTCATGAGTAAATTATTTTATTTCGCTCACACCATATATTATAAATAGTGGTAATAAAAGTTGCCTTGATCAACATCGCATCCTTCTTTAGTTGCTTGGAGAGCCGAACAACCTAATTTAGCGTTGCAATCCACTCATAAGAAGTGCATCAAGCTACCAACCTGTGTTGTATTTGGCTTCATACTACTGTCAAATAAGCATAATTGAAGAAAAGATGGTTCCTGTCTTCAACTGATAGCTTGCAAAGCACACAGGTTTGGTCAAAGCTACCATGCCATCTATTTTTGATCCTTAGTCGATCTTTAATGACTAACCAAGCGATCATTGAGGCCTTGGGATTTAGATTGTTCTTCCAAAGAAGTTGAGACTATGACACTACTTGATGTTTAGCTTGGAAGATATCATAGCAAGATTTGTTTGTGAATAAGCCCAAGGGACGGGGTTTTCATAAGATCTTATCTTTGGAATCGCTGATGCTAATCATTGGGAAGTATTGAAGGAGCTAATCAAACCCTCTAAAGTTATCAATCCATCTCCCTTCAATAATGAATGATGAGACTTTAGCGGTGAGAGGGATTCAACTTTGGAGATATGCTAATTCATTCCTCTAAATTAATGGACTATATTCAGTGTAATTGTCATTCGACAACATTATATTGTCCCCTGTTCCTAGTTTGTGATGAATCTATAGGTCAATGAGGTCACGTAGCTTCAGCATCTATGTAAAAATCCAAGAGCAACATCTGATCAATGGAAGCCATTAGAAACTGTGAGTTTTGAGGTATGTTTTATGAATCCATTTGATCCAAACAACATTTCTGTCTATATGGAGCCTTATGATTTTCTTACATAACAGTAATTTTTGCATGATTAAGGGAGAGTAATGCCTAGACCTCCATGTTTCTTCGGCATGGTAACTTCATTCCACTTTACTTTGCCTTCTTAGCTTTGCCCATCGAGCTAGACCAAAGGAAAGCTTTTATGGCTCTGTCAAGCTCCTTGATCACCCTTTTAGGAAGGATCAAATTGTTGATCCAATGAATATGGATATTACTTAAAACCGAAATGATTAGAGTAACTCTACTTGCCATAAATAGAAATATATTTCTCTAAGCTAGTATTTGATATCTATATTTCTCTAAGAGAGGAATACAATCAACATATTTGAGTTTGGCATAAGAAATGGGAACTCCCAAGTATTTGTAAGGAATTGTGTTTAACTTTACTTTTGCCTTCTTAGCATTTTCCAACAAGCCAGACCAAAGGAAAGCTTTGATAGTTCTGTTAAGCTCCTTGATCACCCTTTTAGGAAGGATCAAATTGTTGATTTAATGAACATGGATGTTACTTAAAATCAAAAGATTAAAGTAACTCTAGCTGCCATAGATAGAAATATGTTTTCCCAAGCTAGTATTTGATATTTATATTTCTCCAAAAGAGGAATATAATCAGCATATTTGAGTTTAGCATGAGAAATGCTAACTCCCAAGTAATTGAAAGGAAGTGTGTGTAACTTTATACCCGGTGATGTTGCAAGTTCAGATTGATTTGGAGCATCTAGTGAGCAGTAGAAGCTACTCTTGTGGGTATTAACTTTCAGACCAAACCAATCGGAGAATCTTCTTATTATATCATTAACAATGTTGACAAAGAATTCATCTGCTCCAGAAAAAAATAGCAAGTCATTGACAAACAAAAGATGAGTAAATTTTTGAGTTTCACATTTATAATGGTATTTGAATATACCATTATACAAAATTAGTTTCTCAAGCATTCAAGATAATCCTTCTATAACCAATATAAAGATTTAGGGGCTTAGAGGATTACCTTGTCAAATCCTACGTGCAAATTTTAATGGCATGGTAGGAACTCCATTTACAAGAATGTTGATAGATGAAGTTTAAAGACACATCATGATCCAATTCTTGAATTAGATGGGGAATTCCAAAGCTGCAAGACAAACGTGGATAAATTGCCACTTAACAATGTTGAACGCTTTATAGAAGTCAATTTTCCATATGCAACTCTTAATTTTTTTTCCTGACTAATAATCTTCTAGAAGTTTTTATAATAGAATAATGTTGTCTCCGATGGATCTACCTATTAGGAAAGCTCCTTGAGTTGGGGAACTATCTCTTCCAGAGCATTTTTTAATCAGTTAGCAAGTAGTTTGACAATGATCTTATAAATGGTATTACAACAAAAGATGGTCTATAACTGACCAGGGATGAGGGATTGATCTTCTTAGTAATTATATATATAAGTGTGATTATTCTCTCTTAACATCTAGTAAGAATGTAGAGTTTCCCGAACAACTTGTGTAAATAGGTCTCCTGTGATGTCCCTGGTTGATTGGAAGAAGTAAACAATGAAGCCATCTAGACCAGATGCCTTTGAAGGATTCAGATTGAAAAGGAATTTTTTATGTTATTGCCCATGAATGGAGTGATAAGATAGTTCCTAATATCCTAGCTAAGTGGGAGATCAAAGTATCTCTTCATATTAAAAAGTTGATTTAACTGAGCAAAAATTCCCAACAGCTGTTTAAAAAAAAACTCTAGTAAGTTTTAATAGGTCTATCTGGTTTGAGTAGATATATCCTCCTTCATCTTTGAGCTCCACAATTTTATTGTTGTTCCTCTTAGCTATTAGAGAAGTGTGGAAAATTTTGGTATTTAGATCCCCTTCCTTTAACGATTCAACTTTTGCCTTCTATTTGAGAATAAAGTTATTAAATATAAACTTTATTGGCAAATTCTACGTACCTTTATCATCTTCATATTGGTATAAATCTTATGTAATCTTAAAAAGATGAAATTCAAGCTTTAGAAATTTAAAATCAAAGAAGCTATTCATATAAGAAACAAAGAAATATTAGATGACAACTCAAAATTCCTCAAGGGGATCACCTTAAGTCAAATCAAGGTACTTAAAAAATTCAATTTCCTAACAATCACAAAGTCAAAATTTGCATAACAATCACTTAGTCATATTATTCTAATCTTTTTATTCAATCTCAACTAAAATCATTCATAAACTCATATGATTAACCCTAAAGCTACTAATAAAACCTAAAAACAAATTAAACATATAAAAATATTGAAAATTTCAAAAAATTTCATGTAATTATATTAATTTCTAATTCACACCCCATATGTAGAACAATATTGTCCTTAATATTATGCATTAATAGTAAGGAAATAAGATATAGAAAAATCCCTCCAAATCAACACGAATAAAAGGAAAATTTTATCTTGAAGTACTCAACCATACTCAATATTTGCATAACCAAAAATAACAAAAAAATAAAGCTAATAGTTAAACAAAACACTAAAAATGGAAAACATCTTAAACTATATATATACATTGATTGAGCCCAAGCTTATTATATAAATTGGCGACACTTTCATGGTTTTTACTATACTTTTTGACTCATAATTCTTGATTTTGTGCTTAAATTAACCCTTGAGTGTGCACTTTTATTTTATGCAATTTTATAGTAAAAATTGTCACAATTGGTATTAATTGCACTTCTTAATTTTTCTGAGAACAATTGATACTGCAAATTGCTAT
>JANVCQ010000003.1:21725195-21750433 GCA_025531925.1 Erythroxylum plowmanianum
ACAAAACTTGCTAAGAAGTTTTTCATAACTCCAAATTAAAGGCACCTTCGTTTAAGTTAGTTTGATTAAAACATAACCTTCCAAAGGGCTCCTTTATTCCCTAGTTACCTATCAAGAATAAATTAAGAACAATGAATAAGACCAAAGACAATACTATTAGTTTCAATTATATTGTCTATACAATTTAAAAAGAAAGAAATGATATAATTTTCTAAAAAACTAAGCAAGACATCCAGACAATGATTCATAACACTCTGTCGTAGATTAAGGAAATCATAATGCCAAATAGCATAAATATTCATGCCAGTGTTGATATAGCTAATAGATAGAATATTCCCCAAGATTGAATAATTAGCACTATCAGTCTCCTAACAATGGATTGGGCGCCAGATATAATTCTAGATTGATGGTTAAGAAAAAGATTCCTTTCATATATGAATCATACCTTATGCCTATAATCTTTACACTTAGTTCTTGATAGATATTGGTTTCGATCCTCAATATATCCTAGTTATTTCATATCTCACGTAGCCTTAACATCTTAATACATGTTTTAAGTGCAAACTTGTATGGTGGAAAACTCCTCAAGTTTGATCACTCAAAGACATCCATTCTGAAACTGGTTTATTATTGACATCCTCAATTAGTATGATCATTTAGAGATTATCAACATCGTAGTAGCCTAAGACCTTGATTCCTTTCACTACAGGAGGGTAACAGAGAATGAACTCAAACATATTTGGCCTTAAACCCAAAGTGATTGGGGCCATAACTTCTATATTCATGGTTGATTAATACCTAACTTTTGATAGGACCACTTGTAGAAGGTCATCAACTAGTAGTAGTTGATTTGATAGACATGCCTAACTCTCCTTGGCATGTTTGAGTGGTAGACTCATATTGTAGTAGCTGAGACATGACTATGTCCTATCAATACGATAAGCATACTCATATCTCTCCTCGATACGCCCATGTCTTCCTTTAGTGCACCTATGTCTCACCCTTCTTTTTTTAAAAGTAAGTAATAAATTAATTCAAAAGGTGGAATTTACAGAGTGTATGAAGTTACATATCCTAATAATGGAGCTCATACAAATTAAGGAAACTACAAAGTATAATATATCCAACAATAGTAGATTCTAAATGTTCAGCTGCATTTTAATATAAATGGAAATGAGCAATTGATTAGCATTGATCATGATAGCCATCCTTAGTTTAAGTCAAACTTGGTTCCAACTATATTCCTTATACTCTTAAGCTCTTTTAAAGATTTTGGTATTTCTCATCCTCCAAATATAGTGCGCCAGTATAGCAAAACCAGTTTTGAAGACCCTTTGGTCTTGTCTACTGGTCCGTCTCAATTTGTTAGCCCAAGCCAATCTATTCATCTAGCTAAGATTTATGTCTTGTAATTCAAAGATGTTGAGAAAAGCACTCCATAGTTGTTTGGTATGAAGACATTTGAAGAACATATGGTCTAATATTTTAGTTTCTCTAGAACATAAAAGGCAATTTGTACTCTTGAGACTTGATGCCATTCCTTTTCCTAATTTTTGTAGAGCTGCTAACCACAAGATGAAAGAGAGAGCTAAAGCAATACTTGATTCCTATATCAACTTGTGAAGTGGAAACTTGACCATAGGGCCTAGCAACAATTGTTTACATGATTGAGCTGTAAATTTATGAGACTTTTGAAGCTCCCATTTGATCTCATCTTCTTATACTTGACTTGGAGAATATGAAGGCCACTGCTTAACAACATATCTAATTACTCTACGCATATGAAAATGCCAATGCCAATTGTCGTTTCGAATTAAGGCTTGCACTTTAGTATCTTTAAGGATATATCCTCTTAAAGCTACAAAGAGGTGAGTATCACATAAAGGCCCTAAGACATGCCACTTATCAAACTGAAATGTTGTGCCCTTCCCATTTTAAAAATAATGTTTGATATAAGGGTGCATGGAGGACCTTGTATGTAAAATCTGTTGAAAAGTGTAAATTTGCGAAGAAGCATGAGAAATAGACCATATGCTTTTCTGTTGTTATGAAACATGTTAACCCATCTTACCCATAGGCTTTCTGTATCCCAGCATGTCCTCCAAATGCCAACAAAATCTTGTTCATTCTATTAGCTGAATTGATTATCAACCCTCTGTACTGTTTAAGAAGACATATAACACTCCATTTACCTTTGGACATTCTTCTCCCATTAAAATTTTATCCATGCTAGAAAGTTATTGTGACCTTTGGGGAAGAATAAGAATTTCTTCTATACTGTTATTGGTACTATATACTAATTCATTTTAATTTTAAAAAAGATGCATTTTGGTGACTTTATTTAGTTATTTAAAAAACGAAGAGCATTAAACCATAATTAAGTTGTTTGGAGGACCTCTGTTGAAGAGTCTTATTTGTAATTTTCCCTAGAAAAAAATGAATCAATATATATTTAAATTTGTTAGTAATACACGAGAATTTTGCTTATCTTCGTATTTAAATAAATCCATAAATTAAAAAAGATATATTTAGTTATTGTTCTAGTGTACTAAAAAAATTTGACATTACGAATTATACTTCTGGTGGAATTTGACGTTAACATCGGATGCTAGACATAAAGATGGGACATGGAAGTGGGTAGGCCCAAGTGTTTGATGGGCCCAGCAGGAAGATAAAATAGGGCACGTGAACAACGTGAGGCGTGTCACCTGCTTTTTCAATGCACCCTCCCGAACTGCTCCCTGCCATGCCATCACTAGCCTCTCACGTGAATTCCCAAACCTTAGAACGTAAATTACAGATATCTAATCAGATATCTTATTTGAATATAGAAATTTTGATAGAGCACAATATGCTTCTTCGGCCCGAACCAAGGAGTCCCTTAGATATGATGCAAAATGGATCTTGTTCTATCCTTGATCAGAGATTTCTATATGAAAAATACGAATCGGAGTTTGAAGAAGGGGAAGGAGAAGGAGTCATCAACAGATAGAGGAGGATTTAATTTTTTAGGAATAGGGTTACATAGTTATGGTTCATTTACATTGACATCTAATTGAATTGAAACAAGAGTCTAACGAATGGAAAGATAGCACAGCATAACACATATATATAACAAATGTTGACATTTGACATATATAACAAACTTTTAACAAAACATTGAGAACCTTTTGAATCACGATATTACTCGATTCAAAAAGTTCTCATAAATGCCAAACATATCTTGTTCCAATTCTTTCTGTCTGCTTCGATTTTGATTTCTATTTCTATCATTTTTCGTTCTATTCTACTTATATATGTGTATATGGGATATAATCCAGCAAAGGGTAAACCCTATTAATTCTAATAACTAATATAAAAAAACTAAGGAACTTTGAATATTTTCTATTTATTTTATATCTGTTCTGTTAGAATAGAAAAAGGGGAATGAATTTTTATCTTATTCAATTCAATACTATTATTTCAATAATATTATTCAACACAATATTAGGAAACTAGAAATAAAAGTCTTTTCTCACACCTATTATACTCTAGATAAGAGTCAAAATATAATTCTCATGGGTGGTTTGACAAAGCATATTCCATTTACAAAAACGTCTTTTTTATTGGGAACCCTTTCTCTTTGTGGGATTCCACCTTTTGCCTGTTTTTGGTCCACCCTTTTTTTATTCCAGTTTTATTTTGGACAACCCATGTTATGCTCTATAAAAATTTCTATATTCAGATAAGATATCCGATTAGATATCTGTAATTTATGTCCTGGGGATCTACATATACTCATAATTTTTGTTATAATTGAAATTGAGAGAAAGTGAGAAGGATTCAAAATGCTCTAGTTTGTCTCTCTAATGATTTCCCTTTATCTAGTTATTGCCTCTACTATATCTATATCTCTTGTACCCTATAAAATCCTAGAAATTCAAAACACCATAACTAACACATATCCAACTTAGTGTTGCTCTCCCTATAGGAAACTCTCAAATTATGTAAAAAGCGCTACCAATATGAGTCCCTAATATGAATCTATATTAGACCCATTTTCCTTAACCATAAACATGGATTGAACATAGATCTATGTTTTAAATCATGCTCTGAATTCTTTTTTTGAAAATAAAGTAGTAAGTTCGTTAATGAGGCCTAAGATTACAAAATTGAACCCATATCTCTACTAACACATAATAGGGGACCATAACCTATAAAGGAAAAACCATAAGTTATAACATTTCAAGAGCTAGTACATATCATGTGAGATTAGCGACTAAAATAATATGAATAAGAATTAAAGAGACCACGCTTGCTTAGATTCAGAGGTTAGGTGATTAGTTAGACTCAAATGTTGCCATTCCAAATTCTCCCAAAAAAATTGTACTAAAACTTGCTCTAACTTGACTCTAATATATTCGACTTTTTCTTTCTTTATTAGGTAGTTAAAACAAGGTCTAAAAATAAAACAAAAACTAAATTGAGTACCAAATCCTATAGAATTCATCAAAACACAAGCAAAATGCTCTCAAAATCATGTTAAGAAGATTGTCTAGTTAACACTTATCATTTGGTTATGCAATCTCAAGGTTTCCACTGTCCATACTAGCTTACCAATTTACAAACCTAATCTAGGCATGGACGATTCAATTATTTGGATAATACATCCTTTCAAGAAGTTTACTAACAAAACTTGCCAAGAAGTTTTTCATAACTCCAAATTAAAGGCACCTTCGTTTAAGTTAGTTTGATTAAAACATAACCTTATAAAGGGCTCCTTTATTCCCTAGTTAGCTATCAAGAACAAATTAAGGATAATGAATAGGATCAAAGACAATACCATTAGTTTCAATTATATTTTCTATATAATTTAAAAAGAAATAAATGTTATAATTTTCCAAAAAACTAAGCAAGCCATCCAGACAATGATTCATAACACTCTATCTTAGATTAAGGAAATCATAATGCCAAATAGCATAAATATTCATGCCAGTGTTGATATAGCTAATAGATAGAATATTCCCCAAGATTGAATAATTAGCACTATCAGTCTCCTAGCGATGGATTGGGTGCTAGATATAATTCTAGATTGATGGCTAAGAAAAAGATTCCTTTCATATATGAATCAAACCTTATGCCTATAATCTCTACACTTAGTTCTTGATAAATATTGGTTTAGATCATCAATATATCCTAGTTGTTTCATATCTCACCTAGCCTTTACATCTTAATACGTGTTTTAAGTGCAAACTTGTATGGTGGAAAACTCCTCAAGTTTGATCACTCGAAGACATCCATTCTGAAACTGATTTATTGTTGACATCCTTAAAGATGGCTATAAAATCGCAATTATAATTGAATGTATCTCTTGTCTATTAGTATTATCATTTAGAGATTGTCAACATTGTAGTAGCCTGAGACCTTGATTCTTTTCACTACAAGAGGATAACAGAGAATGAACTCAAACATGTTTGGCCTTAAACCAAAAGTGATTGGGGCCATAACTTCTATATTCATGGTTGGTTAATACCTGAATTTGACAAGATCACTTGTAGAAGGTCATCAACTAGTAGTAGCTGATTTGATAGACATGCCTAACTCTCCTTGGCATGTTTGAGTGGTAGACTCATATTGTAGTAGCTGAGATATGCCTATGTCCTATCAATATGATAAGCATACTCATATCTCTTCTTGACACGCCCATGTCTTCCTTTAGTGAACCTATGTCTCACCCTTTCTTAAAAAAAGTAAGTAATAAATTAATTCAAAAGGTGGAACTTACAGAGTGTATGAAGTCACATATCCTAAGAACGGAGCTCATACAAATTAAGGAAACTACAAAGTATAATATATCCAACAATAGTAGATTCTAAATGTTCGGCTGCATTTTAATATAATGGAAATGAACAATTGATTACCATTGATCATGATAGCCATCCTTAGTTTAAGTTAAAGTTAGTTCCAACTGTATTCCGTGTACTCTTAAGCTCTTCTAAAGATTTTGGTATTTCTCATCATCTAAACATAATGCACCAGTATAGCAAAACCAATCTTGAAGACCCTTTGATCTTCTCTACTGGTCCATCTCAATTTGTTAACCCAAGCCAATCTATTCATCTAGCTGTGATTTTTATCTTGTAATTCAAAGATATTGAGAAAAGCACTCCATAGTTGTTTAGTATGAAGACACTTGATGAACATATGGTCTAATGTTTCAGTTTCTCTAGAACATAAAAGGAAATTTGTACTCTTGAAATTTGATACCATCCTTTTTCCCAATTTTTGTAGAGTTGCTAACCACAAGATGAAAGAGAAAGCTAAAGCAATACCTGATTCCTATATCAACTTATGAAGTGGAAACTTGACCATAGGGCCTACCAACAATTGTTTACATGATTGAGCTATAAATTTGTGAGACTTATGAAGCTCCCATTTGATCTCATCTTCTTGTGCTTGACTTGGAGAATATGAAGGTCACTGGTTAACAACATATCTGATTCCTCTACACATATGAAAATGCCAATGCCAATTGTCGTTTCGAATTAATGCTTGCACTTTAGTGTCTTTAAGGATATATCCTCTTAAAGCTGCAAAGAGGTGAATATCACATAAAGGCCCTAAGACATGCCACTTATCAAACCAAAATGTTGTGCCCTTTTTATTTTGAACATAATGTTTGATATAAGGGTGCATGGAGGACCTTGTATGTAAAATATGTTGAAAAGTGTAAATTTTCGAAAAAAGTATGAGAAATAGACCATATGTTTTTCTGTTGTTATGAAACATGTTAACCCATCTTACTCATAAGCTTTCTTTATCCCAGCATGTCCTCCAAATGCCAACAAAATCTTGTTCATTCTGTTAGCTGTTAGTAGTTAGCTGAATTGATTCTCAATCCTCTATACTGCTTAACAAGACATACAATACTCTATTTAACTTTGGACATTCTTCTTCTACTAAAATTTTGTCCATGCTAGAAAGTTATTATGACCTTTAGGGAAGAATAAAAATTTCTTCTATACTATTATTGGTACTATATGCAAATTCATTTTAATTTTCAAAAGGATTCATTTTGGTGACTTTATTTAATTGTTCTAAAAACGAAGAGCATTAAACCATAATTAAGTTGTTTGGAGGACTTTGATAAAGAGTCTTATTTGTAATTTTCCCTAAAAAAATGAATCAATATATATTTAAATTATTTAGTAATACACGAGAATTTTGTTTATCTTCGTAGTTAAATAAATCCATAAATTAAAAAAAGATATATTTAGTTACTGTTCTAGGGTACTAAAAATATTTGACATTACGAATTAGACTTGTGGAATTTGGCGTTAACATCGGATGCTAGACAAAAAGATAGAACATAGAAGTGGGTAGGCCCAAGTGTTTGATGGGCCCAGCAGGAAGATAAAATAGGGCACGTGAATAACGTGAGGCGTGTCACCTGCTTTTTCAGTGCACCCTCCCGAATTGCTCCCTACCATGCCATCACGTGAATTCCCCTCCCTAGTCCCTCCTGCCAAACCTTTTCATACTCTAATACATGTATGTATGTACACATTTCATATTTTAATAAAGAACACTTACTCAATATTTAAGTATGTACAGATTTGATTTGCAATAATACCAAACAAAAATAAAATAAAATAAATTGTAAATTTTAGACAATAAGAGCCAGAAAAAGAGGTGCTTCAATTCAACCTTCAATATCTAATACATAAAGGTTGCTTCTCAGTTGTATCTCTGAAAATATATATATATATATATATTAGATAGATAGTTGAGCTCACAGAACACAACATGAGCTAAGCCGCATGCTATCCAAATTTTGTACTTCAATTCAATGTCATTTCCTTCTGGGAATAACAAATTAACAACTTCAGGACTCCCAACTTCTTCTGCTCAATTCTTCTACCAAATTTTTTATTTTCCTTTCAATTTCTTTATAAACTTTCTCTTTATTCTTCAATTGTCGCTGTAGCAAGTCAAAATTGTTTTCTTGTCTAAATCTGAATTCTCGGGTCATGGTTCTCGATTAACTAGACATCTGATAATGAGAGGTAAAGCAAATCAGGATCAGGAAGATGATGAGTACGAGGACGAGGATTTTGCTTCAAGAAAGGACGGACCATCTTCAAATATCACAACAACATCGGCCAACAACAACACTAACATTAACAACAATAAAGGTTTTTTTTTTTTGAAGTATTAGATCCACCTCTACTTTAATTGCTGTTTCTTGGGGCTCTCCATAAATTAAGGGTCGACATACATCGCAAGTTCTGTTTTTTAGTCTTTTATCTGTTTCCCAATTGTAAAGTTTGTAGTTTTGATGTTTGTGGGGCTTTAGCATGGTGTGTTCTCAAATGGGTTTTCGGTTTTAAGTGTCTTGAGCGTTCTCTGATGTGGAATTTGGGTGTGGTAGCAGATGTGAAGAATAGTGATAAAGCTAATGCCATAAGATCGAAACATTCAGTCACTGAACAGCGAAGGAGGAGCAAGATCAATGAAAGGTTTGTTACTTTGTTTGATTTAATAATTGTTAAGTTATACCGACGGTACTTGGTTGTTTTTGCACATGCAAATGCTATTTTTTTTATTTTCTCTCAAAATACTTCGATTTCTTCCTTTTACTTTTGTTTGTCTAGAGTTGTTCAAATTTTGTTATTCATATGCTTCAATCAATGGGGAGAAATATTAGAAAAGCTGCTTGTCAGTTTGTTAACTTTTGAATATTTTGTTGTATCTTTGTTTGCAAAAATTATCTGCTAATTGAGTGTATCATCGCAATCTACATGTTAAATGTAACTTGTAAGCCAAAGGGAAACAACTTTCAACATGATAGTTATTGGACAAACCAAAATTGTACACGTTAAGGACTTTACATAGATTTTCAATTTTGAACTCTCTTTTACTCGCATTGTGATATTTCATGTGTCAAATATGGTAATTCTTTACTTGTCAGTGTGGTGAATATGTTGATGAGATAATCCAATTTAAGATTGGTCGATCAACTGTTGAATGGATGTGAGACTCTGTCTGTGTTTGCGTGTATGATCGATAACGATCAAACTGAAGGGCTCTTGTAGATTTTCATTCATTCTTATAGGTTAAGAATATCAAGGGCCTTCACCATATCAACAGCCCAAATTTATAGAGTTTTCCTCTCACAGAAGTCAATAATTGGCATAAAGAAATGTTTAGAATACAGTATTTGTTTTATGATTAACAAAACTGATCTAGTCTGATGGTACGTCATCTGCTTTCTCAGATTCCAGATATTGAGAGAACTTATACCTCATGGTGATCAAAAGAGAGACACAGCATCATTTTTGTTAGAGGTAAAACATTAATGCAGTGTTCAACCATTGCAAAAATGCATATATAATTGGATTCAAACTAGTTGACTGAGCTTGGCTTTTGTCTGTAGGTGATTGAATATGTCCAATATCTATATAATTGGATTCAAACTAGTTGACTGAGCTTGGCTTTTGTCTGTAGGTGATTGAATATGTCCAATATCTACAGGAAAAGGTGCAAAAATATGAGGGTACATACCAGGGATGGGGTTCTGAACCTGCAAAGTTGATGCCTTGGGTATAGTTCTTATAGTTGGTTTGATTGGTTTGCTTATGAATTTCTTTCCTTTTGTATGGGTTAATGGCTATTTGCGGATGTTTAAAAAACCTTTTTGCTAGAGGATGAGACTGATGGATACCTTCACCACTTTAATTTGGTTGTGATTCTTGAATTAGTAAATAACTGTGGTATGGCTTTCTGAATGGACCATATACACTTGCAAGGTGCTCAAATCTTCAGTCATAGAAGTTTTTATGAACATCTATAATCAATGTAAAATTTAGAAAAAAAATTTGTACTGTGGACCAGGATTTTTACCTGTAAATTACGGCATTTATGTTCTTAAGCTCTCATCAAAGTGAATTGCTGTAAGTTGGAATAATGAACTTTAAAGTTTTTGAAAGGAAATGAAGACAAGCATAATTCCACAACTAGTGGTGTTCTCTTATTCTCTTGCTACCTTGTGATTTGAGTTATCAAAGTAGATTGTTAATGATAAAAGTTTGGACTTATTTAGTGTAATTGAAATACTTTTTGTTTGTCCTTTCTCGTCTCTGATATATCTGGTGATTATTGTATGTTTTATTTTCTTTTTAGTGCATATGGGTGGTTGATGGGTTTTGTAAGTAATGTTTCTGGTCATTTGGAGCAGCTATGTCGATGGGTTTGGTTCTTCTTCCCTCTAATTTGAATTATCACTGTTATAGTTCTTTGTCTATTAAAAGTCTCTTATTTATCTTTCTTGTAACAGAGAAACAGTCATTGGCGTGTCCAAAGTTTTGTTGGTCATCCGCAAGCCATGAAAACTGGCTCTGGTCCAGGATCTGCATTTCCTGGAAGATTTGATGAGGGTAACATTCCTATATCTCCGAGCATGCTTACAAACATGCAAAATCCATTAGAATCTGATCCTAGCAAGGAAGCCACATGCAAAGAAATGGAACGGCAACCTGAGTTTGCAAACAAGGGTATGCCTGTTACCATGCCTGTGCAGACAGAAGTTCCTGCTTCTATTCAAAGTGTTGATATCGCTCCACATCAACTTCATCATCCAGTCTCTGACGCACAGTCAGATGAGTGTCCCGTGAACAATGATCCACTGAACCAACAAGAAGTGCTGACAATTGAAGGTGGGACAATAAGCATCTCCAGTGTATACTCTGAAGGGTATGTGAGATTTTCTTTTGAGATTTGTAAACTCTGAAAGCATTATGCAGATAGAGATGGAGCACTTGGCTTGTGTTTTGTTTTCCTCTCAATTTCCATGCAACAACTTCTACCCCCATGTTTCTTGCTTAGTTGTGAGCAAATCTTTCCTTATGGAAGTTTTCCCAAAGGTTCTGTTGTAGCTTCATATGTGTGGTTGCTACTGTATGAAGGTGTGGCTTAGCTTCATACTTTTTACTCTCATGTCACTCGCATTCTGTAACAAGGTTCTTTGCACGTCTCCAGTTTCTGGAAGAAATGATGCTTAAATGTTATGAAGAGAAGTTGTTTGGGGCATTCTTTTGTAATGGTGAAGTTTTCTGAGCAGTGTTCTTTGTTTTATTGTATCGAGGAGCTGTGGTTACTGCTGGCTGGTTTTGGTGAATAGTGCGTTTTTCCGATTTGATGTAGGATTAGTTTGGAAGTGTCAATCTATATGGAAGCCGATATGTGTCTTTAAATTCTTTAAGCTAGCCAGAAATCAAGCTATTGCCTTGTTTAATTCCTCATATTCTCCAAGTTTTTCCTGTAATTTGGAGTTAAGCTATAAGTTAAAAACAACTCTGATGTTTTGTATAAGCCAGGTTATTGAACAATCTGACACAAGCACTTCAGAGTGCTGGTGTAGATTTGTCGCAATCCAAAATCTCAGTGCAGATTGATCTAGGAAAGCGGGCAAATAGAGGGCTGAGCTTTGGAACTTCTACTGCTAGGGTATGTTCACCAAAATTTTTATATTGCTGGAGAAACGTTTGTAAGTTCAACAACGCCATGACAACTTCTGAATCTTCTATTGCTCTCTAGGATCTTCAAAATCTAACCCCCGGCAATCAAGCAGCACATCTCAGGAACTTGAGCAGTGGAGAGGACTTGGATCAAGCACAGAAGCGGCTGAAGACACAAGATTAGGATGGCTTCTATCTAGTATTCACTTTTTTCTTGTCTAATTTCTTCTTTTCTTTGCTCACCTTCAAAATCCATATCCTTGTTGGTGTATTGTATATGCTGTTCCTGAGTTTTCCTGTATTCCCTTGTGATCCATTTGACGCAATGTTTAATTGGTTTATAGATTTTCTGTGGAGTTCATGATTAGATATCTAGTGAGGATATGGAATCTTGGGGATTGTGGTTGTATCATAGATATGCTATAGTATATACAAGAATGGAGCCTTGTGATTACCATCTTCTCGCACTGAATTCATTGTTTAATGCATGTCATGGTTGAGATCGTTACTCGTAATGCAAAAAGGGAAGTTAAGCGTTTCTGACGTGAATTACAGATGGCCCAATTTCAGACAATAAAATGGACTTGTTAATCAAGTCGTATGTTGGTTCGTACGACTGCCAAGTGTCTGCTAAAATTTGGTACAGAAACCTTAAAATGGTGGGAATCAGCAACTAATGATACAAGAACTGGTTGTCACAGACTCCTACCATGCGAGCTGGTAAAAGATGACTGCCTTTCATAGTCTTACGAATGAAGAAAAATAACCAAGACGTGTGACTTACCTTAGATGACCCTCAACAGTCTTAGCAATGTTTCCTTCACAAGCAGGAATAAAAGCATCACTTTCTAGCCAAAAAAGATGAGTGTCCATTTCCAAAAGGCTACTATGTGGTTCTTAAAAGAATGATGCTTAAGAAAAGTGTCAAGAATACCGATTCTCTAACTGCTTTCAGGTGACCTAATGGTTAATATTTCCACAAGAAAGTTAATCAAAATTGTAGACAATAATGGTGATCAAAGAATCCCTTGTATTGTATTAGCTGGATTTCACTTTCGTGAGATGTTAATTTACTTATTTTATGTGCCCCTATTTCTTTCGGAGCAATGTTCACAAATGTATTCCTGAAAACGGGCACCATCAACTGTAGACTACGTGATACAAATTGTAACACGGACAAGGCAAAATGGAGCCATGTCTGAGTGTCAAACACGTCTCTATGTCGAACACCCACTGACACACGGTGGACACAACTTGGACACATCTGGAGACCGCTTGGACATTTCTTAATGGAATATATGCTCCATAGAATATATGATTCATGGTTTTTGACAGGGGTTTATAAAGTATCAAATATGTATGAACTATCAAGATGTTGGAAGTCTTAAAACACATCAATCAATATATATCATATTATGAATTCTGAATTTTTTTTCTTAATTTTAAATTTTATAATATATATATATATGCCGTGTCCGTGTCCACCAAATTTTAAAAGTTGGTGTGTCCCTATATCCGTATCTGTGCTTCTTAGGTTACAATGGAAGTTATGAATGGAAAACCATGAGGCAACTTTTTAACACTCAAGCTTTTATCATTCAGTTACAAACATTCCTCAGGATTGCTGTAGAAGTAGTCTTCTTCCTTAGGTTTATATGGAATTTTCAATCTTTGAGATGGGTTCCCCATGAGATTTGCATGGGCTGCCTTCACTGACTCAGAAAAGTCATTCCAATCCAGTGTTCCGTTTCTGTATTTATCTATCAGATGGACTAGAATCTTTCTATCTAAATTTACTGTCAACTTGTAGCCCAAGTATCTGCACAAAAACATTCCGAATTCTGGTTAACAAATTTTAATTGTGAAAACATTGAATATCAAATAAACTACTTAAAAGTGTCAGAAGCGAATAAACAGATTGTGTAATATAAAAAAGAAGTCCAGCGTGTGGGCTTGCCTAATGTGAGATTATTCAAATACCTTACCTTCTATGACCTTCAACAACTTTTGCCATGTTTCCTCCGTAGGTTGGGACAAAAATATCAGTTTCTAGTGACACAAGGTAATCCAAGGCTGCCATCTGGTTGGAATAGTTTTGGAAGGGCTCAAGATCTGAAGGTGGTAGCAACGTTTCCTTCTTGACCTGTTCCACATTAGGAGTCAACACATACAATCTCAATTCAGCACAAAATATGCTATGTACATCATCATCTTGAGGTTCTTTTGACTAACCAAATTTGGATAAGCTGCCTTAAGCACAGACATTCTTCTTTGACCTCCATATATGTCTCCAGCAGCAATGTAAACTTGGATTTTGGGGTCAATCCCAATTGCCTTCAATGCAATGGCTGTTTCCTCAGGTGTCAAAGGGCACAAACCAGCTTTTCTCTTCATCTCAGAATCTATCTCCTTTTCTTTCCACCAATGGTAATCGTATCTATACATTTACACTAAAATAAAAAAGTTACCATACGCAGAAGTTGACAAAAATAATGAATCAGGTATAATGGCTTACCTCATTATCCTTAATTCTTCCACTTCTTTGTCATTACAACCTTCGTTGCAGCCAGAAAATGCTAGCATGTCCTTTTCATATCTGAGATGAAGGACCAAGAAGGGCCCCTTTTCCCTCAAAAGTCTAACAATCTTCTTCCCCAACTTCTCTATTGCTGGGGTGAATTTCAGAGCTTCATAATTAACTCGACATCGCAGTTTCTGAACCTCTTCAGGCAGACCATTGTTTGCAAGTCTAGCATCAGTCTTGGTGAAATGAATGATCTCGTACTTCTCCAAAAGAGGAAGAACCTGTGGACGCATGCACATTTAAACATTGGCCATCACACTGTATTTAAAGACTCAAATTCCATTGGACGTCAGAGAGTCAACCTTGTTATCGTAATAGGACAAATTAGACCAACTAACAGGTGGCATTGAGTATAATGGAATTGTCTCAAGCCTTCTCTTCTGCTGGGGAGGCAGCTCTTTGATAATCCGAACTTCATTCCTCAAAGATTTTATGAAATAGTCCACATCAAATATGTCTTGGAACTCACTGCCAAGAAAAGGGGACGCCTAATGAATCAGATTTCTTCTTTTCAAGAGGTTTAATCAGAGTAGAAACTTTATGAACACGAAACGTAGACTGACCTGCGATCATTCCAAAATGAAGTGTTATCCATTTGAGGAACAATAAGAGTGACATTTAAAAATCTTGCAAGAGTGACCATGTCAGAAATCTGAAGATTAGATTGAATTAGTAATTGCTCCAAGGCTGCATATTACGTATTTATGATCACAGAAATATGAGCATTTTGTTCCTACTTACACCAGATCGCATTTGGTTCAATCCTCCGTTGGATGAAATCATCAAGTAGCCTCTGTTCTTATACACCCCTGGAGACCAATTACAATGCCAAACATTGAAAAGAAAAAGAACCAAATATCATAATAACTCTTCTTTCTAGATGTGAACTTGTATAAAAATGGAAAAGAAAGAGGGAAATGTACGTAGAACTCACTTTCTTGTGACAAAAGAAAAGAGGTCCGATGTCTGAGTGACCTCCTGCCCGGAGTCTCGTCTAGTGTTGTCAGCGGTATTGTGCAAGCCCAGAGAACAAGCACCATGGTACTGACCAGCAACCCCAACTTGAACCTCGCTATCTTTGGAGACCTCACCCCCATCAAGACCTTTAACTTCTCTGGTTTGACTACTCCAATGAGCATAATTTTCAACTTCTCAGCTTTGATGATCCATCCATTACTACCAGTCAGCTTGAGCTCTACCTCACTGCATGGCGGTTCCTTCACCTCTGTAGCAACAAACTCCGACTCTCTGAAACCAACATTTCTATTTTGATCCATGGCCACCCACTTCCAAGTATCTTATATTAAGGTTTATGAATATCTTCAGCTTGAAACTGCATCAAATAGGTACGCAAGCAAATACTTTCTTGGCAGCAATACTCAAACGAAGTCTACATGCAGTGTGTCTAGCTAGTGCACGAAAGAGTTTTATATGTCTATAGATACGTATGAGGCCCTGATGGCGGATTGTTAGCCGGAATCCGGTGAATACAATCCCTGAAAGTTGGCTAAGACTCACCAACAAGAAATCAAGGAACGAAGATCTACTAGTGTAAGGCATCAAATATAATCGCCCCACGTTGGTTCTTTTTCTGCGTCAGAAGTGTAATTGTTAACATCATTAATTAGTGGCTGCGAGGCGTAACGTGGTGCGGAAATGGTATAATAGAAAAGCATGAGATGAACATGGATATTGATCTATTTAATTATTCTTCTTTTTCCTGGATCAATCTATGTCTTATGTTTAACACCATTAAACGATGGCAACATCAAGTTGCTGAGCCTGCCAGATTTTGCTGCTTAAACTACTACAGAATCATCGAGGGGAGTTTAATATATAAGCAAGTTTAATATATAAGCAAGAAAGGATTTGTAGGATTTAAATATTTTCATATTATTTTAAGTGTAGGTTGATGACGATGACAATCTGAAGTTTTACTTGGAAAATAATATGCTTAAAGATTCATTTTCTCAAATCGGACTCATGTACTTAAGATACCATATTACTTTCCATGGAAGAATCCCATTCTAAATAAATATAAGAACAATTGAATTCATTTATCAAGAAGATAATTAAGATTACAAAGCCTTGGTTTTTGAATATAAATCCTAATCCCTATTGCCAAAAGTTGCATATCTTTCTCATTTCATCAATGCTATATCTTTAGGAGACATCAATCTCATAAATAATGATCAATAAGATTACCATCGCCCTCCATTAAATATTGCTTTCCCATCCATTTCTTGCACTTGTTTTCCTCAATTAATTGTTACTCAAGAATTAGTAACATCGATCATTTCCTAATTTAAGTCTTCATATTTGTTTTGAATTGAGTGTGATAAAACAGGAGACGCTGAATCTTTATAAATCGGTACGAAGTACTTTGTATATTTGATATTTCCGTAATTGAGTTAAAAACATGTAATATGACTTGGTTTTCATGTCGTATTTCCCCGAAATCGTAATTGATTTAGATATTGCCATAAAAACGAAATAAAGACATTATGTAAAGGAAAGTAGAGATTTCTGGCTCTAACATATGCTTTATACATGTATCTAATCTAGGTTACATATCATGGATTGAAAGGCACTCTTGTGGATTAGTAAAGAAGTAGTCCTCATCCTTTGGTTTGCCTAGAATCTCAATTCTTGTGGCTGGCCTCCCAAATCTATTAGAATGAGCTGCCTTTACCTCCAAGGAAAATTGATCCCAATCCAGTGTTCCATTTCTGTATTCATCGGTCAATTTAACAAGGGCCTTTCTGTCTATAAGTATGGTTGTCCTGTGTCCTAAGAACCTGGAGAAAAATAATTATTAATTCACTCGGTATAATATAATATGACATATATAGGGTTTAGACTCACCTTCTATGCCCTTCAACAACTTTTGCCATGTTCCCCCCATAAGTGGGAACAAAAATGTTACTTTCTATGGCCACGTGATAATCCAATGCCGCCATTCGATTGGAATAGTTTTGGAAAGGCTGAAGCTCTGCTTCTGGCAGCAATGTTTCCTTTTTAACCTGGCAAGGCCAAGTATTAGAGTAAGGCACATGAAAACTAGCAATATAAACTTTGGTGAACGTTACCAAATTTGGAAAGGCCTTTCTCAGACTTGCCAATCTCCTTTCTCCCCCATAGATATCTCCCGCTGCAATGTACACCTGAATCTTTGGATCAACGTCCAATGCTCTCAATGCAAGTGCTGTTTCCTCTGGAGTTAAGGGACATAACCCTTTTTGCCTTTTCTTGGCAGAGTCTATTTCCTTCTCTTTCCACCATGGGTATGCATACCTGTTAATCGAATTAATTACCTAGTCATTAACCCTCAATGCAGACTAAATAGTAAAAGCATATTCGCCTTTAGTTACCTCATTGCAGTCAACTCTTTGATTTCTTCCTCATTGCAACCCTCGTTACAACCAGAAAATGCTAACATGTCCATCTCATATCTAAGATGAAGAACTAGGAAAGGTCCTCTCTGCTTCAAAATTTTAACGATCTTCTGGGCCAATGCTTCTATAGGTGGAGAAAATCTCAGAGCTTCATAATTTACTCTACACCGTAGCCTTTGAACCTCTTCAGGAACCCCATTATTAGCAAGTCTAGCATCAGATTTGGTCAGATGCAACACTCCATACGTTTTTATTCGAGGTAGAACCTGAAAATCCAAGATTGGAACAAGAGTTGTGTGTTTAACACTTAAAATTCATTTTTAAAAAATTTTACAAGTCAACTAATTCCATCACCTTACAGGAATTTAATATGAAAATAAATAGAACACCAACCACGTTATAGTAATAGCTCATATTGGACCAACTAACAGGAGGCATTGAGTAGAGTGGTTCTGTCTCAAATCTTTGCTTCTGTTCTGGTGGCAATTCTTTCAGAATTCGAACCTCATCTCTCAAGGATTTTATGAAGTAATCCACATTGAATATGTCAGAAAATTGGCTGCAAAGACCATGGTAAACTGATCATCACCAAATCCGCTATTTGTTTTTATTTTCTTTTTACTTGTCAAGATTCACTTGATGATCTGGATATTAGTCCAAATTAAACAGTAAAGTCGATTTTGTATACCTTCTATCATCCCAAAATGAGGTGTTGTCCAATTCAGGAACTATTAGCGTGACGTTTAAATATCTTGCAACGGCAACCATGTCACATATCTGCAGAATGAAGAACATTTTCATGCATGCTATGAAGTTCAAAAGAGATCAACAAAATACTTACTCCTGATCGCATTTGATTCAGTCCTCCATTAGACGAGACAAGCAAAAACCCATTATTCTCATAAATCCCTGCAGGTTGTGAGAAATGCTTGAGAAATTTATCTTGTACGCACCTTAAGATTATATGTTTCAACTTGAACACAATTATCAGCCCTTTGTATACAGTATTTTCACTTACTTTCTGGAGGGAAAGAAACGGGAACAGGTGCTCCTGGCCATTTCACCACAGCGTCACCCAGGGCTCTCAGTTGCACCGCAATAGCCAATAGAAACAAGAACCTTGCAACTTTACAAGCCCAAAAACGTAGCCTAGCCATCTTTATCTTTGCAATTATCACACTTCTCAATTTTTCTGCTTTCTCCATGTTAATGTACCTTAACTTTATTTTACCATATGGTTTCTCTTCACCCTCTATGATACCAACTTTCGTCCCCTCCATCTCTTAAATATATACGAACCAGGTACAGTACTTGAAAGTACAAAATTAAGAGTTGTAACTACAACCGCAATAGAGCAAATTCTATCGCCACTTGAGACTACAACCCTACTGGCACGCGAAAATTTAAGGGGAAATGAAAGAGAAAAAAAGGCAGTTTTGGTTGCAGCTTAACGTAAAGCTTCAATCTTTGGTTAGAGGAAGTTCATGAACAGGGAATAAAGCAAGAAACTATATCTCCCCGGCCATGTCCTGAATCCGCAGGATTAGGGGGGGTTAAGGTTTGTGGGGCTTTTAAGGAAATGAAATGAATTGGAGTGCCTACATGATATATGTTTATTGAAGGATCTTACATTAAAAAAACGTGTGGAAGATATGTGTTTTCTTCATGGCAAAAACATTTGGATTGACACCCATCATTTTATTATTCTTCAATGTTGTCTCAGAAATTACTGCTTCATTAATTTAAGAGTTGAAACTTTTCATCTGCATATAGAAGGTTGGAAAGTAAAAGATACGTCATGTTTGATAAAACTAAGATACCATTGTTTGATATGAATCAATATTTAAAATTTCACAATTTTGGAGAACAGATATTAATCAGAAGCATATCCATTCAATATTTCTCATTTTGTTGAAGAAATTTTATGTTTAAAGACTTAAATTGTGAATCCAAACTGTTGGGGTTTCTCAGTGAACAGTTTGATGTTTCCAAATTTCCTAAAATATTAGCTAATTAATTGGGAGTCAATTCAAAAGAATCAAGACCTTGTACATCAAAAAATAATTACGGGTATAGTGATGCATGAATTGTGAATTTATTATTTCTATTGGATGGTGGGTTCAACAACCAATCTTCAATTTAAGAGTGAAAGGAGAAGGTAATAATGCAATTGAAGAAAGTAATGCCATGAATATTTGTTCCTTGCATGCACCAGAAGGCCTCTTCTTGGGGTTCAACGAATTTAGATTATGACTGTTCTTGCACGTGACCCTAATTCATCTCTCTTGTACACAGTGCCACTTCAGTTTGATTCGTCGTCAATTTCTGCTCACTATCATCTTTATATTCATTTTTGCAAGGTATAGAAATAATTAATAATTATACAAGTATATTTAATCTTGGGATAACATTAAGATCCTTAAATTTGATGAACAGACAATGCACAACTAGTAGTTTCGACTGGCGTGTAAGAAGATTATGGTGCATAGAAACTGGACACGTACCGTAGTAGGAATATTAAGCATATCCAAGGTGATTAATACCACGATGGAGAAAAAAGAAGGTTTCCTCCTACCAAAGAATGTGAAAAGTAGTATGCAAAATAGAGCCTGTACATGCAGGGAAAGGCATAAAGTATCGAAGATGTATTCACATAGTCGTATGTATTGGAAACTGTTGACTTTTCTCCGGGCATCCTTACAAAACATTTCTTCTAAATCTTAACTTTACGATGAGCAGAGACGGCGATAGGTGCTTTCTTTGCCATCGGAGGAGAGGGGATTGAGAAGAGAATTGATAGAATGGAGGGTTGCTATTGGAAGTTGGCCAGTTCTGTGCCTGGGTTGGCAAAAATAGAAGAAATGTTATTTTTCAAGATATCAGTGGAGTTTGGATACATTGATTTTGGACCACGGTTAAGGTTTGAGCATGTGTGCCACTTAATGCTGACCACCAGCAGTAACCAGTTTTCTAAGATTTGGATAGCCTCTTATTTCGTGGTCAGCCTAAGAAAACAGCATGGCTAAGGCTCGGCTAATACATCCTAAAAGTAGTTTTCGCCAGAATCCAACTGGCAGGGCTTTATCCTCGTGGACCGCATCTACATATGAGGTGTTTAAATCCTTCTGATCCTTGAGGCGCTTCAACATGATGAAAAAGCTTTTCAAGTCTCTGCAATTACGGCATCTAGGCTGTGCATGTTTTCCGATACCATTAAGAAGGCATCACAGAAAATGAGCAATCACCTTCAAGATTTGTACCAGTTTTTAATCCGGAATTTTATAGTGCAAAGTACTCAAAAGCTTGCAGTGTTCCGGGCCGGCCAAGGCCCAACCCATTTGTACTATATCTTATAAACTGCTGTACTAGTTTAATCAGTCTATAATACAGTCTTCCACATACAGAATTCATCTACACCACCAAACATAAAATTTTGAATGGGAAGTTTGTACAACGGCAATAAACATTTCAGCTTACTTTAATTTTCAACAATCGGATATCATATTTGATTGGCATCTAAACTATTAAGTTAACAAAAGAACACAATCTGCGGATTTTCCCATTTACCTCTCTCCCAGATTCATCGCCATATAGCTTTACCCTTTTTGTACTATTCCCATTCTTCACATGATGCATTTCGTTATTATCACACAATGATTTCTTCGTCAGCACTAATTTGCTCCAGTAGTTTACTTAAGCACATTCTTTTCATCTTCAATGTCCTGCAAATGTTTCAACAATTTCTGGCTGATCAACAACAACAAGATTAATATATGTACATTGCAAAAAGAAAGTCCATATAATTCCACCAAAAACTTGAGGTAACTGCCTAATTAATTCCTATGATATGAATAGTCAATTGAAAGAAAATGCGTAACCAGTGCCACAGGGAGAAGATGATCATGAGAGGGACTTACAGAATTATCAATCTTGTCAAAATCGTCGTCAAAACTCCCATCAGCATCATCTGTGAGACATTATGCACAATTAGCAAACTGAATAATAGCAGAAAAGGAAACATAAGTATAAAAATTATTAACAATTGAGCTCAAAGCCATCAAATATGTTCCTTATCTATGCCATACTGGCAACCGTGTTCATATAAAAATCCAGATTACATGTCCTGCACACAAGTAATACAGTTTGCCAAGGAAATATCACTTATTGCACAGAATTACAAAGAGGTTTACACTGAATAATAAGATGCGGCATGATAGCAAAGATGAGAAGCCGACAAGAAACTGCATAGGATATACCCATGCCTCTCTTAGGAATAGAATCAGCTTCAAGCAAAAACTTCAAAATTAATTCCAATTTAATTAATCTTCCAAAATATGAAGCACATTAGGTTTTCCATTTTGTATACATGTGCAAAATTATTGATAACCAACAGATATCTCCAAATCAGTTTGTTGTTATAATGAGGGTCCTGTCTTTCCACGTCAAACCAAAACAGGTAAAAACACCATACCTGGACCTCCATCACTATCTTCATGTTCGCCCAAAAGAAATGTATCCAGATCCTGCTCAGATGAAGCTGTTGAGGTCTTACTTTTCAGGCTCTTTTCAGCTGGTTGCAATTTAGAAATCTCCAAAGCATCTGGATTTTTGCATTTATCATCTTTCATCTGCTCCTCGGCTTTGCGCATAACCTCCTCCAAGTACTCCCTTTCATAACTGCATTTTAACCAACAAGTATAAGTCAGTTTAATATGAGCTTTCTGTTTTTGAAGATTTTCATTAGCTCTACAACAATTACAGGATATGACAAATTCATGTGAATGTATTATTGTATAGTTGTTAACGTTTTGCAAGTTACATAAATCAAAATGAGAATCCAAAAGATAATTAGAGATACATACGGAGCAACATGGGTGCTGACGAGTGTAAAATAAATCCTCCAGAACCTCCTTTCTTTCATCACTCGTGGACATAAGTCATATCTTAATCTCGAGATTGCCTAACGCATCAAGAAAAGAAAAACACCAGAAAGAAACATTCAACTATCACATAATAAGTTGCATACAATTTAAATCGCATTTCTGAAACCGCAAACGAGAATATGATCACGTAGTAGCGTTGGGTTCACATGAAAATATGCATAAAATTTCAGAAAAAGAACAAGAAATTCAGTAGTTCACCTTGACAGTTGAGAGAACAAGTGTGGCATGTCTCTCCTGCCACTCAGTGAGATCCTTCCGTACATTAGACGCCGCTGTCGGCACATCAGACGGCTCAGCTACATCTACACAATTTTGACCGAAGCTCTGATTTTAGAAACAAAACATAAGAAAAGAGAAAAAGAAACTGTACCGCATCCACATTGCTCAGGTAACCTTGGATAGGAAAGTGCTGAAAGGTAGTAGAAGTGAGTCCCTTAACAAAATCTCTCAAATCGTCGGTGATCCCAAACTTCCGAAGCTCCTCTTGGTCGTTGCCCGACGAGGAAGAGGAAGAGGAAGCTGAATTGGAAACAATGGAGAGGGACGAGAGCTGAGACGGAATGATGTCAGAGAAGGACTTGATGGGGATATGATTGGCCTGTTTGAGGGCGACGTCCTTGAGCTGATCAGCCTTCCTGGAGGCCTCGAGAGCGAGTTCTTTGGACTTTTTAGTGGTCTGGGCAACGAGATCGGCGATGTTGTTGGAGGAGGTTAGGGATTGGGATCTCTTGGCGGCTTCTTCGGCGAAGACCCGAGCCCTCTTCCAGATGTCTTCCATTTTTTCTGCTCCCCGTTGGCTGCTTCAAGTGTGCCGTAGACAGTGGAGAGGAGATTGGGTTAGACGTCGTCGTTGGTTTGAAGTGGATAATATATTTATGTGTATATATACTGAAGGATTTAATATTTAAAATATTTAACCAGTGTTATTATTATTAAATAAAATTTAATTTATTTATTTAATTTATAATAATTAACTGATTAATAAATAAATTGATCAATATTTAATAATAAAAATTATTAAAATAATTTAAATAAAAAAATTGAAAATGGAATATAAAAAAACTAAATGAAGAATAACATAATTCACGCCCTTTTGAATTTGTGTAGATTTTCGATTGTAGATGGATAGGGTATAACATGTGTTATGATGCATTTTACAATAAATAATAAAAAAAGGATGTAAAATTTAAGCATAGAAAATTTTATTGCATCAAACTTGTTTTAAATTTAGCAAAATATGTTAATTACCTTTAAAATAAATATCGCATCTACTTATAAAACATCTCTTATTTGTATAAAATTTGATAATGGACACCTTAAGATTTTCTATTATCCTTATTGAACAAACGTTAATGTTAAAGATGGACTGAATTTTTATGGAAACACTTAAAGGATGTATTCATATTTTTAGTCTTTTCAAATTTAGATGTAAAATGAAAATTAGGCTTTAGCACTTTCTCCCCCTATAAAATTTAGATTTTAGAGTAATTAAAGAATGTATGATATTGCTTGTTGATGTAAATTCATCAAGTGATTATTAGTTCTATCGTCAATTTAATTTGTAAGTTCATATAAACTATTTTATCTTTCTTTTGGTTCATGTATACTTTAAAATCTTGCTCTTGTTGGAACAAAAGATGCTCTAAGTTATAGTTTTGATGATAATAAAATATGTTCTTTTTAATATTTTATTATATTAGTAATTAATTTGTAAAAGATTCAAACAAAATGTGAACTATCAAATTCAACACAAACACAAAATGAATAAAGGATTTAAACGAGCCAAATGAAGCACTAAATATAATTTAAAAAAGCTTTAATATCATTTAAATCAAATGGACTAAGAATGAAGTCATTATATATGTAACAAAATATTGTAGTATTTTTTAAACTTTATTTTGGTTATTTTAATAACCTAGAAGTTTAATATTGGAAGAACATATTTTATTAAGTGCAAATACATTAAAAAAATTTAATAATCAAAGGAAACTTTAGTAGTTTTTATCAAATGAATATATTTTGATCTTTAAAAGAATTTGAAAAAATTTTAAAAGCTTGTTTTAGGAGATTTGGTCAACCTATGTTATGATTTTCAAGTGTTTAGTGCATATAATGTTTGAACATTTGGTTAATCAATATCCTTAAAGTGTTTATTTGGTTTGTGTCAAGAATATTATTTGATGCATTGGTCAACCAACATCACATTTTGATTGAACTATTTCACAGTTATTAGTCATTATAATGATTAAATTGTCCCTCTAACATGCATACTTACTTATATTAGTAGAAAGGGATCATATATGAGTTATAAGAAGGATGTTTGAAATTAAAGAGTCTTTGGAACCTATCTTAAAAGCTTCCAATATGTAGTTGTGAGCTTTGATAGGCTCATTAAAATTTACTGCTCGAAGTTTTATAGTGAAATGTTCACATTGGATGCTTAGGAACTGGACGTAGGCTTCGTTATAAGCCGAACCAGTATAAATTGACTGTTTCACTCTTTCTCTCTTAACTTTTAAAATTTTCACATCATAGTGTTTGTGTTTAATTTGCAAGAGGCTCCTTCACTTTTAGAATAGGCTTCTTCTGTTTTAATATTACAAGAGGTTTCTTTTGTTTTAAACGTTAATAGGCTCCTTTCGTTTTAAATGTTAGCAAACTCCTTTCGTTTAAAAGCTTAATAGGCTCCTTTTATTTACAGACTTTTTGTTAAGATTTAGCAAGTTCTTATTGTTCACACGAATTGATAATAACTTGTGAATTTTTTTAAGACACGAATTGATAATAACTTGTGAATTTTTTTAAGACACACACAATTCAC
>JANVCQ010000003.1:21750533-21767595 GCA_025531925.1 Erythroxylum plowmanianum
ACTGTAAATGTTTTTGTTTCAGGTTTAACTTCTACTTGATGTTTCTTTGTCATGAACTTTTTTTGTAAATTATTTAAAGATATTTATTGTTCTTTTTATTGGATGTTTTGATCTAATTATTATTTATTAAAATAATAAAATTGTATTATTGTAATATTTTAAAATTTTTGTATTATTCTTAATTTTATATTTATTTGATGATGATTATCTTTTTTATATTAATTTTGGTTATTATTTATTTATGAAATATTTAAAAATTATTGTTATTTCATATTAATTGTGATTATTATTTATTATTATAATTTTTAGAAGCAGGATTGATGTTAATAATAAACTAGTAAAATATACAGTACAACTGTACAATATATCAATGAACTATTTTGTAAATTTTAAAGATTATTTTATAAATTTTAAAAATTATCCAAAATAATACCCGATATTAACTGATATCGATACAATATCGTATCAGAACTTAATCCGGTATTAAATTCGATACGGGACGTGATTACTATGTTTCATACAAGGACCTTGGATTTTTCGGGCCCCTATTCTTCCACCCAATGTGCCGGGGAATTTAACAGTGCAGTTATGCCACCTAATGGTCTTAACTCCATCCAAGCCAAATTCATCCAATTTAAAGACATCTCGAATCGTACATGACCAAACTCGGTATCATGATCTGTAACCTACTCCACATGTACTCTAAACCAGATATAAGACACACGCACATATATATAGATATATAAAGTGATGTAACCAAACGAGAAAAAAAAAATCATTTAAGCATCTCATAATTTTAACATATGAACAGAGTAGAAATGTCAGAATCTACAGCAAAGAATGCTATCCCTCCATCTCCTATGCTTCTGCAATTGTCGACGGTTTGCTTTGGCCATCCTTACAGGACTGCTACTCCATTCAGTCTGCAATCTATTGCGAGACATAAAGCAAGACGAAGGCATTAGATAGACATTCAAGGACCATACGTAAAGAAGAAGAAACAAATTATCTGTTGGTCAATTACACTGGGAAAGCAAAGGAACGGATGCTGGTGGTGCTGCTATCTGATCTAATAGAGAGGCTGCCAGAATCTACAATTGGTCCCGAGTAGGTAATTAAGCCTGATGGAGGGCATGCTGAAGAAAAACTCGACTCCCCAACATTGTATTGAAATTGACTTGAAAGTGGCTTGGCATTTGAATCTTCAAGCCTGGATGAATATGATGAATATTGAATCTGGGGATGATCATAGTCAACATTTTGTAGACAACCCTCACTTGAGCTTGCTCTGGTTGCAAAAGAGCCAAAGTCATGTGTAATGCTTCTAGTCCCCAACTTACTATCACAAGGTACTTCATCCACCATTCTAGTGGGTGATTCTTCAGTCACAGACTTCAGAGCATGGCTAGTCGGTTTTCTACTCTTGCCACCAGTGTCCGTAGATTCCAGAGCAGCATCCAAAGTTGTTCTATCTTGGCTAAGGTCAGATTTATCAGTTGCAGTACCAACCAACGCTGTTGTCAAGAATGATTCCTGACTGTAATTTGTATCTTCAGCTGTAGAAACCACTTGAATTGGGATCCTCCCTTCTCCGTCATTTTCATACTTTTCATGGGCAGAGGACAGTGGCACGAGAACATTTCCACTAGGCATCTGCTGTCAGGCATTTCAAAACATTATAACCAGCATTACACTCTAAAGATTTTTTAACCCACCTCCTATTCCAACTTACCCCTTCCCCATCATGCATATATCCACTAATCTGAAAACAAGATCCATGTAACTTTTCAATAAAAAGTTGAAATATGAATTTTCCTATATGGAAGCTAAAAGTAGATATGTTCCCAATCATGGTATCAAGTTATTCCACTAACACATTCCTTAGTTCTTGAATTTGTGAAAAAACTATTTCAACAAAAAGGGTAGATAAAACAATTTTTATTGCAAATCATGTCTTTCAATACTAGTTTGCATAAGGTTATTAATGACATGGCACAATGATTATAAAGTTCATACCCCCGCTATACAATCAATTGCCAACCCACCAGTTAAATGTTATGACAAAACAGAAATATATAAGTCAAATGCATCACATAGTTTGAAGAGAGAGGTCACAACTCAAACTAGATGTCTATTTACTATAAGTAGAAGCCTTTTGATCTAAAAAATCTACTTTTGAATTGAAATATTCTTACCTGAACAGAACGCGGCTCTTCAATTTCAACTGTGCTGCTTTTGGATGACTTGGAACGGGAAAGTTCTTCACCGAACTGTGCAATTGAAAGTAACTCCTTAAGTGAAAAGGCCCCCTTGAACATGAGATTTGTGAGCTTCTCCATGGAATCATCTCTTACTCCCTCTCTTAATATTAAATTTTCAGGCTTGAGTTTACGGGAAAGCTGATTTATAAAGCCCTTCTCTTCAGATGATTTACGAGCATCTGCAACTGGCAGATGTAGATACCTGTTTTCTTTTTCTGCTGTACATTTCTCCCAATCAGGGAATGACTCCTCAGTCCTATGACTTTCATGTGACATCCCACCATCTCTGTCTTTTCCAGGATGCAGGATAGTGCACACACTTTTCTCAACGTCTGTGTCAAACAAAAATTTATCCTGGGAAGGAACTCCCTCATCCACGCAGATGTCCTTAATGACATGGTCAGTATTCTCTTCATAACAAACCTTCAAATCCGGCAACTCATGTTCAATAACTCGTTTGTCCATATGTAGACCTGAGTCCTTCCCAAATGACTGTAATTCAGAAGAACGATGAGTAGTTGGCATTGGTGCCAAAAAATCTCTGATCACTTTTTCATCATCCACCAAATTATTCTCTCTCATGGAATATTTAATCTTTGAGTCTCTCCAAGCATTTTTGTCATTCAAGACAGATTGTAACTGATCAACCTCACTTTGCTTATCCTTGAAATTGCAAATGATTCCATCCTGATTCTCCTTCACAATCCCATTTTGAGGTTCAAGTTTTCTGGATTGAGGACACCATTTTCATTGCTTTCAATAGGTTTAGACTCATGCCTCTGGCCCATAGTTCCATGGGAAAAAAACTGTTCACTATCTGCAAGATGCATCATTCACAATATGTAAACCACAAAAAACCTTAGTTCCAATTTTGAAACTTGCACCTTGAAAGCATGAAAAGATCTATTTTCCTACAACAATTTAAGAAAATGAATAAAACCAAAAAAGTTAGTTATGAGGTTCTTCATAATCAATTTCCCTGCCATCTTAAGCAACATGTCCTGCAAGTTTTAGTTAATTGAAAAATGAACAAAACTTCTGCATATAAACTTGACCAGCTTAAGGCTCTAACATCAACAACATATAAGACACCAAGGATGATACCACCAAAGAGGCCATAGCCACCGGGACTATCCAAAGTATCAACAATGTATAAAACACCAAAGATGATAGTAACAAAGAGGCTATAGTCACTGGAACTATCCAAAGGTTCAACAATGCTCAAAGTTACAGGAGTGATAACTTAAGGAACCAAAGATGAACTAGGTATCCGGTAAAAATTGAATAATAGAAATAATACTACCATCACATTCCTTACCAAATTTCATGTTTCACATTCAAATGTCAAAGGATGGAAAATGAAAAACTCTGGACTCTTTTCTATCTTCATAATATCTTTATACATACCACTTTGACATTTGTCTATTAAAGAGGCATCAATGAGCACCAATGAAGCCACTCTAGGGAAAAAAAGATAATAACAAGACAAAATCAGCAGAATAGAAACAAATCCAGATGAAAATGTTAGATTTTGTTTCAATTGATCCTGTACACAACTATAAACAGATTTATACAGTTATCTGAAATATATTTGTACAGCTATCTGTATCAAGGCATTGGTAAATGAGAGACAATTCGGCAAATCAGTGACCATAAAGTTTAATGTTAAGAAGAGAACAAGTGAAGAAGACCTATAATTGACAGAAAATAAAATGAGTCTGAATCCTATGCTTACATTAGCAAGTCGATTAGGAACTGATACAAAATCTAAAATACACCTAAGCATATTTCAGGGTCAAGAACTAAAAGTTGAGCAAAGAGAATTAAATCACAAATCTAATAATATCTCAATGAGTATCTTCAGTATCTTTCCTATATAGAAGTAAACAGCAAGAACAAATTATCTATAGTATAAATTAACGTTTTAAGGCAGTGGTGAAAACTAATAAGCATAACTCAAGCTATTATCCTTACTTCTTAGCTCAAAAACCCATCAATATTTGTCAACATGGACCGGTTAATAGATTTCAAAGATAATGACAAGATAATCTTCCGAAAAAGAAAAACAAGGTTCTCTGAGGCTGATACTTTCGGGTAACGATGTGATTCTTAAATCTGTCTTCTATCAGAGCAAAAGGACAAGAACAAATATTGAACTTTTGGGGAAGTTTACAAGTATTTCTAAGACGAAAACAATTACTATTATTTTAAGAGATCAAGAACACAGCTCCTATGGGCCCTCCTCATACAATCAGACCAGCTCCTTTCTGTCTGGTAGCTCCTGATTGGATCTCATCCATCATCATTACAATTGAAACCAAAAATCAAGAAGCAAATTGAGAAACTCCCAGATGGGTTCCTCACTTAAATCCCATTGGGAAACTAAATGACAGGCAATGAATGATGTGAACCAGATTCCAAGAAGCACCGACACTCAAAAGCCGGAACCAGAACTAGAAATTGAAAAGAGAAAAAAAATCATAAAAATAGATAATGCAATACCTCTCTGTTCAGCCAGAAGAAGTCAGCAAACTTCTTCCCCTTGTCTTCTTTTCAGGCACCGGAATCAAAAAGCTCTGTGTCCTAAACGTGAGTGACAACAAAGAAAATGATTAGAACCAACACGCCCAACCTCATACATATGCAAAAGGAAGAGTAAACAATAAACCCACAATAACAACAGAAGGTTTTTAGATCAACCCCGTGAAAAGTCACACTTGGCATATGGAAAACAAGTAGAAAAAAAGGGAGGAGAAGAGAGAAGCAAAAACCTTGATGAAAAAAGGTTGAGGAAGAGAGGAACAGTAGAAAAGAAGAAAGAAATGAGACAGAATAAAGAAACGGAAATCTGTCTCTGTAATCAATGCCCACGCAACCTATGAGCAGTTAACGCCTCTCTCTATCAAAACCCCACCATATTAAATTGGCCTCAGCTTTTGCATTAACTTTCTTTAGCATTTCCCAACTAAACAGCCCCAAACCAGAAAAGGAAAGGCTGAGCTTCAAACTTTGCAGGGCAGGGCCAAAATAAATGGAAATGGATTCTACTTCTACCGTAGTCATCACCTTTGAGTTAAGTAGAACGAAGCAGCGAAGATTGGTAGGTAGAAGTTAAGAAAAGACAGGGAGAAATTTTAACTTTACACTTTGAGATTTTGAGTTAGTTATTGTTGTTGTAGTTTTTTAACCTGCGGGAAGAAAGAAAAACAACACTTAGGAACCAATACAAAAATGGAGATGATGTGGCATCAATACAAGCCAAGTTTTTTTTCAAAAATTATTTTTATCATTACTTTATTAAAATATAAACCGATATCATAAATGTGAAAAAATTCTTAAAAGAACAACTAAATAGTTTCAATATCAAATAATAATCTTTCACTCTATTTAGAAATAATTATGATGAATATCACCTCAGTAATCTTTATGTACATCTTGAGACTTCTTGCTTATAAATATAATTATATCAGGATAGTTTCATAAATTAAGAAAAAGGATAACAAAATAAACTAAAAAATCCTACTCCTTTACTATTATATTAACAAAACCTTATAACCTACAATCATAAACAATAATAATTTATTATTTTAAAAAAAAGAAGAAGTAGCAACTATTTAGATAAATAGTTAAACAATTTTGGTATTATTATTTTGCGTGCAGACTACTACACCTTTTTGGACCACGTAGTAAATTGCGCGGGGAGTCAAAAGATTTTCTTGCTCAATTCAGAGTTTGTTTCCACTTGCATGCCTTTTCAATAGAGACGTCCTTTGGTTTTCATTACTGTTTTATTATTGTTATTATTATTATTATTATTATATTTTCTTTAGTATTTATTATAATTCTTATATTTCTTTTTTTAACCTGCATCATTACTATTCTGCCATATATGCATGTGGGTCTATCGGAAACAGCTTCTCTATTATATAGGAGTAAAGATGCGTACTATTGGACCCCTAGATCTCGCTTCACTACGAGACTTCGGGGTATGATGATGATGAGTTAAGCAATTTTGAGAATTTACTTCTTGTGCAAGAAAAGAATTACAAGAGGAAAAAAAATATCAATATAAGGATGCATATCAAGTTCTTAATTCATTTGATTCTTTCTTTTTCTTTTTCCAATGGGTCAAACAAATTGAATAAAATGCTCTTACCATGATGAACTAAATAGAAAATGGAGAAAATCTTATGAAGATATATTCTTCTAAGCCAATTCTAACACATATATTCAATAATAGTATACGTTACAATAACATATACAGTAAATGCATAAGAAAATGAAATATCTTTAGCAATTGTTGTTTGTATTTGAAGAGTCTGCGTTTTAGAATTCTTTTAAGCTCTCAATTTGATGGTGTATGTTTTTTCAAAAGAGAAAAGAAGCTTAGGGAACCAAAAGCCTATATGAATGTGCTCCCATCAAACACATTATCAGTTATCATCAAAACAGGAATTTATACATATTAACTAAATAATGTCGGACCATTACTACCAAGAATATGAAAAGTTCTCACATTCTTCCACTTAATCTATATGTTTAACTTGGTATTAAATCTTAATCTGATCCAGATATAATATACGAATCATGGTAATAAGTTCTCTAATTATTGAGTATTATTTTACATGTATCACAGTATACTATATTTAGTATTAACCGAATGTGGTAACATTACTTAATAAATAAGTCCTATGTTTATTCCAGGTCCAAAATAATCAATTTTCTCAAAATTCAACAAAGTGCACCATAATATGAAAAAATATTTTAAGTTTTTTACAAAAACAATATTGTTCATTTAATGAAAACTATATAATGGAACTCAATCTCATTCTAATAACATGATCTGTGAACTTCATTGGTGGCATACCTTTTTTTAAAGAATCATCTATCATCAATTCAGTGCTAACATTTTCAATTACCACTTTCTTGTCCGTAACACGTTCCCTTATAGATAAAAACTTAATGTCATTGTGTTTACTCTGACTACCAATCTTGTTGTTTTTAGCTAGAAAAACAACAGCTAAATTGTCACAATATATTATAAATGACTTAGAAATGGAATCCAAGAGTCTAAGCCCATATATGAAACTCTTTAGCTATACACCTGGTGATGTAGCCTTAAAATAAGAAACAAACTCAGCTTCCTTAATGGAAATAATCAATTAAAGATTGCTTGGCACTCCTCCAAGATATGGCTCCATGGGCAAACACGAAGATATAACCTAATGTTGATTTCCTTAAATTAACACACCTAGAAAAATATGAATCTAAGTATCCTATTATCTTTAGATTGTCAGTTCATTTGTACATATGCATGTAATCTTTAGTCTCTTGATGGTACCTCAATACTATTTTTGTAACTCTCTAGGGATCTAATCCTGGGTCACTCTAATATCTGTTTCACATACCGACAACAAATGCAATGTCAGGTCTTATACAAACCTCAACATATATCAAGCTTCCAACTGTAGAAGCATATGGAATGCTTTTTATTTGTTCCCTTTCAAAATCATTTTTCGAGCATTGGTCCAAATTGAACCTCTCCCCTTTTACAATGGGAGCTATACTTTATGAACAATCTTTCATCTAAAATCTCTTTAAAATTTTATTAATATAGGTTTCTTAAGACAAACCCAAAATACCATGGAATCTGTCTCGATGGATCTTAATGTCAATGACGTAAGATGCATCATCCATATCTTTCATTTCAAAATTCTTAGATAGAGATTATTTCACATCATGTAACAAACCCTACTATTGGTTGCAAGTAATATATCATACACATATAATACAATAAAACGAATTTTACTTCCATTAACCTTCTACTTTATACATTGATCTATGATATTTTCCTCAAAACCAAATGATGAGATAATATCATGGAATTTTAAATGCCACTAAAGGGATGTTTGTTTCAATCTATATATGGATCTTTTAAGCTTGCAAACCAAATGCTCACCATTATTAGAGGAGAATCCTTCTGGTTATTTCATGTAAATCTCTTCCTCTAGGTCACCATTTAAAAAAGTCATTTTCACATCCACTTGATGCAATTTTATCTCAAAATGAGCAACCAATGCCAACATTATACAAAGTGAATCTTTTCTAAACACAAGAGAAAATGTATCTTTGTAATCAATTCCTTATTTTTAAGTGAATCCTTTAACAACGAGTCTTGCCTTCTATCTCTCAATGTTACCTAATGAGTCTTTCTTTGTCATAAATACCCATTTGCAACCTATGAGTTTTGCTCCTTTAGGCAACTTAATAAGATCCCAAACATTATCTTTCTTCCTAACATTCATTTATTCCTTTATGGAATTATACCATAAATTTGATTCTTTACAACTCATGGCTTGTGAAAAGGTTTCAAGATCATTCTCAGATCCAATATTGTAGTCAATTTTTTGTAGATATACAACATAATCACTAGTATTAGTTGATTTTTTTATTCTAGTATATCTCCTTAATGTTACACCAACATCCTTTTCTAGAGTATGTTGTTCGACTATTTGCTAAATACTTTCAAGTAATTCATGAATAACTGGATCTACTAAATTATCAACAAATTGTGGAATGTTTTTATTGTCATTTATATTGATTGTAGGTTGTTGAATTTCAACAGTTGGTTGTACAACGTCTATCTGAACCTAAAAAGCATTATGAATGACAATCACCTTACTGTTTGAGGTGGAAGGTTGAGTATCCATATGATCATTATCAAAAACTATATCTTAAAATTGATCAATCCCATTAATCAAGTTATTCTTAAGAAATTCTTGCATTTCTTGATTCCAAAATTCCAGTGTGATGCGATGGATAATAGAACCTATATCCTTTAGACCTTTCATCATATGCAATGAAATACTCACTTATGGTCCTTAGGCCCAATTTTTTCTCTTGTGGATTATAAACTCTTATTTTAGATGAACATCCCCAAACGTTTATATGTCACAAACCAATTTCTAACATTTAAATAACTGAAATGGCATCTTTGGAACAACCTTGTTTGGTACTCGGTTTAATATATATACAACCATCTTAAGAGTTTCAGTCCACAAGGACTTAGAAAGTTCTTAAAAAGTTCGGAGCTACTTAGCCTGCTTCGTACTATATCCAATAATGTTCAATTTTTTCTTTCTATCATACCATTTTGATCCAAAGATCTAGGCATAGTATGTTAGGCTACTATCTCATTTTCTTAAAGACACCTCGCAAATAGACCAAGTACTTGTCCACTTTTAGTATATCTACCGTAATATTTGCCATCTTTATCATATTTCATGATCTTAATTTTCTTATTGCATTGTTTCTCTACTTCAGCTTTTAATATTTTGAAAGCATCTAGTGTTTTATTTTTCTTATAAAGCAAGTAGAGATACATATATAGTGAGTAATTAGCTATAAATGTGATGAAGTATTTTTGACCATACGAGTTCATATCTGGACTAAAATATTTTATGTATGATCTCGAATATGTTTGAACTTCTCTGGACAACTATCTTTGATTTGATGGACTGCTTTCACTTTATGCAGTTCATACAAGTTTCAAAATTAGTAAAATTTGAAGTACCAAGTACTCCATCATTCACTAATCTTTTAATCCTGTTTATGAAGATATGTCATAATCTCTACAATATAGAGAAATTTTCATTCCTGACATAATGTTTTATTCTAGCATTAACATATGTTGCATTGTAACAAGTATTTCTTATAAATTAAAATAGAAAAGACCATTAAATAATGTATCATTCTCAACAAATTCAGATTTATAATTTAACTTAAAAGATTCATCTGAAAAAAGAAAGGAATATCCAAATGGTATAAGTCTTGAAATTGAAATCAATTTCTTAGAGAAATTGGAAATATAAAATATCTTTTCTAATTTTAAAATAAAACCAATTTACAAAATTAAATTGCAATCTCCAACAGTCTCTATACATGAACGTAGCTCATTTCTAGATAAGATATACTGTTAACTTCTCACTATCTTCCTTGGGTTTAAAAATCTTGCAATTTATTTGTAATATGGATTGTAAAACTACAATCAGTACATCATGTGTCCTAACAAACTTTAGCCATATTATATTCAAAACAAATTAGTGAGATTAGATTGCCTTTTTTTTCAAATCATTCCTTATGTTTGACACAATTCTTCTTCATGTGTCCGTTTTTTCTTACAAAAGAAGCATTTGGATTCCTTCTTAATGTCATCTTAGCTAGGTATTTGATTTTTTTCCCTTGAATTGGCTTAGTGTTTCTTCTTTCCTTGAACAACCAGATGCACACTCTACAAACTCTGTCCCTGTTCCATTGACAATCTCTCTTCCTCTTGAAGACACGTGGTCATTAATTTATTTGTTGATCACTTATCCTTATGTGTATTATAAGAGATTTTAAAGGGTTTATATGATAGTTGAAGGGTGTTCAAAATGTAATGCATGAGAAAAGAATCATACATCTTAACCTCGAGTTCCTTTAACTAATCCACAATGTCCTCATCTTTATGATGTACTCACTCACACCTCAGACTCCCGTAAGCCTTATAGATGAAAACTTTATAATCAAGGTGCTTGCAAGTGCTTTGTCTGAAGTTTCGAATTACTCATCAATAGCCTTCAGTAAAGCATGCACATTGTCAAGATGTTATACAGAACCACGAATGTCAGCGAGAATTTGGATTTTAATGAACATCACACTTAGGCAATTAGATCGCTATCAACGTTCATAAAGAGCAATTTTAGCTATAGTACTGGCCTCGGTTACCTTAGGTGGTTTGTTCTTCCAGATAACATAATCAATGTCCATCCACCTTAGATGAAGAAGAATTCTCTCCTTCCAAATCTTATAGTTTTTAACCCCCGAATTTGGGAATTTTACAACTTGTATAAGAGAGACTAACAATTTAACTAATTGCATAATTTAAACATACATGCTACTTATCAATAACTGAGACTAACAAATTATATATATGTGTTACCAATGTAAAACATATCTGACAAGACATAAAATTTACCTGTAGGCTAAATTTTTAGTTCAAACATATTTATGCTAAACTTTGTGATAAAACTATTAAATTGTATTCTAATTCTTAATACTTATGGAAAAATTAGGAAAAATAATTTGATATTTCATCCTAATTAGTGATTCAAATATAATAAAAATTTATGTGGGATAAAATTAATTATACTAAAATAATTATCTACAATTAAATATGTCAACTCTTTATGTGATTAATTACAAATATAATTTAATATAATTAGGGTAGCTGTGGCTAAGCCCTAATAATTAATCATTAAAAAGTTTTATCGAAATTCTACTCACAATGCAAAGTATAAACATAGTAATCATATGATAATCTACTTCATGGTGAAAGTTTATACAAATATAATTTCAACACATAATATATACAGACATAAGTCACAATTTAGATGGCATAGGCTCACCATTTGCCCCCAAAAGGGTGCAGGCCGGATCCCTAGCCATAGCATTTGATTTTTTATTAAAACAATACACAATCTTTCATGGAAAAGAATTGTGCCAACGTAAAGTTATATGAATCTTATCATAGGAGTAAGGTTTATTAGAATAGTATTTCAGAAGAATAAATTACAAGATTAATTAAGACAAGACAACAATAATAATTAGTTAAATCCAGAAGGAGTGCTTGAACTATAATGAAATGCCTAAGATCAATATTTAAATTAACAGGTTTTACGTATTTTAATAATATCTAATGTAAAGTCATGTAATAAGGTGTTATTGGCAATCAAAATAGAGTAACCGTTTGAATTAACATCTAGAAGCAAATTAGGATAGGAGTTAAAGTAAAAAAAAAAGAAAGAAGTTTAACATCTACGAATATATTAAAAAAGGAGTTAAATAAAGGAAAGATTGGAATTGAAGTACATAACTTAACATATTTAAAAATATAATACGTAACATCCCAAGCTCGGGGTTAGACCCCAAAATTGTTAACTGAGCATATTGTAAGAAATTAGAAGGGCACTGCATGCTCATGCATCATTGTATATTCACACACATGTGAATATTTATTATTGACTTTTAAAATAATTGTTCATGAATTCATTGACATTTTTGGGGTATAATTGACTTAATAATGTGATTTAAAATGTGAATTGAGATTTATTGGTGGTAAAATTTTATTTGGAGGCTGTTAGTATTATTTCAAAATTTTTGGTGAATTTTAGGAATTTTTGAAATTTGAAATATTTTTGGACTAGGAAAATATTAAAATATAGACCAATTAGAGTGTGATACGTGGACTGACTAAATTGATGACAAAATACTTGCATGCATTGTGACACGTGGACTAATGATTCAGTGAAAAATGTTACATGCGAGAGAAAATGTAGTTAAGTGTTATAGATGACAGATTGTTTCCTGCAGCTCTCTCTGTGGTTGTTCTTCATCGAGAGTAATATTGTTGTCAAATTTTCTTTTGTTTTACCAAACACCGAACATCAAGTTATTAATTTTGTATCATCGATTCCCTCACACTACCGAAAGCTTTGTTGAATCAAGTAAGTAATTCTTGATGATGGTTTATTGTTCATAAATTAATGCATGCATGGGTGGTTTAAGAAGTGTAGTTTCGGTGAATAAACTTGAGGAATGAGTTAGATGAAAGATCTGTGAACAGAGAATGTGTTAAGTGAGATTTAATGAAATTTGAATATGTGTAGAAAGTTTAAAAACGCAGTAGTGAGAGAAAGCTTGTGCAAGTTTCAGTTTTGATGATCAATACCTTATGAGCTTGTAGTTGATTGGTTTTGAGATTGTATTGGAGTAAAAAGACAGAATATCTGAATTAGAAATGGATTAAGATGAAGAAGAGAGGGAGAGAAGTTCTGAAAAAATGCAAAAAATGGAGTGCACCAATGTGACTTAAGGTTGCATACCCATGACACTATTGTAGGAAGGAGCTCTTGATCGTGAGACATCACGATCATGACTCTGCTAATTTTTGTGAAAGCACAATCGTGCACCTGAAGCTATTTTCTATAGTAAATAGTCTTGCTTCTTTTGATTATAACTTCTTCTATAGACCTTCAAATGACTTGATTCGTGAACCAATGGATTCCTAACACATTTTTCTACCTCTCCATAAAAATTTGTAGCTTTCTGAATTGATTTGAAAAGGATTGATTGAATGAAAGTGTGAGAATCTGTTGGAATAGAATGAACTGGAATAATTTACTGAACATACTTCAGTATTTTGATTATATCTTAATCTGTAGAGTTACAAATGAGGTGATTCTTTATTCAAATGAAACTAGAGGCATAAAGCTATAAATTTTTTAAAGAAGTAAAATTGTAATTCTAGTGTGAAGAATTCAAAAATCTATTTTGAAGTTGAAGTAAGAATTCTGTTATAGTTTAAGAATAAACTAACGTATTTGGAGTATAACTTTTAGTATATTGAACCAAACTAAATGATCTTAGTGTCATTAGAGACCTAAGACACAGAGGAACAATTGTTTAGAAGGAAGTATTAAGTAAGTATTACTTAAATCCTTCATTTTTTGGATCTTATTGATCATATACAGTTGACCAAAATGGAATGTTTTTAGAAACAGTTGAAATGGAGATGAGTGATTGAATTTCGATACAATTGGAGTACAATTGATTTGTACATCATTGTAATACATACATATGCCCGAGAATTTGTCATTGAACATGTATGAGATATGAAACATTGATAAATGTGTTTATTCTATTACATAAGAGCTCTAGTAATATGAAATTGTTTTATTACATATAGACTAGCAACTAGAGAAACTGCTTCCAGATAGTGCTGGAATGTCAAGGAAATAGACTTAAAGGAGCAACTGTGAGTAACCTAGGATGGTCTCACTTTATTTGTTTTGTATATGACTGAATTGTATCGATATATATTACTAAACTGCATTGACTGATTGTGTATTGAATTTCAGACAATATATGTATGAGGCGTTTAATGCATGCAAACAATATTGGAAGTGTTACTTGTATGTGAATGAGACTGCGTAATTGAATATTATGATTCTCAATTGAAAATTGAATGTTGAACCTAGTCCGATGACTACTGATACTGTGACTGTTATACTGTGACAATACATGCAAATGAAATTGATTGAATTGATGATTGAATTGTGACATGCATATCATTTCAATGCATGTAATATAAAGGTCGCTGTGACTAATGTTGCTACTGATTCACTGATACTATTACTGAGAGAGCTTAAAGCTCTATGGTGGAGCCTAAGCTCCCACTATACACTGAGCCCGGTGTCCGTGACGGATACGGAAGACTGAAAAGGCACACAGTCACAACACTGTAAAAATGAATGTGAGTCTCATACATATAGCATTCATATATGATTGGAATTCATTGAATGGTTTGTAAAGTTGAAATGTAATGATAAATTGATATGAACTATTTGACTGTATGAACTGTGTGATTATATAATGATTGTGTTTTGTTACATAAGTGAATCATCGAGAATGGTTACTTAACTGAGTTCGCAAAACTCCTAAAAATTGTAATGTGACTTTCAGGGTTTAGTAGGTCTCCAAAAAGGCTCCAAGTATGAGTTCCAGGTCGGGATCAGTTTGTGCCTGCATATGTATTTCATTCTGTTGTATCAAAAGTGTAGTCATAAGTGTTATTCAATGTGTATGAAATGATCTTGAAATGTAATGTTATTGTTACTATAAGTGTTTCATTTCTATAATGGGCCCAAGTGTCTACTAAAACTCTGATGAGTTAAATAATGATTGTAATTCTTGTGATTGAAAATTTTTATAAATAAAAATAGGGCCGAATTTGATTATCAATTTCCACATTTGTGTTTGTTGTTTAAGAAAATTTGCAATGAGTTTCGTTCATTTACTGTTCTAACATGCCACCCTCGTAGGATACGTATTTGGATATTACTCAGGATGTCGGGTATGTGTCTTGTGAGAGTGGGGATGTTACGTAATATCTTCCGACAAAATGGCATATTGTTGATCCTTTTGTATTAATATTGCGCAACTAGAAAATACTTAAATGAAAATGTGCCTAAAATTTATGGTATTCATATTTTGAGCGAGTGATGAAGAATCATAGGTAGGATTTTCTGATTTTCAATCTTACCAACTATTTTTAAATATGTGATTCTTCAAATTAAGGTTATTGATAAATTAGTTTGAACTTAAGGGTGTGAATTAATTGTTTTCATATATCAATTATATTAAAATTTAACTATAATTATCATACAGAATACGCATGTTAAGGAGTTATTTTGATATGGTAAAAATCAGCTGGCCAAAACATAAATGATAAGATTTGATTATGGAAAAAAAAATCTTTAGGCATATGTAAGGAATATTGAATGCATCTATTTTTTAAGTTTTTAAAGAAATACCTAAAGTCATGGATTCTACAAAATACCACTACAAGAAAAAGGGGAATTATCGATGAAAGTTACCAATGGAAAGAGCAGAGTTTCCATCGATAATGGTATTTACTAATGGAATAGACCGACGGAGACTTACATCGGCGCAAACACGGTCGGTATATTTTATCGACGATACGAGGATAATCGTCGACAATGTTTACCGACAGTTTAATGAAATCGTCGGTGTAGTTGGTAGTAATATACTGAAAGAAACCGTTGGAATATATGTCAATTCTTGCCGATGGTTGCCGTAATCTGGCGGTAATTTGAGGCAACTCAAATGTCGACGGTAACAACAAATCGTCGGTAATTGTGAACCTTCTCCAAATGTAACCTTGATTGCTTAATCCAAAGGTGGAAGTTGTATGCTCGCTGAGATCACCTTTAACTCTCTGTAAATATCTTGTTGAATGACAATTTTTTGAAAATCTTGACGTGAAATTTGATTTCAATGTCAACAATTATGAATTATCCTTACATAAATTTTGGATTTTTCAACCCAAGGAATTTGTTTAAATAGAAAGTTCAATGATCATAAAAAGAAAAAATTATTTCCTAACTAATAATTAAAACATTAAATAGTACATAAATTAATACCAAATTAATGACAACAACAATCCTATTGTTCTAGTGAGCGTGACTGATGTGAGTCGTTATCCCTCGATCTCATTTGGTCCATGTCATTTTGGAGCTTACTTATTACTTCCATCAAAGTCTGAACTGTCGACTCAAGCTGATTGATACGTTGCGTTGTCGGCTATGAACTAGATGCTGCTGTAGTGGACATAGAGGACTGGGAATAAAATGTGTTGACACATGAGCCTAGGCCAAAGATCCTTCCATGACTATCCCTACCACCCACTGCTTCAAAATATGCCTGGGTTTCATCAACAACTTGTTCATCCTGCGATTGTTGCCCAATTGTTTGTTGTATTTAGTCCTATTAGGAGGCAATGCTTATATTATAATTAGTAAGTGATAATTATTAAGATTTAATATTAAACTATGAAATTCACATACATTTAGTTCTCGACATTGGCTGTTAATGAATATCACACCGTCATGTTTCTTAGTGTGAGTATGCAAAAACAACTGATGGGGTGTAGGCCTAACATCCATAGACTTCTCCTGCATAACAATAAAATGTTATAATTAAGTTAAACTAGAATTTATAAAAATTTCGACAGAGTCTCTTCTGTTTTTGTGATATTACCCCCTGTTCAAGAAAGCAAAGTACTCAACACAGCCAAAAATGACACCAGCAAATGACTTGACACAATCATGATCATTAGGCATACTACACATATATGTTCATCACAACATTCACACATCAATTTACATTGAAATATAGCAAAG
>JANVCQ010000003.1:21783683-21807658 GCA_025531925.1 Erythroxylum plowmanianum
AAAATCATGTGTGACATGTGGACCTATAGCTATGAGACAAATGGTAGCTTATCTAGTGGACAAGTGGAAGACATGCAGTGGAGACATGTGTTAAAGCACTAATGAAACACCTAGGCACGTTTTTGACAAAGAACAATTCTGCATTCGTGAACTTCCTTCTTGCTTTACCATCACCGAAACGTCATCTTGTTCATTTATGTATATTGGATTTTGGATAATCTATCAATGTTAGACCTTGTGAAGTCTTTTGCCATTAGAGGCTTTTTATTGTTACTAAAGCCTAGTGTCTTTCCAACACCGAAATCTCTTGTTTGCTCTCCAAATTTCTGAAATTTTGCTGAAGAGAGAGAAGCTAAGTCGAGTAAGTTTTATGCATGTTTTAATATTTAAATAGATGCATGCATGAATGGTGTATATTTTCATGCTTGTGGGTTGCTGCATACATATATAGTCTTGATGCATGTGCAGGTGGTGAAAGAAAAAGCAAATTCAGTGATATGATTAACAAGATGAAGGGTTATAGTCATTGGAATATGATATATGCAGTATTTTACTGAACATATATCTGTATTTAAGGCATAACTTGACCTGTGAATATCCAAATTGGATGGAGTTTGATTTATAGTAAAGTAGAGAAATAGAAATACATTTTGTTTTAAATAATCAAACTCAAAATATGTCCTTAAGAGTCTAGAAATTTGGCTTGAAATTAAAATTGTGTAGAAAGTTTAAAAATGCAGTAGTGAGAGAAAGCTTGTGTAAGTTTCGGTTTTGATGATCAATACCTTATGAGCTTGTAGTTAACTAGTTTTGAGATTGTATGGGAGTAGAAATGCAAAGAATATAAGTTAGAAATGGTGTAGGAACCATGAAATAAGGAAAGAGAGAAAGTGCAGAAAATGTTGTAAACAAATGTTGAAGATGATGAATAGTTGTGAAAATTTTCTAGCTTTGGTATTTGTAACTAATCTTGCATTTTGAGTTGTTTTAGCATAAGAGAAGTTGCATGGGTGTAAAAATGAAGAAAATGAATTAGGAATGAATTAAGGAGAAGAGAAGAAGATTTGTGATTTCTGGAAAAATGGCTGTTGAAGAAGATGGGAGTTCACAATTGTTGCACCCGAAGGGTTGACTCACCCTGAACAACTTTGCTTCTTTTTTATCATAATTTTGTCATCCGATCATCAAATGACATGAGACTTAAACCAATAGATCCATAACACATTATTCTACATCTTCATAAAAATTGGTAGCTTTCTGAATTGTTTTGAAAAAGATTGATTGGATGAAATTTAGGAAATGTGCTAGAATGTTATGACTTGGAGAATTTTCATCGAACATGCTTCAGTATTTTAATTATATTTTGATATGTAGATTTCCATATGAGTTGATTCTTGATTCAGATTAAACATGATACATGTTTCTACAAATTCTTAAAGAATTCAAATTTAATTATGTCTTATAGACCTTCAAAAGTGGCATGAAATTGAGTCTTGGCTTAGGTTGTGACACTACAAGGCACAGAAGTCATATCCTGTATTTATTGAATAAATTATATTGATGTAGGTTGAATTAGGCTAAGGTATCCTCCCCAAAGTTGTATATTTTTCTCTTAGATTTAAATTGGTATAAATTTTGTAATATTTGGATATTAGAATTGAGATATATGGGTTGTAAAACCTGAATGCATGATCATGCTCTAGCCAAAATTTCAAATGTACATAGTCTATGGTTTTTTTAGCATAACTCAATGAATAATTAACCAAATTGTATGATCTTGGTATCATTAGAAACTTAAGACATAGAGGAACAATTATATAGAAGAGAGTGTTATGGAATTACATCATTTTATTGATCTTATTGATTATGAAAAGTTGACCCGAATGAGGTGTTTCCAACAAAAGCTGGAATAGTAATTGAATGTATGAATTTTGGAACTTTTGAAGTACAATTGATGTTTACATCAATTTGGTAAGGAAATATACCTGAGAATTTGTGATGAACATGCATCATACATATTCATTATACATAAATAAATTCTTAATCATGCATAATAGTGATCTGTATATGTGTTAAATGTTATACAGGAATGCATAGAGCGATCATTTCCAGATATTGTCAGGACTTGAGGCAATAAGCAATAATGGAGCTTTTGTGAGTAATCTTAGATGGTCACACCTTACTTTTTTCTTCTTGTTGAATTTGATTTATGCTGATTGTGTTTTAAATTCTGGAAAATGATTATTCGAGGTGTTTGATGCATGTTTATATCATTGGAATTGCTACTTGCATGTGAAAATGATTGACTTCTTGCTTTGCACATAAAATGTCTGAAATAACTTTGTTTTGTTTTAAAACTGTTAAGTCCTAGTTATGGGTAAATCGGCATGCCTAAAAGGGTCTGTAATTACTCCTGTGACACTTCAATGTTGAGACTTCGGTCTCTTCTGTGACACTTTAGTGTCAAGACTTCAATCTCTCTTATATAAGTCCCGTTACCCGCTTCTATAAATGGCTTAGTAGTCATTTGATTTTGTATTATGATATATGTTTGATTTTGTCATAAACAAAATTGTGTTTTGATTCTGAAGGGTTTATACTCTCTTTTGATATTCAGTTTTATTAACTATAAAATATGTTCTGAAATGCATTATGTCTGATTTATTGTTAAAACAATATGTTAATGCATGTTTATGCTATTATATGATTCAGTATGATGAGTTATCACTTTATATATAAATTAGTTATTACTCACTAAGCTATATGCTTAGCATGGTGGATTTGCCCCATATAGGTTCAAAGCAAGGATTGTAAAGACTAGGGCGAGTCAATCGCAATAGCCAACGGAGTCTGAGTCTTGTTTTGATAAAAATGTATTTTGAGTTTATCTTGGCTAGTTTATAGAGTGTATGACTCTGAATTGTTGTAAGTTTTCGTAATAACTATGCTTCAACTAGTTTTGATTTTTGTAACAAATTTGTATATGTTCATATGATATAATGTATGTATGTTTTGAACAAGTTTGGAATGATTTGTAATGTATGTTTGCTTCAGTTTTCGAAAATACATATAAGGAATGTTTAGTATGTTTTGAAATGCTTCCACATTAGTCTGTCATTTGTTTCTGTTTGTGAGTCCAATGTGGCACTCCTGTATCCTCACAGGGGGTATTGGGATGTCAAACCCGCTAACTTCCTTAAATGTCACTCCAGATTCACTAGCTGCCTGTATAAACAAAAGGAATTATATTGTTATATAACTTAATGATAAAATAAATTAAAATTAAATATGAATATTCACTAACCACTCTTTTCTCTCTTCTTAAGATAGAAGATGTTGTATTTGAGCCTGTAGATATTAATTGTGTGGATCTTTGAACTGGACGACTACCAAAATTGAATGAAGGGGCTTCAGTTTTTGATGTCGTTCCTTTTTTTCCTGCATTATACATATTGATATACTTTGTGATGAATAAATTGACATTTTTTCAATAATTAAAATGAAGAGAAACAAAAATTTAACAACATTGATGCATTTAAATCCACTATATACAGTCTTGGCACATCTCTTCTCATTTTTTCTTATAGAAAAATATTTTTCATCATCAGATGCATCATTAACTAAATCATCTTCAGATTCACTAACGTGTATAACAATGAATTCATCATGTTTCTCCAATTGAACTTGGAATAACCCTGCATCATTATCATCAAATTCATTACGAATATCAGATTCAGATTCTTTACCATTTGTTATAAGATGCTCATAACCATAGTCATAGTAGATTTCAACATTGTGATAATTTAAATCTTTCATTTGATGGAGCATAGCCAACATGTCCTTATTATAATGTAATATTATCTCCTTCAAGCTTCTCATTGACTCGTTAGGAAATTTGTAAAACATAGATATTACTCTATGTCCTTTATCTTCAAAAACTCCTCTTAGAACTAGCATACTAAGTTCGTCACATCTATATCTTTCTTCCTTTTAATCTTACCCCCAACATATTTATTATCGTGTCTTTCCAACACCCCTCTATAATGAAATGCAAAATTTATTAGCATTTGCAAATTATTAGGCATTTTTAACAATGACATATAACATAATACATAAGAAAATAGTTATAAATGGAAATACATACAAAAGTTTAGAATAAATAAAATGAGCTAAAGGAAAGTGTGACTAAGTAACAATGATACATATTCCAAGAGAAAAATTATAAACATTAAAGAGAAGTAAATCATATAAACACTTCAATTTTCAGACAAAATCTGAAGTAGTTATTCACTTATTCAATTTGGGCAACCTCTGCTTTTACTTTGTAATACTTATTTATAGTGATTCTAAATTGTAATTTAAACACCTAATTTACTTAAGGTATATACTTTGATATATTTCAAGTAATAAAGAAACTAATGAACTTTTAATATATTTTTTTTATCTGTCATAATGGACATTCATCACATTCTAGTTTGCATTATTAAATGTAATATCCAATACATACTTTATTTGTGTGAAATTCATTAAGTTATGATCTTATTCAACTTACAACAGGATCAAACAAACACATGCAACATTTTTAGAGGAAGATATAGAGCTAGATAGTGAATAAAATTTTTGAGCAGTGCATTAAATCAGCATTAGACTTGATAATTCTTCCCTTAATTTTTCATTTCATTGCAAATAAAACATTATGCATCTTCTTGAACCTCATTTAAAATAATCTATGTTATTGAAAACATGCTTAACTTTTCGAGTTTCAACTTAATCAGCTAAAAGAAATGAAGAAATAGACAACCAATTTAATTATTAAACGAATAAATCCAAATCACAATATGAAGTTATTAGTCCTAGTTTGATTACAATGTGTCCATCACCTATAATTTAGCTACAAAAGAGAATTATTCCAACTTATTCAACAAAAGATACAAAGTTACAAATATCGATAAGGAAGGGACAAAATGCTTGCAACACTTATTGTAGCTATTATTTTAGTTGGTGCAACATAGGTACAACGAAGAAAGGTTAGAACTTGATCATGGTAGAATATTATCCTCTCAATCCTAATTCTGTAGCATGGTAGAATATTAGAAACAATCTTTACGAAAACATTTTAAATTTTTGCAAAGTTTAAGTGCTAAGCCAAATAACCTAAGCATATGCAAATGAATAAATCAATAACTATCTAAGCGCATTATGTTCCAAACATAATTAATAAGCCAAATACATATAAAGCACTTCCTAGTTTTCCTATAATGAACTAAAAAAAGGAAATTGGGTACAAAAAATTTATAAAACATGACAAAAGTATAAATAAGACACTTGAAAATTGCAATTTCTGTAATGCGATAGTGAAGATTGGGGCGGTAGATTTTGTAAAGCGAAAAGAGTGAAGAATGGTGTGCGACAAAGAATGGTATATGACAGAGAACAGTGTGTGAAGATTGGTGCGACAAGGAAGAAAATTACAACACAATCTACAAAGAGGAGGAGCAAAGATTGGTGCGATAGCGAAGAAAGGGTAACAAACTTAATTCCTTAATTAATTTTGGGTTTTAACCTAAATGATGTAGTTTCTTTAATTTACTTAATTAGTTTGATTAAGTCTTAAGTGTACAATGATTTAGGGTTTCTGTCTTATATGTCTTGTCATGTCAATAATGTTAATGGAGATACTAATATCGGGCTAAATTTGAAAAAAATTAAAATTTTGAGTGTTTAATTACTACTTTTTAAAGTTCGGGTTATAATTGCAAAATTAAGTAAAGTTTAATATTTTTTTGTAATTAACCCTATGGAGGACTATAAAATAACATTCAAAATATTAAATCACAAGTCACATTAAAACATGTCATTTAGTGTAATAAATTTGAATAATGATGATGTAGTCTCCTCTCAATGATGAGAATTTTTATACTAAATGAGAATTGAGATCAACGTGATCTGAGCATATATTTGATTAAATGAAATTCTAGGTTTTTATTTTTCTTCTTTTTTAATTTCACTTATATTTGATGTATATGTTAAATTTTATATATACAATATAAATATAAAAATAAATGTTTTTGTTTCATGTTTTACTTCTGTTAGTTATTTCTTCATTACGAACTCTTATTGTAAATTAATAACTATCTAAGCGCATTATGTTCCAAACATAATTAATAAGCCAAATACATATAAAGCACTTCCTAGTTTTCCTATAATGAACTAAAAAAAGGAAATTGGGTACAAAAAATTTATAAAACATGACAAAAGTATAAATAAGACACTTGAAAATTGCAATTTCTGTAATGCGATAGTGAAGATTGGGGCGGTAGATTTTGTAAAGCGAAAAGAGTGAAGAATGGTGTGCGACAAAGAATGGTATATGACAGAGAACAGTGTGTGAAGATTGGTGCGACAAGGAAGAAAATTACAACACAATCTACAAAGAGGAGGAGCAAAGATTGGTGCGATAGCGAAGAAAGGGTAACAAACTTAATTCCTTAATTAATTTTGGGTTTTAACCTAAATGATGTAGTTTCTTTAATTTACTTAATTAGTTTGATTAAGTCTTAAGTGTACAATGATTTAGGGTTTCTGTCTTATATGTCTTGTCATGTCAATAATGTTAATGGAGATACTAATATCGGGCTAAATTTGAAAAAAATTAAAATTTTGAGTGTTTAATTACTACTTTTTAAAGTTCGGGTTATAATTGCAAAATTAAGTAAAGTTTAATATTTTTTTGTAATTAACCCTATGGAGGACTATAAAATAACATTCAAAATATTAAATCACAAGTCACATTAAAACATGTCATTTAGTGTAATAAATTTGAATAATGATGATGTAGTCTCCTCTCAATGATGAGAATTTTTATACTAAATGAGAATTGAGATCAACGTGATCTGAGCATATATTTGATTAAATGAAATTCTAGGTTTTTATTTTTCTTCTTTTTTAATTTCACTTATATTTGATGTATATGTTAAATTTTATATATACAATATAAATATAAAAATAAATGTTTTTGTTTCATGTTTTACTTCTGTTAGTTATTTCTTCATTACGAACTCTTATTGTAAATTGTAATACTTAGAGAGTTATGTATAATTTTGATGTTTGATGGAATATTATTTGTTAGGGTTAATTACCAAAAAACCCCAAAACTTTCGTCAACTTTTCAATTATAGTCTAAAATTTAAAAAGTATCACTTAAATGCCCAAACTATTTTTTTTAAATTCTAGCCTAAACTTTAAAAAGTGACAATAAAATGCTTAAATTTTCAATTTTCTTCAATTCTAGTCTGATATTATCTGTTATTCTCCCTCAACTCTTTGTTTTCTGTTTAATCTTTTGATGCCCCAAACTATTTTTGCATTATAGCATACTGCACTAGTAAGCTCTTTACTTTTAGTTCATTCTTCTAATGCCCTTGGTGTAAGAGCATTGGGTTTGCATAATTTGAAAATCGAAGGGTGAAAGCGTCAAGAGAACAAACTAAAAACGAAGAGAAAGATTGAAATCAAAACGTAAGGTCATCGGGGCTACTTAATCTGATTTAGGTTATTTTTAAACAACAATATTGTTTTAATTATGCGATTAAATGATGTTGTTTCATTAATCTTTATTTATTGTGTTAATTTTGGTTGACGTGTATTAATAGTTAAGTTTTCTGAAACAAGTGATAAGTCACGTCAACAAGCTTAAAGGAAACAATAATGTCGGTCCAGAATTGAAAAAATTGAAAATTTTGGCATTTTATTGCTACTTTTTAGAGTTCAGATTAAAATTGAAAAAAGTTGAAAGTTTAAGCATTTTATTGCTACTTTTTAAAGTTCGGTTTATAATTGAATAATTAATGAAAGTTCGAGTTTCTTTTATAATTAACTCTATTTGTTATATGATAAAATTATAATATTTTAAATACTTTGTATTGTCCTTTATTTTATATTTATATGATCTTTTTTATAATAATTGTCATTATTTATATGAATTTTATTATTATGATTTTTTGAGGTGATGTTATGTAAAATTGTAAATTATACAATACAATATATTGAGAGACTATTTGTAATTTTTTAAAAATTTAATAACTATTTTATAAATTTAAAAAACTACGCAGAATGTTACCTAGTATTAATTAGTGTTGACATAATACCGTATTAGTGGGTTCTAATTAATACTGGTATAGCACTGTATTAAAATTAAATCTAATACCAATACCTAAGATTGCTTCATAGCAAAGCCCCTCACTTTCGAAGTTGTCGCATTGGCATGTAGTGGAGATCTGAAGGGATTTACGCATTTTCTTTGCCTTTTTTGAGCCTAGGTCGATATGTACTGCAATGTTATCTCCTTTTTGATTAGCTCAGTACCTGACGACTTTGTCATCTCCCTCCTTTTTATTGCATCATCCTTATTATGGATCGTAAACAAGCTTGCATAGGTCCATCCTTGCAAAGCCCACATGACATAAGTACTCAAACCTTCTACAAAAAATTCAAAAGTTTTTGGGCCAGAAACCAACAAGCATGTTTGTTGATCTCTACTACACCAATCTCTGACAAGAGATCTTCCCCCGGTCACTCCTCCTTAAGAGGAAGTGGATTCTCAAAATCCACGAGAGTACCTTAAGTTCTCTATTGCACCCCTTCAACAAAGAAAGTAATATGAAACAATTCCTCCATCCATGGGTCTCCTTCGGAGGCATTTTCAAACTCATTATATGTCTGACATTTAAGCTATACAAACCTAAAAGCTTACCCAAAGTCCAAATTTAATACATATACCTAAACAGTCTGCGGTTGGTTCGATGCTTAAAAGGAAGAATGAGGCCCCAAGAGTGAGGTCGATGACAGACTAGTCTCTTTTAGAATTTGGTGATAAATATGGTTCGACAGGAGTCTCGTTCCACACTTGAAGCCCTCTAAAATGAAAAAAGGGTGCCGATGGTCCACTTAGAAATGAATTGAGGAAATTTGTGATTACCCACCCCAATTTTACCTACATAGCTCTTAACCTCGAGCCTTGTTATCATTTCAAGAACTCTCCCAGGTAAGAATGGAAAGTTTGGTAAGTTTTCAGAGGATCTCCAGGCATAATCATAAGGCCCTTTGTTGGAAGTTAGGAGCCCATCTTAGGCTTCTGACAACCCATCAATTGGTATCGGACAGACCCACAGCCTGAGTTCCTTCTGACTTGCATCACCTCCCGCTACAAGTAATTTCCCTTACCATGTCTCCGTCACAAGACCACCCAGATATATACACATTTGGGAGTTGTTTGAAACTCCAGATCGCCATACAACCTATGAAATTAAGGAAAACCGATGGAGGGAGTAAAGTGAGAAAAAAAAACAACGCGAATCTATTTTCCTTCGTTTTCTCTCCTGAAAATTAGTGTTAGTATCAGAGTGACTATGTCATACCATCTTCTGATGCTATTTCACATTAACGCTCGCGAAGTCAATAAGCAACTCGCCCGAGGAATACTACAGGTCGGCACATACATCACTACCCATTGCTAGACTTATCACAACTCATGTTAAAGTCTATAAATCGATTTATACTTGTGAATTCTTGACTTTAAGCTAAATTTGTAGATCTTGATATCCACATAATACCAAACTATTAGTTCGAACCATACAATCAATAAAAATCATTAGGCTTCGCAATTTTGATGTTTAACTCTCCAAGAAACCCTGTGATTGCATTTTTCTGCCAGCCCTTAAAACTCCTGCAAGTAGTAATCAATGTCAAGCGAGTTAAGCAATAATAAGAAGTGCTAAAACTTATTTCCAGGTGTTAGAACAAAGGTAAAGAATGTACGAGATTACTCACTCATTTTCTGTAATAGGAACTAGTAGAAGTTAAGATTGTATTTGGTCTAAGCTTTAAAAGCTAAAACAAAGACGAGTAAACTTCTCAAATGCTGATTATAAGCCTAAGGTAGCTCCACATATAACTTCATTGGTCATGTCACTACTCTTGAGTTTCTAAAAGGGTTATTGCCATTGAACTTACTTGTGATCAAGATGAGCCAAAATTTCTGCACCAGGGAATGCTATTCTAGTAGCCTCATATGCAGCTTTAATGGCCTCTCTCCATGTCCCAGCTATATCTTTTGCATTTGGTTTCTGACTTGGATCTTCCATGGGTAAGGAGTACCCTGAAAGTAGGTGTGCTACCCATACGCCATCTTTCCTATACGTATGGTAAAACAGTTCACAATGCAGTTAGAAGAAGCTGTATGACTCCTAAGAATTTCTTAATCAGGAATAAGAAAACAAGGTTGATGCATATTGTTCCTTCATTGTAGACCTACAAATTCTTGACAAATGACGCTCTGCAAAATAAAGCTCAGAAAAGAAGGAATGAGAAACTGAAGACACATGGTGAAGTGCCAACTCATTTTTCTCAATGAACTGAATGAGGAGAATGCTATATGTTCAAGACAAAGTACGACCTAAAGCAATTTGATTTGAATTGAATTCGTGACGATCATAAGTAGAAAGCTCATATTCTTTGGTCATTCATAAACAGTTGTTGGACAATGCTCAAAGTTTCCACAAAATATACAGATTCCGAAATCAATACTATAATTAAGCAACTCTTTCTTTCGAATATCAGTTTTCGATTTAAAAGAATTCAAAATATACATATCAAGAGAAATATTGCAGTTGTGTTCAGACTTCAAAGAAATAAGGTTTCACTCAAGCAGACCAAATTTTAGCATATCAACACTGCAGAGTAGGGAAAGAAACTGCAAAATTTTGCAAGTTGAGATCCAAAATTTAACTAGCAATTTCAAGATACTTAAATTCGAAAGAAGCCAAAAGATCATAATAACTTACACAACTACATCCGTGTGCCGAGGTGCATAATGTCCACCACCTATGCCAAGGAGGACTTTTTTCTTGTCGTTTTCACTAAATTCCAACAAATGAAAAATCAAGGTTATGATAGCATTATAAGGAAACTGAGGGTTCTGATAGACTGATGTCCAATATCAGACAATACATCTGCTGGTAACTATTTGGATCAATATCAGTTTATGCACACAGCTGATGAATACATTCACAAGGAGAAGGAGACGAGAGGAGGAGAGAAGGTCTGGCAGTTGAACGTGCACTGTAAACTCACAGCAACTATTATTTATCATGTCAAAATGCAAAAGCATATCATAGAATTTTTGATAAGACAATGTCTTGGTCTACCAACACTTGGCATAAGATAACAAAATAGTGTCAAGACTATCAAATTAAACAAGAAAGATTTATTAGTTAGGTTCTCAAATACATTGCATTACCTGCTCCAATTTCCTATAGCAGCACCACCTCCAAGCCCAAGTCCTTCCCAAACTAACTTCAATCACAAAGAAACCAATTAATAGATAAGAGTTTCACATCTCGCAACCTAATAGCACCATTCAAATGATTTCGACATGTAATATAATTGCATTGCAAGACAGCATTATTGATTTTTTATGAAATGAAATTTAGTGTTTCTAATTGAAAACATACACATGTAAAACTTGACTGCATAAGAAAGACATTCAGGATATGAGAATTGCCACAATGACATATAATGGAGTTATTCATGAATTAATAAACTAGAATGAAAGGAAAACAAAAAATGTAACAGTAATTCTTCCAATAAACCTGATGATAATCCAAATCAAAGAAATAGGAACATAATTCGTAATTGTTTACTCAACTTGAGCAATGACTTGAGCTGCATCCTGTCTGTTCCAGTACTCTTCCGTGCTACCTAGATCCACCCAAAAGAAAACAACAAAACGTAGAACCAATTGATTTAGTTTGCAGAACTTTACAGAAGATCATTTTTTTTTCATAGTAGACATATTGTTGAGTTTCCTTTTTCCTTTCTTAGCTTGTGGATGTTATCCTTGGGAAATCAAACCAGCAAAGTTTCATTATAAAACATCAACAAGTATATAACCATGCAAGCTATTAGCCAAATCCAAACTGAATATCCCACAAGTTATAGGATCTTCATAACTACAGAAATGCTATGCAAATGCAACATCTAACTTTTTCAAAACGAGGAGTAATGAAAATGGGCCAGCACTTACCAATTTCTATGAACATAGTTGGCTTGCAGGTCACTGGTCCATGATGAGTGGCCTCCAAGGTTATCTACAAAGACAAATCACATGGAACATGTGAAGGTGTGTCTGTGTGTTCAGTTTTATGATTCAATCCTTAGATTATAAGAAGCAAGACCTCAAATTCGGGAACTAAATTGTGGGATTGAGCAATTGTTTTCAAAAGCCTGAGCCACGGGCCCATCCTGGGATCAGGTGGCGCTGCCCAACCTGGCTTCCCGCCCTGTGGCGGAACATCCCCTCCCCGTAAATGAGGAACTCCTACGTTCAGACCAAACCACACACATATGATTAAAACATCGAAAGCAGAAGTAGCTCTCCATCTACTAGAACTTGGATCCTAATATGTGCATGCGGCAAGCAAGTTAAGTGAATATTTGTGCTTTCCGATGGTGAAATAAACAAATAAATAACTAACAACAACACGAAGTACCGATTGGATGAATGGTAAGAGCTGGACGATTCGAGACGGCGGTATGCTTGCTGAAGAAGATGACCTCCTCCACCGCCTCACCGGTGGCCTCCTCCCAACGGAGGTCCAAGTCGTCTTCTTCAACAATGCTCTTGTCGTGTTGCAATAGCCTTACTTGTTGGTTTCTGTAGCTTCTCATTTCCTACAGTAGTAACAAAAGTTCATCTCGATTTAGGATCACATATAACCCATGCAAGTTCCAGGTACAATTGGAACAACCAAAGTTGGAGGCTGACCGGAAGGGATTGCCCATCGAGGATCCAACCGGGCATAGCCAAAAGCGAGGAAGCGGGGTTGATGGAGGCGGGATCGCTGGTGGTGGCCACCAATAACGTCACCATTGTTTCTTCTTTCAATCTCTGCCTCCTTTGTGTGTCTCTTTATTTCTAGTTACGTGAACAACCGCATCAATTTATAGGTGTCTGAATAAAAAAGGTTAGCCATGAAAACACAAATAAAAAACAACGGGCTTTCCTTTCAGACTTGTAAAATCTAAATCTTACGATATTTGACTCTTTCGTCTGGGAAAGACTGGACGCACGTGAGTGACTTGATAAGGCACTTTTTTTTTTTTTTGTTTTTTGTTTTTTTGGTTAAGTGAGCTTATGAGTTTAAATTATTTATATGTATGTAGTTGTTTAAAATTTAGGATTAGAGTTTTGCTTTTTATAAAGATCTATTCAACTTAAATAAGAATTAGTCTGAATGTAAATAATTTAAAGATACCTTCTTATAATTAAAATCTTCTTAAAAATTTTTGCGAGAAATAAATAAAAAAAGACACCGACTGTCTACAAGATGGCAACATGTTAATTTTAAGTTTATATCTAACGCCAGACCACTCCAGCTCTGTCCTTTTAAACCCATATCTTGGAAGTCCACAAAAACGTCGAAAGCCCAAATGCCAACTCCAATTTCCAAATGGGCGTACGACTCTGACGATAACGGAGAAGGTGCTGAATAGAAAGACAGGGATTTGAGCCCCCTTTTCGGCTTGGTTAGGTTTACTTTGGAGTAAAATTTTTAATAGGATATAATATAGTAAAATGATTTATAATAAAATAAAAATATAAACGAATATAATATTAAACTGTTGTTGTTTGAGAATTAAGGGAAAATTTATAATATAATATAATGAAATATTGTTTAGATGAATGATTTATAATATAAAATATCGTCAAACTATTTATCATTTTACATTTCATCATAAACTTCCTAAAAAAGAAGTTTATCATTTTTATATAATATTTATTTAAAAGTATTAATACAAATATTTTATTTTTAAAAATAAATAATTTAAAAATTATTATTTATAAACTAATATTTATTTTATATATTTTTAATTATTAAATCAAAATTTATTTTAAATTTATATATTTTAAAAATATATTTTTAAATTTAATTATATTTATTAATAATTATTAAATTAAAAACTAAATTAAAATTGTGATTATTATTATTTATTATTATGATTTTTAGAGATAGGGTTAAAAAACATACAATACAATTATATAATATGACAATAGACTATTTTGTAATTTTAAAAAAAATTTAAAAACTATTTCATAAATTTTAAAAATTATTGAAATGGTACTCGGTATAACCGGTATCAGTGCAGTATCGTACTAGAACTTAATCCGGTACTAATTCGGTACGGTATTTGTAACATTAGTTGAAGAGGAGGTAGAATTTTATAAAAAAGTAGTCGTAGAGTTGAAAAAAAAAGAAATTGTTAAATTCACTGATATATTTTTTAGATTAAATTCTTGAAAAAAGTAGTTTAAATATTAAGGGGATATTAAAATTTAGAATCCAAGTAAAATACTCTTAGGGTGAGGAAACTTTATATTTTCTTAACAACTCAAAAAATGAATTGATAATATAAATTTAAAAAACAAGATCACTTTTTCACGCAAGAATTTATGCCAACTAAATAAGGCTTTAGGGTATTTTAATTCATCGATACTTAATCTTATTTATATATGTAAGTAGATTTCATATACTCCCTCTTATTCAAAATAAGTGTCGTTTTAGAGAGATGTACATTTATTAAAAAAGTTAGTGAAATATTTGATATACCCTTATTAATTGCATGTTAAATTACCTTAAAAATGTAATATGTAATTAGGATGTTAGAGAAATTAAAGGATAATTTTGAAAATAAAATTATAAACATGCATGAAAAAATGTGAACGACATTTATTTTGAATAATTAAAATCCCTCTAAAATGACACATATTTTGGATAAGAGGGAGTAATATATTTATATACGTAGATGTATCTGAATAAGTAACCGGTAATCTAACAGACGATCTGATCCCAAGGACAGGTGTCTGTCAGTGGGAAACCCGATAAATGTTTGATGTTCAACTACGCTTACACGCTTCAAAGGCTCTCCCTTTCTCTTATGGCTTCCAATCCCAAAGGCCACCGCCTTCATCACTGTAAATTGATTTCTCTCTTCTCTCTTCTCTCTATCTATCTGTCTACTGGGGCTGTATCTTTAAGTTTCACTCACAAGAATCGAAGGGTCAGTTGCAGGAAGTGCAGTGCATTGCTTGGCGAAGAGGGCGAGGACAATGAGCATTGAGCCTTCCATGAAGGACGCCTTCTCCAATTACGCTGATTATCTTAATGAGCTTGTATGAACTCATCTTTTGGTTCCTTAAAATATTTATGGTTTGCCACTTTACTATTTACCGTATTGGGTGATTTCGTTCTGTATTTTTGTTTAGAGAGTTTTAAGGATTGTTTTAGGCAACTTAAAAGTGATTGCTTGAACTTTTGAAGTGGAACTTCTGAAACCCATAAAAGAAAAGGAAGAAACAGGTGACTTTGGCAAAAGGATTACGCTAACCTTCTAAGTTAGGGATTTTGAAGTACAGATTTTTACTTAGGTTATCAAGGACTGGAGAGATAATACGCCGTATTTCACTTTTCCAGTATGCAAGTCTCCTCATCATTGGAAGTTCGCTTAAAATGATTCTCTCTAAGCGTTTTCTGCAGTCACATGAATGATGATGAAGCTGCATTTATTTGTGGGAGAGAGAGATGTCATCATGATTTGAATTGATTCAGATTTTTAAGGCCAAGAATTCTTGATTATCCTTGAGGTCATGGACTGTACTGAGTTGCACGATAAAGTGAATCACTTCACCAATCACCCTCATCATGTGATGATGAACTTATATGTCTATACCTTAGCTATATTTTCAAATACGTATCAGTGACCGTGATGTTGATCCAGAAGGTACAATTCGGGATTGGATTGTGCAACAACTTGCCATGTGATGTTGAGTTGACTGATAAGTTGCAAGAGCAAATAAAGGCTAGGTAATCAAGAAGAATGGTGGCAGATGATGAATGGATTTGGGATAACAATGCAGTGAAGTGGACACCATACCTTGTTTCTGTTAGATGCCATCTTCATTGTATTTTTTGTTGTCAAATTTCTTACTGTGTAAGATGCTTTGCAAAAATTGGCTTCTGTGACTGATACGCACACTATTGTGTCAGCTTTCGGCATGATTTTTGTTTTATTTATTAATAGTGTTGAGTGCCCTTTGTAAACATCTTGTCTATTTATGCAGAATGAGAAACGAGAGCGAGTGGTAAAAGCAAGTCGTGATATTACCATGAACAGCAAAAAAGTCATATTTCAAGTCCATAGGTACCTATTACAGTTGAAATATATTTTTACTTTATGGTTCATTTTATCCCTATAATGTTGTTATATGCTGCGTTTTTCTAGACCTTTCTCAGCTTCTTGTACTTATAAGAAGTTTTAGTTGGATTTTAGCACAACATTATGATATCTCTAACATTTTTGTTTTGTGGATGATCTATTTAGTTCTGCATGATACATATAGGGCTTCTTTTTAAGAGTTACCTTCCTGATCTTATTTCCAGAATGAGCAAGTATAATAGGGAGGAAGTTCTTGACAAGGCAGAAAAGGATTTGGCAGCTGTGACAGATCAGCATATGTCCCGATTAGTGAAAGAACTGCAGGGTACTGATTTTTGGAAGCTAAGACGGGCATACTCTCCAGGGGTGTGGCATCATATCTTCTTTACTTTTAATGCCTCCGAGTATATGAACATTGTTGATATAAAGTTTGTATTTTTGCAGGTGCAAGAATACATTGAAGCCGCTACATTCTGTAAATTCTGCAGGACTGGGAGTCTTTTGCATTTGGATGAGATAAATGCTACACTTCAACCACTCAGTGATCCATCTCATGAGCCGTTGCAAATAAATATCCTTGACTATATACTGGGGGTAACTGCCTGACTAATACTGACTTAGACAACTTGCTGTTGCAAGTAACTGTGGAATATAACATTGTAATCATATTGTGAATACCTATATGTCACAGTTGCCTGAATTATACTGGGGGTAATTGCCTAAATACCAACTCATAGCTCTTTTTCCCTTGCAAAATATAAAAGTGGGGAACTTCATCACATTACTTGGTGTGCATACATTTATATCACAGTGACTAAAGTTTGTGCTAGAATCATAGTGTTTGGAATCTGTAAATGTAGCTAGGGTGTGATAATAATGGAGATCAATAGATGCCAGCATGCTCAGTAGTCTGTGAACGACAGTTCCTTGCATTACAAGGAAACCAAAAGTGTAAAGAATTACTATAGAGCTTATGTGAAAACTTTGTCCTTTTTATTTATTTTTGGGGTGGTGGGATGGGTGGTTCGCAGATGTGTTAAAGGGGATGTGCTTAGTACATTTGTACAGCTTGCAGATGTGACTGGAGAACTGATGAGGATGGCAATTGGTAGAATATCAGATGGGGAGCTTGATTTTGCACAAAAGATATGCAGGTTTGTTCGCGATATCTACAGGGAGCTGACCCTTATTGTCCCACATATGGATGATAGTTCTGACATGAAAACAAAGATGGAAACGATGCTCCAAAGTGTGATGAAAATAGAGAATGGTAACTTCTTGGCTTCTTTATGCGTTAAGTTATTAACATAATTTGTTGTGCTCTTTTTTACTGCTTGACATTGTTAGACCAACTGTAGCTCACTGATATTTTCATGCATTGTAACATAATTAGTTAAGTTCTCTGATACAAAAGGGCATTGTAATGATTGCGTTTAATTGATACATCAAAACATGTAGTAGAAAACAAGAAGCAGATGAAAAAGTGGAAAAGGGAGACTTCGTATTAGTTGTAATGAAGCATGTTAAAGGGGGAGAGATGATCTTATGAATATGTTGTGCGTCTGATGTTAATTTCATGTTCTTTTAATATGCATTTATGCATGAAAATATTGATGCAATAGACCAATTAGCCATACTTTTCTCAATTAAACTGTTGTTACAGCTTGCTTTAGTGTCCACCTGAGGGGATCAGAGTATATGCCCATGCTTGGTTCTGCTGAGCGAGGTTCATTTTTGTTGGGAGTTTCAGACATGGAATTCTGAAGTAACTTCATATTTCGTTACTTTTTTTTTTCCCCCATTGTTATGAGAGTGAGTTAGTGTTAATCAAGATTTTGTTCATCTGCAGCACGGCTGTGCCTTTTATGGGAAAAAGAAGAGACCGGCACAGCCCATTTGTGGATTTGGATGTAGCTTAAAGTCCAACTCTCAGTAACATCTGCCTTCGACGAGACTGTTCCACTCCTTGCTTAGGGTTGTAGAGAGCAGGCTTGAGCTTCCTGCTTTTTCTCACAACTTCCAACTTACCTGAGTCTCAACTAAGAATTATAATGATAACTATTTCTTTACGAAGAGATTACGCCAAAGCTTTTGGTGAATGACTCGGATATTCTTAATGGCCTCTTCAAACTTTTAGTTATAGATGGTTTTCTCTTCTGTTCCTCCATCTTTCTGCCACTCCAATTTATCTTAGCTATTTGAATTCATTATTTGAACAAACCAAACGCAACTCCAACATGTACACTTAGGTTTTGGGTAGAACATAAAGTTTTTTATTTTTTTGAAAATAAACTTCATTGAACCGTATCAAAAGTACGAAAGGAGGATTATATACACCATTACAAGAATATTAAAGCATAAAAGCTTTTACACTTTAATCCCAAAGTAAAGAGTTTAACTATTATAGATATTCTATAAAGACTAGTAGCTTGTTGGGAGGCTATATTGGTCATGGTCCTCATGGGTCTCGCTAAGCAGTCTACTTTTGTTGTTAAACATCATTAATTTCCTTGATCATTTGAAGGTTTATATTATAAAGGGCTTTTTAGGCGTCAAACTTACACTGAAGTTGTGTTTACTCTTTTGCACTTGAATAAGAATACTGTGAAAATATTAAATAATCATAGGCGATAATAAACACACAAGAGTTACGTTAAGAATCAACTTTTATCATTTCCCTAAAAGTATACAAGGGAATGATCTTTCTTTCTTCCAATGTGTTCCTTTCTCCTCTATCTTTGCTCTCAAGGAGCAGGGCTTATAGAGGCACTTTTGGCTTTACGATTCAAATTTTAATTGAATTGAACTAAGTATATCATTTCTATTCTTCTTAAATTATATCACATTAATCAATTAGATAAAACTCTAATCCAAATAGGTCTCTATCTGATAGAATTTATCTACATAATATCTAATAGGATTTATTTAGGAATGATACATGCATATCTATGAAGAACCCTACTATTTTCAGATGATCCTCTCACATAGTCTTTTATCTTTTAGAGCTGATATATATTTACTATGATCTTTTCTGTCACATCATCTAAGATCTCTCTTTTATTTCTATCTATTGATGATAAGTCATTCAATTTCAAAGTTTTTTATAACACTGGTCGTCCAATCCAATGTTTACCTATGTCAAGTCTATTAATTATGATCTATCTATTTGAGTACACATTAAGTCTTTAGGGCTTTCACATGTCTCTCATGCATGTGATCCAACTAATCTTCAACACAAGGTCCATCTTAAGCTATCTTTTGGTCTCATATCTGAATCTTGTATCTCGTCGAAGATTTTCGCCAATGTACACTAATGCATGCCAACTCATTGATGATTTTTGTTTTCTTTGCCTACTCGTAAGTCTTTGCCTTATTCTGCCATATCAAGTGTCAAAAGGCTTGCCAATGTCTTCACGATTATGCTATTACGACTTAGAGGTCTAACAAACCACTCCCATCAGAAGAATTCGATACTCTCGTTGAAATAATCTTTACGCACTCTCCTGAATGTGGTTTCCTCGAAGACTCTTTAGTCATTGACACATCTCCTAAGTATCATTTCCCTTCTCAATCAGGTTTGTAATTGTTTTTATTTGGATACTCCTTCATAAGGTCTATTGCGCCCAACATAGCATAATTATTGAGATAGACTTCTTCCGTCAAGTCTGCACCTCCTTCTTTTAGATCCTTTGCGACCATGAAATTTATTTACTCCTGACCCATCTTCCATCTTAGGCATTCAGTAGCAAAAGTGTGACCCTTCATAAATGAGACAAGCAATATCTCATTTTATTTATTTCTTGGACTTACATTGAGAAGATTTACCTATCTTCTCCTTGCCTTTCTTCAAGTCATAATGTGTCTCACCATTCTTCTTTCCCTCACTGCTAGTTCAAATTGGTGGTGGCATTTGGAGATGCATTAAGGCATCCGCAGCCATTATCATGCTTGGGAGATCTTTCATTTTTTTCCTCTGAAGCTTCATTTGTGCCCAGCCTTGCAAGCCACTTATGAAGTTGAACAACTTATCTTCCTTAGACATGTTCTGCACATCCAACACAAAAAATGAATTTACTTACATACTCTCACATCAAGTTGTCTTGTTTTAACCTCTTCAAAGCTTCTTATGTAAGCGATGAATTGTTGTTGGAGAGGAATTGGTCTGTTAGTTCCTTCTTCATCTTCTCCTAAGTGTCAATGGGAGATCTACCTATATTGATAATGTCAAAGGTTCATGTTCTCCACCACAGCTTTACATGCTCCACTATATACATAGTCATGATTGAAACCTTCTTCGAATTGAACATCTTCATCATTATAAAGTATTGCTCTATGTCTTACAAGAAATTTTCAAGCTTTTTGGCATTTTGCTTGTCATCGAAAACTTGGGGTCTAGGACTTCCACCAAAGTTCTTTGGGCATGTCCATCATCCTGTGTTGTAACGGCATGCCTTAGAATCGTGATTTCTAATATAGAATCCTCTTGTTCCTTGTTAAGTATGCTATTTGATATTGCGATTGTTATATTGTGCCTCTAAATTCTCAAATCGAAATGAGTAGGAAGTAAGCTCTTGCTTCTCTTAAGGATTTGGCCTTATGAGTGCCTCTACTCTATTGACACGCTTTGTCAAATTGCTGCCTCCCACTATAGTGAAATGTGACTCTGATAACAATTATTACACAATTTTTCTTAGATATCGAACTTATATTGAAGTTGCACCTACTCTTTTGAACAACAATCTTACTTAGGTCTACTTAAGTAAGACTCAACCATCCCACGTGATCATTAACCAACAAAATCTTATTCTCAAATGCCTTAGAATCCTCGAAATTGTTAACTATCACACTCGAGTAAGAATAATATGAAGGTATTAAATAATTATCGGTAACAATAATCACACATGAGCTATAGTAAAAATCAACCTTTATCATTTCCCTAAAAGTATACAAATGAATGCTCTCTTTCTCTCTCTCAATGTGTTCTCTTCCCCTCTATCTCTCCTCATTAGGATTAAGGCTCAAAGAAGCTATTTATAGATACCTCTAGCTTTACAATTCAAAATTCTAATTGAATTGAATTAACTAGATTATTTCTATCCTTATCATATTATATCACATTAGCCAATTGGAAGAGATTCTCTTCCAAATAAGTCTCTATCTAATAGTATATAGCTACGTCATAACTAATAAGACAAGATATTGCATTTAACTAGGAATGACACATCCATATTTATAAAGAACTCTACTATCTTTAGATGATTATCCCACATGGTCTTTATCTTTTAAAACTGACGTATATCTACTATGATCACATATGTCACCACTTACCATTCAATTTGTACAAAATTCTCACGGGTAGGCATAGTTTTAAGCACTCCTATAACTACAAACATATTGTCAGATAAGAGATCTACTAACATTTATTTTTTATAGGGATTATTTAGTCTCCCAATGTTCTAAACTGTTATATTTATTAAGAGTGGGTTTTGTTGGAAGAGTTATTTTTTCCACTCTTATTGAATTTCCTTTTATATATTACCTAAAATACTTTCCTTCTTTGTAAATTTAATTGAGGTATAATTGTTTCCTATTGATCAAGTTGTCGAAGGCCTCAAAATTAATTTTGATTCAATAGACTTTTTGTAGTAGTTGTGAAACCAGGTTGAATCCCGAGAGAACTAAATTTTGATTTCTTAATTTCAATTGATAAAACACAGTGGGGATTATGATTAATTAACTAAGGGTTTGTTTGTTTTTGTTTTTGTTTTCAAATTTAGAGAAAAAACTATTTATTTGAGTTTTTCATTTTTGGTTTTATTTCTTCCAATTTTCCCATAAAAAATATTTTTTTTTGTTTTTTTCCATAATCTAGTTTAGTATCAAATAAATAAATATTATTTAATTATTTGATATATTAATTATTAATAAGAATTTTGAATAATTTAATTTAATATTATATTTAATTAATTTAAATCATTTATTAATAAAATTATGAATACTTTAATTTTATTTAATTTTATAATTAAATTAAATTAAATTAATAATTATCAATAAATTTAATTTAATTAAAAGTATCTTCAAAATATATAAATTTCAAATAAAATTTGAATAAATAATTAAAGTATACTTGAAATAAAATTTAATTTTTAAATAAAATAAAATATATAAATTATTTTATAAAAAATAAAATAATTGCAATGATAATTTATTAATAAATATTATATAAGAGAATAAAATAAATTTATTTAATTAAAAATAATTTATCTTTAAGTTTGATCTTATATGTAATTATCATCAATATAATAAAAAATAACTACATTGACATTAACAACCAAATAGGTTTTTGTTTTTATTTAAAAGAAAAATAAAAACTAAAATTTATAATAGAAAAATAGAATTGGAACCAAGCAAGCCCTAAAAAATCTAAATTTAACAAGGAACTAAAATAGATCAACCAAGTGTAAAAGGGAAAAATTTAATGGTACTTAACTTTGATTCAAAGGAAATATCATATGCAATAATAATATTGATCATTGGTTTAAAAAGAATAATTTTCATAATTTAAGCAGTTAGTCTGAAACCTATTAAGATAGCTATAACAAGTCTCAAAATTTTCTAAATTAATTGATTTAAACTCAGCATTCATACCAAAACTTATCAAAATTAATTAGGTATGAGAAGATTTTATATCAATTAAATAATAACAATAAGCTTAGTAAAAAAGACTAAACCCTAAATTAAATAATTGAGATAGTTAAAACTATTCAATTTAGTTTTGTTGTTTCTCATAAGTTAAACATACAAATTTATAAATAATCTATTTACTACTTTTACCAATCCTTTATGACAATTACGAGTGACTTAACTAATGGATAGCTATAGAATAATCAACATCAAATTAATTTGTTAGATCAATTAATATTAGTTATTCATAAAATTTAAGAACGCAAAAAAAATTTTAAAATTAAAAAATGAATCAAAGTTTAGGATAAAACCATACAAGGTTATAATTAGAGTTTTGAATTCCCTTGAATTAGAATATTTGGGTTTAGTCATATATGGCTTTAGTTCTAATACCAAAAATAGAAGCAAAGATGAAAGATGAATAGAAACATACAAGAAAACAAAATAAAATGATGTGTAGAAGTGTTGGACGTGTTTTTCTCCTCTGTTCCTGTTCAAAACCTACCCTTTTCCTTTCTTGCCAAGATCCTTATCTAAAAAAAATCCAAATTCCTAAATAATAAGGTTGAAAATAAGTTTCCTAATTGAATTCAAAATTTTGGAGTAAATTTGGCATTATGTAAGAGCTCGCCTTATGTTGAGACCCGATCCGAGAACCGGATCCCAACCGAAAAAGACGAAAGACGAAACGAAAGAAACGAAACAAATGTTGGCGAATAGAGAAATGCGGAAGCCAAAAGCAAAATGAACTCGAAGCACAGAGCAAAAGAAGCGAAAGCGAATAATGGAAGCGGAATACGAATCACAAAGTGGATAACAAAGCGAAGTATGCGAACTGAATCAAACGAACTGAAACACATTCCGACATCCGAGAACCATAATCAAAGGAAACGAATGATAAGATCGCATTGGACACCTTAAGACTAATCCAAAATCCGGTATAATTTTTTTTTTCTTTTCTTTCTTATTCAATTTATTCCATCACATACAAAACTTATGCAAATCAAATTCAAATAATT
>JANVCQ010000003.1:21865194-21880833 GCA_025531925.1 Erythroxylum plowmanianum
TTAACAATTTTATGTGACAATAAAAGTGCGATTGATATTTCGAAGAATCCTGTTCAGCATTCACGGACAAAGCATATTGATCTTCAATGTCACTTTATTTGAGAGCTTGTAGAAAGCAAGGCAGTTATCTATCTCATGTAGCTACAGAAAAGCAGTTAGCAGATATCCTCACGAAACCTTTTGATGCGGTAAAATTTGAACAACTTAAGGGAGCTTTGGGACTTTGTGCCCTTTCCTATTAGTTTCTGTTATTTTTTATTATTTATTTGTTTTTGTAAAAAAAATTAAAAAATAAAAAAATTGAAAGAAGAAGAAGAAGAAACGCAACGTTCTTTTTAAGGGATTTAAATCCCTAATTGCTTTCTTCCTTCTCTATTCACTGTCACCGCAAGCCTTTCACAAGCTTCCAAAAGCTCTCCAATGCAGGTTCTCTTCATCAAATCAAAGTGTTCTCTCAACGATCTTCTTCTCTCCACGCAAGTCATCTTCCACCCAAGCTAGTTTCTTTCTCCAAACAAGTGCTCTCTTTATCTCAACCAAACTCACGGTATTGCTGTTACTCATTCTCTCATTTATATTCAGCATATGGTAGTAATTTTCTCTTCACCTTCCTCACTGATTGGGTCGTATTTGATGCTGCCTAAGTGGTTGTTTCACTTGTTCTGATATTGGGGTTGTGAATTTGAGAAATTTTCTGCCAAGTTACGTGGGTAATTGCTGTTCTGATATCTACTGTGTTGAATCTGATTTGAATGGGTATTGACGCTTTTGAGTTTATTGACTATATTTTTGGTTAAATGTGGCTTGTAAAATTGTGGTGATTTCTTCAATTTCAGTTTCACCATTTGTTGGAATTTGAGCTAATTGGGTTGATATTTGGACTGAGTATATATTGTACTGCTGATCTCTGCTTAATTGACATTGGAATATGGGCAAAACAAAGAGAAGATCTTGAACGCAGTTTTGGAGAAAAAATTAGTAGCCCCTACACTACGCTTAAGTCGTTTGCAGTTTCATCCTGGGTTTGGCAAAAGTTTCATAGGCGCTAGATCCTCTTCGGCAGCACCTATTGACATTCCCAATATTCAGGATTGTAATGATCTTATTGATGATGTTACTCGGGTGATCGAGTCTCTGGTGGAAGACTCCTCTTTCGATTTCGAAGTACCTTCTCCAACTCAATCTGCTCCACCACCGATACCTCCTCCGGCTCCAAGAAGGCGGACTAAGATGAAGTGTTGCAAGTCAGTCCGACCACCTCGTTTTTGTCCCTCCGCTTGACTACCAATTGACAAAGCACCGTCTTTCACTTTCTATACTTCAGCATCCAAGCAGAAGTGGCATACATTGTCAGATATTGGAGTAGTGATGGATAGACCAATTAATTTAGATGAGTTTCAGAGTCATGGTCTGCATACTCTACTCTCGAAGTGCTCACTGTTACATGCATCTCTTCTTCCTTAACATTGTGACTTCGTGTTGGTAAAAGAGTCTTATTCCAATTTGACATGTGACATTCTGAATGTGGATGTTATTTCTTTTGGGGTTGTCTATGTGAGGGGGAGAGTAGTTCATTTCGATGCTACTAAGTTGAATGTATTTTTGGGGTTTGATAATATGATCAGGGACTGACTGTATGATGATGAGTGGGATGTGTCGACCGATCTGATTGACACAGTTTTAACTGGTGGCAAACTCACTACTTGGCCATCAAGTTTTATTCTCCGCTCTTCCATGCTAAACCAAAAATATTTTGTGTTGTTCAAGTTGATTGTATCTAATTGGATGCCGAGTACTCACATCGTCACAGTTTATTTCGCACAGGCCAAGATTCTTTATGCGATTGGAATGGGAGTCAGTTTCAATCTTGGGCGTCTCATCATCGACGCAATGCTGGCCATTGAGACTAAGCCTCACTCTCTTTTATACTTTCCATGCTTAATTTCACAATTTTTGTATTCTCATGAGGTACCGAGGCTTGAATCAAGCATTTTGGAGTTTGTTCCTCTGATGAACATTTCTTCTTGAATTTTTCGGCAACCACGGGTGATGGACTTGCCTTATGTTACTTTGGGTTCCTCGGATGCATCGGGTTCTTCCAATGTCAATCCTCATGCTGCCTTATTTTCTGAGATTGAGAGGATTGAAGGTGTTCTTAACGTCACCATTGAAGCTCTTTGCAATTTGAAGCAAAGCGTTCTTCGGTTTCCGAGCGCTTCCTAATTTGTGGCTTTTTGTCATCTATTGTCTCAAAGGGGAAGAACACAGATAAGCTTGTATTTCTTCTTTGTTGGATTTTTTTATCTTTTGTTGCTTGGATTTGGTTTATGCATATGTACTTGAACTTGATTATTACATTAAGGGGGAGTAAGAACAATTTCTATTCTATATGTCCAATTATCATTTATATGAATGATTCTTGAGTTGAGACAAAAATGTCAAAAAGGGGGAGATTGTTAGGATATATTTTATATATATCTTATTTTGTTTTGGCATTTTAAATTGGACATGTAAGAGGTGGAGTTTGTGTTCTATTAAAGTCCAAATAGTTAATGCAATATTGTGTTTTGGATATTGAACTTGTATATCTGCGTGAACAAGATGGACTTTTTTGGTGAGTTCACGTTATACAACAATTGCCCACTTATTTGATTAAGCAAAGGAGTCTACTACTACACGTCATAAGAAAAACCTAGAGGGTTACGGCAAATTAATTAACAACAACGTGTGGCTTTGTTCAAAGGGGGGTCACGTGCACAAAGATAATAATTTTTCCAGCTGTGCAAGTTCTATTGGTGGATCCAAGTTTTAGGTTAATAGAAAATTGATTTATGAGTGTTTTTTTTGGTGGTGCACTGTTCATGGGATTTAGGGCTGCGCAGATGTGGTTTTGAGAAGTCAAGTATTGTATTATTTGATAATTGATTTGAGTGGCTTTGGTGTGTGCGTGAATAATTGATTTAGTGGAGGTTTCATATGTTTCTAAAATAAATCTTGTTGGGCTGCGCAATTGTTCTTTTGGTGCTGAATTTCTACAGTCTGCGTTACTTGTGGGCGGTAGACTCTATAATTTTCTTGGAAACTTTGGGCAGTATGGACAGCAGTGTGATTTGTTCCACGGAAAAATTAACTATGGCGAAAGTTTCTAACTAAGTCTTTTTTAGAAGAAAAATTTATAGGAGAGTTTTCTTTAGTTCAAGTATTTTTGTTATTTAATTTTCAGTTGATTAAATACTTGAGTTATTTTATTTATTATTATTTTTGAGTGAAAAATAGTTAGATAAATCTTCTAACGAGGTTAACACGAGTTGGTTGTGTTATCGGGTATGAAAATCTTTCACGGGTAGTTAGGTTGTGAGATAGTTACAAAGATTGAATGGTACTGTGTTAGATCAATCTTGTGTAATTTTTATTGAACTACAGTGAAAGTAATTAATCTTGGTGAGGGCCCCGCAGAAGTAGGCAGAGTGTACCGAACTGCGTTATCAAATTTTAATGCCTTTATTATTTTGTGTTTGTGAGATTTTACTCTATTTGTACGAAGAACAATTTGGAAAGTCTACGACTTAATTAACCACTTTGGTTTTTCACGAAAGAACCAAAAGACCTTCCATGTAGTTAAGTGATGTAAATGCGAGTCAGGTATGGGATCTGTTTCCAGGCTTCAAGCTAATTTGCAGAGTTTGTACAAATTGTAATATAGCAAGTGTCCCTGCAGGCTGTCTTGTAAGACGTAGTAGCATATGCAAGCGGAGGTATTGAAGGGGATGCTGTTAGACACGAGCATCATTATAACTTAGTGTGACCAAAAATATTACCAGTGGTGTATAATTTGCATCAATTTCGATACTCGAGTTAATTAACACCTTCAGGATTTCCTTTTCCTTAAAATTATGTTAGTCTTGTTTCAAGTCTTGGTATTATTAGCTAAAACAGGAACTTTTGTCGAGCATGTCCGCAAGTAATTGAATTTACATTGCCTGGAATATGATCTGAAGTCCATGCTTAGGACGTATTGTGATTATGTGAATCGGTGAATGGACATAACTTGGTGACAGAGAGAGACAATAATGCTGTAGGATCATAGAGAGTGCGATCTTCATTTCTGCAACTGCAAAGTTCATCCCAACACAACTTCGAGGTCCTAAACCAAATGGCAGGTACTCAGCTTTATTCTCTCTTGCCGCTCTAGCCCCAAAATCTGCGAATCTTTCTGGTCTAAAAAGATGCACATCTGCTCCCCATATTTGTTCATTGCTGTGAGGTGCTAGAACCGGAAGGGACAAGGTGGTTTTTGCTGGAACAAGTGCCTTCCCCAATCGGACTTCTCTTTGGACTTCTCTCGTGAGATTGAAAACTGAAGGATACATCCTCAAAGATTCATTGATTACCATGCTCATCTATAAGGGAAAGAAGAGAGCATTCAGATATCTATCTGAGCTTAAGTAATACATTTGCTAACAAAAGTTGGACTAAAAGGTAACGATTTCTTACTGTCTTCAATCTGCCAATGCCGTCCGGACTTGGGTTCGCTCTGCCAAATAATTCAAGCACCTCTTCCCTGACTCTTTCTTGCCAATCTCTGTGAATTGCTAAAAGTAAAATAGTCCAAGTGAGAGAGCTTGTGGTTGTCTCATGACCAGCAACATAAAAAGTCTTGCACTCGTCGACGAGATCATCAACTGTTATCTGCTTGGCCTTATCATTTTCGTGGTGAGCTCTTACAAGTAGTCCAAGGAAATCAGTCCCATAACTATCCTCTTGGTCCCCAGCTACATCATCCTCTCTTTTCTTTATCATCTTCATAATAACGTCTCTTATTCCTTCTTGTAGTTGGTCTGATTCAGTATCATCACTTGTCCTCCAAAAATTTCTGAAAATTAAAAGATGGTTTGGAAAGGTTAAGCTTTAACACAAACAGTATAGGAAAGATGTCACTTGCAAATGTTCTTATGTAAAAGAAGTCTTTCAAGTCAGTTTAAGTAGATTTTTAGTCACTAAGAAAGTAAAAAGAAAGGGGTGAGGTGTATACTTAATTCCAGGAATTTTAACTTTATAGTTGTTTCTGCCAACGATGTGAGCCATCCTCCCCATCATATCAAATATGTGTTGCCCTTCCAAATAACTGCTTCCAAAAGCTGTCCTAGAGATGATTTCTGCTGTCAGTAACTTGAACTCATGGTAAACCTCTATCTCTTTTGCGCCATCCTGTCTCCACCTTTCAATCATTGCCTCAACACTTGCAATCATTTCCAGAATCATCCTCTACAGGCGTTCACATTTTCATGGTTCTTATTCACTGTTCTAAAAGGAACTCGGAGAAAATAAAAAGAAGAAAGAGAAAAAAACTGACCTTCAAGCTCTCTCCATGGAAGGCATAGTTGGCAAGTTTGCGCATCTTGCACCACTTCTCACCTTGGGATGCTACAAGGCCATCTCCCAAAAACTTATCCGCATAACTTTGGATCACGGCCTTGGTGTATGTTCCGTCCTTATTGTTCAGTACCTCTTTGACCAGCTCAGTTTCCGTGACTACCAAATGAGGTCGAGGACCATACCATGTGAGGAAGTTCATTCCTGCAAACAAACGTGGGTAACGACAATGCGATTCAGAAGCTAAAGCAAAATTTCCATCTTTGATCAAGCCTTACCATATTGCTTGGACCAGGAATAAACATGGGGTTCAATTCTGGAGAGCATGTGGTGGGATAGTTCCATGGGAGAGCTTGTCACTTCAATTCTCAGCTTGGTTATCTCTTTTGTGTTTCCATGCAGGAATCTGTACGGAGGTCCTTTTATTCCTTGCAACCTCATCGCAGATTGTAGGCGGATTGGAGTCCACCATGTTTTCATAAGAAACTTGATGATACATGTCAGCGTAAACAAAAACAAGCAACCTAAGAGGTAGATTGTCGAATCTTCCATGTCCTCCAAAGCCCGTATTTTCACCTATGGAGTTGTTAACAAAAGATTGGTGACTTTTCAGTGAGATGAAGAGGCATCAGGAATCTTATGCTAGAGATTCTGATAGTTGAGTCCGCATAACCTCGCATGTGCAGAACTATATTTTCTGTGTGCCGTGTACAGAAATCACACGGTCCCAGTTAACAATGGATCTATCCTCCCATATTTTAGTGGAAGGAGGGCGTTAAATTTCCTGGGGACATTATCAAACTGTGATGTAGACGTGGTTCTCTTAATTTAAAATATTTTCATCAGAAGTTGTCAACGTAAAGATGCCATCATTAAATATTCTTATACAGTCATTGGCACATAAGAATTTACAATCAAAGTCAAGAGACATGATAGGTATCTCGGATATTAAATCATGAAAACAAATTAAGTGGAGAAGCAAAGGACAAAACTGGTGTGGTTTGCAATCTTTTCAAGCGCCATCTAAAATCTCAATAGTGAGAGGATATTATTAATCCCTAAGGTAAGATTTGCTTAACTGCTCAAATGATCACTGAAACTTGGTGTCTCATTCTTTTGCTTGGCAGTTGATGGTTTCACCAGTTAAGAACACGAGGAGAAGTGGCCCGTATAATTGATGCTGTAAAGATAAACTTTTGCGCTCGTCATCACCGCAAGTGTCAGCTGTCGATACGTTGTAAAAAATGTTAAAATAATTTATTAATATATGACGAAATTTTTTATAAGGTATTTTTTAAAATAGAGTTAAGCCTAAATTTAAAATAAAATTAGAGTCTAAACTTCAGGTGGTACTTGACCTTTTGCCTAATGTGTCCATTAATTATCTAGCTTTACCCTAAAATTAACTTCTCCTAGCTAATAAGGCATCTTTTAGGGTAGAATTAGGCCTAAATTTAAAAACAAGTGTCAAATTTTGAACCTGGGTTATCATGTTTCACAAGCTTCTAGTTATTTCCATTGTTTTTACAAGTTGTTATACTTTAACCAAGTCTCGTTGGTGGAGATAAGTTTACACAACAAAGGAACATAACCACACATCACAAAGACCATAAGACTGGCGCGTATGTATCCAGTTCACTAGAAGGGATTTTGCATATTTTGTTATTATTCACTTCTCGAAGTTGTATCAGACGGGCAGAACCAGGAACTTTCAATCTAATGTTTGAGGTTGATGATTTCTCTTAGGAAGTTGTAGCCAAGCTAAGTTTACCATACACTTAACTGAGCAAAATTTTTGTAATCAAGTTAAGCTTTTTAATGGGAGCAGTTAACTCCAACTGCATTGTATCATGTATTTGTCGGTTAGTCAGACCTAACGGAAGTAGTTCAGCAAAAGCACGGTTCAACTCTACTCGTTTTCTTTTTGGAGGTTTAAAAAGACGTATTAAAAGAAAGCTCAAAAGATGTCAAAATACAAATCGGGAAGGCCAAAATAACTACTAAAATATCAACTAATATCAGGCTTTACGGAAGCCACGACTAGCCAAGACTTGTTGATACGATCAATCAAACAAATTTCTTAAGAACGTTGTGATCTACAAATAAAATCAGACATTCTAAGTTTCAGATATTGTTGAACTAAGTTGAAGGTTGATTCCTTTAGCAACCATGATCTCTCGAATTCAATGATAAGCATTATTGAAATATTTATTGGTTAGTTTGATTGCTTAGTGAAAATTCTGGAGTTCCTGTCATGTCAACAAAGATAAGCACAACAGATTGGTACAAGTTTAAACACTGTCAAATCACCTTTTAAATTAAACGAGGTTCTGAAAGTCCATTCAATTATCGATAGTCAGGAAGGAAAGTTTGTTTCTACCGTAGTTTACATCTCAATAACATGGATTCCCAAACTAAAGAAGAAAAGGGAAATTTGCAGATGAAAAAGAACATCAGAAGAATAGGTGGTCGTGATTCTTAGAGAATACAATTTGGACATGGTAGTGAGAGGAAAAAAAGGCAAACCTCTAATCTATAGTCGATGCTTGATGGCTAGTCGGAGTGTGAAACAAGCCTTTGAGAGATTATTAGAGAACCATAATAATTTCCTTAAGCTAATTGAGTCACAATTTCTTCATAGGATCTTAATACAAAATTTGATGGCAAAACATTAAGAAATATGAGGATTCCAAACGATTCGTGTAATACGTAGCACAAACCCTATTATCTACCTAGGATCATACATAAAAGGGTAAAAACGAAGAAAATACAAAATATCTAATTTCGGTTCCATTCCGAGATTCGAAGCGATTTTTGCTGTCGAAACGAACTTCGATCCTCCCAGGACATATGAGGAAGTTGTTCACCGACACTTGGTTTAGGCCTTTCTACAATTTTCTCAATATGCAATTCTCTTAACGAGTCAGAGAACCGTATGCTTACGATTAATATCAGTAACTGCAGGAGAACTTAACCTTTATATAATTTCCATATCGGGTTTCCCTATCACAAGGCCGATATGAACTAGGTCCATACTGAAAGAGATCCATTTTTCACCCGGACTTCGATCTATTAATCTATATCATTTATTAGGCCACTTTATTACCCTTAGTTGAATCAAATTATGTAACTTAACTCGTAATTTATTTAAAACCAAAATTACAATTAATAGTTGTCCACTTAATAGAAGAAAGACAAAAATGCCCCTAAGGGCAAAAATGTCTAATAATTCGATCTTCTTTTGAGGGATTGGACTTGTGTGAAGGGAAGTTATCCCTGATATTTGAGAGTTCTCTAGAGCATTGTCACTGATAATGGATTCTACCTTTGAGTTGGGCGCTAAACCTTCTATAATCTATCTTATGAATAAGAAATTGTACAAAAGGCCTAGAAAGTGTTAATATGGTACTAAAAGCAGGCACTTTTCCTATGGAAAATAAAGTTTAATGGAAGTCTCATACTTTTTCTAATGCTCATAATTTATTGCAAAGTTAAGGAGGTTTGACTGCTTGGTTTAATGTCCTAAAAGCTTTTTTCCTTTTAATTTTTTATATATTTATCTTACCAAAAGGGATTATGTTTGAAAAGAATTTCCATATATGTTTGATTAGAAGCATCTTATTCATCAATTTTATGGAATAAAATCCGAGATCACCTTCATTTTCTTTGGTAAGAATAGCTCACTCTAATTGGTATTGGCTTTAGAGAAACCAACCTTATTACCTGTCTAGAAGAAGTTCTTTAACCTTCTTTTTATTGCATTCATCATGTTCATAGGCAGACATAAATGAGTGCTTTAGTAAATGTGAAAGGCATCCAAAATAGAGATAATGAGTTTATGTCTTCCTATAAAGGACAAGTTTTTTTTTTGAAAAAATTTAAAAGAAAAGGTTTCATTAATAATGGAAATATATTCAGAAAAGAAAGCTTAGGGAGTACCCTTTAACAAGAAAAGACAAGTAGTAGTTTTACTTAATCATAACATATAGATAAGATATAAAATAAGTTAAAATTCAGAGAATGTTCAAGCTGTAAGTTACATTTCTGAGCAGTAAAGGTTCCTTGATGTTGTCGATAATTTTAGTGAAGGGGGCTACAATTGGATTGAACATAGATTCAAAATGTATAGCATTCCTTTCTTTCCAAATGATCTGCACGCACCTGCTAACAACTGTAACGTAAGTCAACTTGGGAAGATTTCTTTAAGAAGATTACCATTGAATAGCACTAGAAAAAGTGTTAACTTGGGTAGTCCTGAGACAGTTCAGTTTAACAACTTCCCATATACAGTTGGTCTCCTGGCATATGAAAAATAAATGGTACCTTGTTTCTTTATGTGCTCAACAAAATGGACAGATAGTGTTGATGTTTAAATACCTGATTTGATCTGCAGTGTTGAGTCTACTTTGTATAATGAGCCACAGAAGAAATGAGGTTATAAGAGGTAGCTTTTTGTTTTAGATGATACTATGACACTCTACCATTAGCTTCCTCACCCTTAACAGGTCTCTTGTGATTTTATTAGAAAGTTGGTGAATAGGCCTATTATGCCTTAAGAAACTGCCTTAATTGAGAGGACTGGGAGGATGTTGGGGTTGTAAATGTCTAAGGCTAGCAGGAAATTACCAGCTATCCCTATTGATTAAAGAGTCCATTTTAGTACAGAGAGGGAGATTGATAGAGTGCCTTAGCATGTTTTGGGAGATGAGAGCACCCTAGCGTGACTAGTTGTCGAACCACAGGGATATAAGTTTTCCATTGCTAATGAAGCAAGACATGTCATCTTGGACTAGATTCTTTAAGTGGAGTAGTTGGTTTAAAAAGTAAGAATTGGTAGTGTTCTTACTTATTTCCCATATGCTTTTACCTTTGAGAAAACAGTAGTGTATCCACCTGATCCATAAAGAGTTTCTATCTTCAAGAATCCACCAAAGTCTTTTTAGGATGAGGGATTGATTAGTAATTTTAACTGAAGAAATACTTAGCCTCCTTCTTTAGATAGCAAATATCCAACCATTTGATTTTGGCACTTCCCTTAGCACCATTCAAATGGTTCCATAAGAAGCAGTTGAGAATTCTTTCTATTCTCTTAGTAACATTTTTAGAGAGAAAAATGTGTGAATTCTAATAGATATGCAGAGAGTTGAAAATCGATTTGATGAATTAAAGTATTATTCACCCAAAAGTTGATTTGTCTTTGGATTTTCTCTATAATTGGATTGCATTCAAGGATGGTAAGTCTCTTGGTTGAAACAAGAAGGCCTAGGTATGGTAGAGGTGGTGATTTCTCCAAAATACTAATGATTGAAGCAATTTGAGAAGCCATAATGGAAGCTACCTCTGAGATTATGAGTTGGCTTTTGTTGAAGTTAATTTGTAATCCAGGGCGAATGTTGAATTTATCAAGAGACTTCATGAGGCTATGGATCAACTCCAATTTGGCTCTGCAAAAAAAAAAAGAGAAGCAATTCAACTACAAAAGGTAGTTCTTTGCTGAAGTAGAGAGTTGTGATTGTTGACAGTGATTATATAGTTTTAGAGGGTATGTTTTTCTTTAGCTGGAAGTTGAGGATCTTAAGGTGAAACCGTAAGGATTTGCTGGATTTCAGAGAGTTCATTTTTGGCTTTCAATAAAGCTTTATCAGTAAGGCCCTTTAAAGAATGTAGGATTTTAAGTTCCTTATTCATTTCCTTCAACTTTTGTACATAAATGTATTGCTCAGTTCCCCTAAAGAAACAATTGGTTCCCTTTTTACAAGCATCATTGAATCTTGGATCTTTGGCTAAGAAGTTGTTAAACTTGAATGGATAATTCCTACCAGCCTTCTGAAAAAGGTTCTTTACTATGATTGGGGTATGATCCGAGAAGAGTGGATCTTGCAATATTGCATTGCTATTGGGGAATTCTGCTAACCATCTTACATTAACTAAAGCTTGATCAAGTTTCTTTTGGATGAACTAACTTGAGCATTGTTTATTGGACCAAGTGTATTTGTGGCCTATGTAATTCAAATCTATCACACCCAATTTGTCAACACATTGTTTGAAATCTTCTGAATAGTTTTTGAGGTTGTAATTACCTTGAGCCTTAGGCCTACATAGTATCAAGTTGAAGTCGTCATATATCAACCAAGGAAAGTCAATACCATTACTGAAAGTAATAAGATCATTCCACAAGTTTGCTCTTTGGAAAATGTTACTAGCATAGATGAAAGAAGTAATAATGTTAGTTCTCTTTTACAAAAAGGAAATTCTAAGATGCATGATCTAATAAGTGGAATTAAAAAGCTCCAATCAAATATTATCTACCTTGTAGCATATGATAATTCCTATGTACATGTTTTGAGTGATTGTAAGATTCCTCGGACAAGAACCCATTAAATTTAGCTTACAAACATTCTCTGATTTTATTTCAGTTTCAAGTAATCTTACAATTAGAGGCTTCTCCCTCCAAACAAAATCCTTTAAAGCAACTTACTTAGTAGGGTAATTTAATTCTGTGACATTCCATACAATAATTGACATATTAAAGATTTTTTTTGGAGCCTTTACTCTTGCTCCTTTAAGACCTTCTCCTCTCTACTATTTGAAATCGTATGTTCAAATCCTCATTATCAGTACTAAGATCTCTTCTAGATCGATTGCTTATTGAGTGAGTATCAGTTGTAGGTTTTTCAGTATTGGTTTGAATAGTTGGTGAAGAGTCATTGTTGGTTTTTTCACTTGAAGAAACATTTCTAGTTTTTTAGTCGAAGGAGTATATTAAACAGTGGGATTTGTAGTTGCAGAATGTAGGTTGTTTAGAGAATAAGATGGGATGTGGTTTTCTTGGATAATCTCTTGATTAGGGTCAGGAGTCTTAATAAAAGGCTGATGAATTACATCAGTTGAATTCTCTAATTCTATTAGGGGCTCAATGTTGGCATTTCCCTCAGCCTTGGTGTTAGGTTCCGAACATGCATCCCAGATATAATATGAAAAACCCTTTGAAAGTCTGGATAATAAAAATCTATTATGGAATTATGTTACTTATAAAACTATTGGAATAATTCTCAATTTTTTTACTAGATAATGAAGAAAAAATCAAAAATAGCACCAAGTATATGATAGCAAACAATAATATACAATCTTTCCAAACAATAGCAACATAAATATATAAAGAATTTATTGGACGAGATAGAGCTTCATATAAATAAGAAACAGATTATGATGAAAGACAAACTACCTTATGGCATTTAAATAATATGCGAATATGTGATATATGTTATCTAGAATCATATATTTATGAATTTAAAAAATATTATTATAAATTAACTAGAGCATAACAAGAAATGTACATTCAAATTTTTATCCAAAAACTTCCTTATCCACTCAATCAAAAAGTACATGAACAATTTCATGATAAAAATAGCAAAAATATAGTCACTTATAACTTTTCACAGAACATTTCAGACGTAATTTTTCAGACTTTTTCCTTAAATGCCCTATTGGGTATGGCATTGATTTTGTCCATATTGATTGGTTTTCCCAACGTTTTCATTCTTGACTCTAATGGTGGTTGTTCCAAGACCTGTTTGTATTGAGGTTTCAAAGGTGGGTTTTTAAAGTTTGCTAGGGCTTTTTCTGCATCTTGTTGGATGGAAAGCTTTTGTGCACGATAGATGATTTTCCTGTAATGTGTACGTTTGCTTGGTGTCATTCTTCATAAACACCTACCATGGGCCTATTAAAAATGAAATATACCTTTCTTCCTTAAAGACTTCCTTGCGTTGAGCAATAGGTGGGATAGGTGAGGTGGTTGAGAGCTGGGTAATTTGTTATGGAGTAATAGGCTGAATGGGAGGTGTTGTGGTAGAAGGTTGGGAAGTTGAGGTTTTAGAAGTCATTTGTTTTTTCAAAAGGTTAATAGTGGATCGAAGTTGGTTGATTTTCTTTGTAACAATTCCAACTTGTTGTTATAGTTCAATCAATGCTGCTTCTTCTTTGGATAATGATTCCTTCAGACTTATAATGGCTGCTTCCATTCTCTTGTTAGAATATCTGCAAGACTGTTATTAGTAGATTTGATATAATGAATATGAAAATTGTATTGATTTAATTCCAGCTGCCATCGAGTTAACCGTCCTTGATTATAATTGGTTTTAATTGTATATTTGGTAAATCCACATAAGTACTTAGAATCTGTTTGAATTGTAAATTTAACCAGTAATAAATCTATTCGCCATTTTCTCAATATCTTGAGACAGGCTAGTGTTTCCTTTTCATGTATTGGATATTTGAGTTCAGTGGGATTGAAAGTCCCATTTATATACTTGCATAATAAATACTTAAAGACAGTCTGCCCATGTATCTATACTAGCGTCAATTTGTACCAAAAGTGTATCCTTGGGAAGATAATTATATAAAACAGGAAGATCCTTGCATAATTCCTTCAAATTATGTACCGCTGCTGTGTCGTTCTGTGGTCCAACTCCATTGTGACTTTGTGCTGCATTTTAATTGTAATTGTTTTTATTCTTTCGTTAGATTTTTAAAGAATCCTTGATCAGAAATGTAGTTGAGTATTCCTAGGAACTGTTGTACATGAGTTTAGTTATTCAAAACATCGAGAAATTGTTGTATTTTTTGAAGAATATTTGGTTGTAATTTTAAAAATCCATTATGAAATATATGTTGAAAGAGGAAAACATGAACAAGATCCCCCTAAAAGTAGTCGTTTTGGCGGAAAACAAAAAAAGGAACAGCAACATCAAATATACATAACCGAAATAAAATGGAACCTCAAAAATCAAATTTACTCATGCATATAGATATAGAAAGAAAACATGAAATGTAAGATATTTACATATCTTTATGATGATCTCCTTCATTCTTTAATCTTCTCCGTATTAGGTTGTTGTAAACCACAAAGATCAATGCAGACTGTCTCTAATGAAAGTCTACACGCAGATAGAAGGATGAAACCTCACTAGGAGATGGCTAGAATTCTTTCTTTGTGCTAGCAAAGACAAGAACTCTTGAGAGAGTTAGAGAGAAAAAGAGTGTGTGTAAGAAAAAGAACCTTTCTTTTTCTTTTCTAGTGTCTAACACAAGATGCACGAAAATTATCTCAATTTTCTACACCATTTGGCCTTTCATAACCCTAATCACTAATGGAAAGTTATAGGAAGTTAATAGTCATGAATAACATGCATTAATGGAAGTTATGGGAAGTTAATGACCATGAATAACATGCATTAATGGAAGCTAACAACACTTATTTATAATCCATTCCATGCAATTCTACCATGATCACATCGCGATACAATCTCAAAACACTCTCTCATATTTTAAATCACCATTCAAGATCATTTTACTCATCATTCAGATCTCTTATGTGTGTGACCCATTAGGTTCTGGGTTATGTTGGCTACTTAAATTAACACTTAATTCAAGTAAGTCAAGAGCGACATCTAGCAACTCGTTATGACTCCTAATTGATTGGAAAATCAGTGGTTTGACTATGAACTCTTTCATACGCAACGTTGCCATGCAATTTGTCCTTTCACCATCTATATCCTACTTAGTTCAGAGTATGGTCAAAGTGTCAACTTCCACTAGATTGACTATGTTATATTTAGTCTAAGTGTTATTAGATCTTATCCTAAGGATCTCATTAGTCTATGTATCATTGAAGAGTCTCTTTATGACACATATCTGTTTTGGCTAGAGATTCCTGAATAATGACCCCAATAAAAGGCCATAGGTATCATCTCGTTCTATTAGGAGTGGTGAATCCTCTATTGGCTACTCAATTACCCCCGAATACCTCAAGTTGTACCTAATCATCACCCTATGAGTAACCCCTGAAAGGCATCAATGAGTGGAGTCAATGCACAGGATCAATATCCAAGATATCTTTAAACACCTCAAGTCAAAGGATATTTGCACCATTGCTATAATGAGACTATCATTGACACTAGAATAAAATATCTATATGATTGTCTCATAGTATGTCGATCTAATATACGTACTACCTTTAGTAAACATCCATATGTTAACTCTAAACAACTTATGTCTATAGTTTATGAGATATACTGCTTGATCTAATCAAGGAGTATAACATATGCTGGTCTATTCGAATTAATGATATCCCATCTCATTAATCTTATGACTAGAGAAAGTTTAGATACTAATATAATTACACATGATAGGAATCTCATTATTATGATCTCATCATGATTTCCTCCATGTTATGTTTTGTATCAAGGACTTCATTAAATCAAT
>JANVCQ010000003.1:21911258-21923533 GCA_025531925.1 Erythroxylum plowmanianum
AACCTTATTTACAGGTTCGGTTCATGCGGTTCAGGTCCGGTTCACAGGTTCACGGATTTTTTTGAACACCCCTAGTTGCAGCTACTGTTGGCCCCTTTTGTGTCGTGAATTTATCACCTTTTTTGTTCTGTAAGCAACTCACGAGAGAGGGCCAGGAAGTCCTTGGGAGGGGAGAGTTCTCTATTTTCCATTGCGATTGAGAAGTCCTGTGAGGTGCCTTCTATTGAGTCAAAAACCTCCTCTACGATTCTTAACTACCAGACAAGAGTAGCCCAGAATTAGCTCGGGAAAAATCCAAAATGAAAAGAGTTTAGTAAATCAGGTGGGAAATTTAGTACTCTTAGTTCAGCATAAATCGAAAATATCATAAATTTTAGTTTTTCAAATATATTAATTCATTAACTCCAAATTTTTGCACATGGATCAAAAATATTATTAAAACTGTAAATAAAATAAAAAAATAAACAGCCCCTCTAACGGATCTTCCCTTCCTAAGGAACTGTTTGGTTGGATTTTAATTAATGAACTAGAAAGTAATATAACATAATGATTTATAATAGAATGGAATGTAATATAGTAAAAAAAGTTAGGGATATTCACGAATTGTTTACTCAAAATTGGACTGTTGCACATCGATATATATATCGAGAGAGCAACAGATGTACTGACGAGTTTGCTACCTACGCTGAACATTTTGATGTAGGAGTCACTTATTTTGATACTACACCTATTGGGTGCTATTTTCTCCTTCTAGAGGATATGTCAGAGATCTGTTTTTCTAAACTCGTTTTGTAATTTGTTTCGTGTGCTTTCCTTTTATAAAAAAAAATAGTTGTTTGAGAGGAATAGAAGGGTTCATAATGTAATGCAGTAAAATGTTATTTGGAAAATAAATGAAATGAAATGTAATGTACAATAAATGACTTGTATACCCCTTATATTAAAATGGTTGTTACAGGAGGTTTATTTTTATTTTATTATTAATTATATACAATTTATTATTAATTATGTAAAATTATTATTATTAATTATTTAATATATTTTATTTTATTTTATTCTAGGTGATTTGTATATAAAAATAATTTATTTTTATTTTTATTTTTATTTTTATTTTTATTTTTATAGAAATATATACAAACAATTATTTAATAGTTTGTATATATTTCTATATAAATAAAATAAATTAATTAATAATTTTTAAATATAAATTTTTATTTTATTTTTAAATATATATATTTTTATTATTAATAATATAAAAATATCATTATTAATTATTTAATAAAATTTATTATATTACATATTATTATATTCTATTTAATATATTAATATTATGATTTGTTCAGAGTTAATATTAAGAAGAATTATTGAGGATATATTAAGTAATAATATTTAATAGTTTACGTTCCATCATAAACCTTTCGAATCGGAGATTTCTTATTTTCACTGTTTATGATGGAATGGAACGTAACATTAAACACTCCATTTTTATCCCATTCTATTTTATTCTATTATGAAACCTTTAGACAAATAATGGAAGTATATTACGTTTCATCTCTAACCCCTCCTCATAAAATATTGGCTGCGTTTATAGTCTAATACAATTTCTTTCCAATGTACGATTAAGATTGCACTCAGTGATCATTTGAACTCGGATAGAATGGGAGAGTTGGCAGGATCAATAATTCCTTGAAAAGGGCTTTTCCCATTCATTTCCAAGATGGGATTTCTTCATTTTCAATATGAAATTTATTGTAGGAATGCTCCTAAGACTATGAGAGGTTCGAGATGAAGAGAAGCAACAAATTCGGAGGCGGTAAAAAGTTTCCAGCCCAACTTTAAATTAGATTCAAGTTTTTCTTAAAAGTTATAAATTGGATTCGAACGCAGCCTAAACTCAACCCAAAACCCAAACTTGTTTTAAAATTTGATGAATAATTACCTTCAAACTTAAGAAATTCTATTAAACTCGAATTTCTGTCAACCAAATTTTAGATCAAGTTTGAAACAAATGTGAACAATCCAATCAGTCTTCAAACTCAAGCCGAATAAAAAATTTTCAAATCAGACTTTGCACCTCACACAAACAGACTAATGAATCTAAAACCTTTGCTCCAAATTTTCTTCCTTATGGCTATTTACATTGCTTCCTTTCACTTAATTAAGATGTTAACGAGCAAATTAATGTGATGCAATGAATTTATAAGAGCAGAATAAACATAATTCAAAAGAAATTATAAGTTCTTGGATTTAACTAATTTTGTAATCACAAAATTTAAAATAAAATTAAACCAAAAGAGAGAATAAGATTTATCTTCTTCTCTTCCTGCCTTTTCCTAATTGACCAGATTTGAAAGCATGCTCCTGTTCTTGGAGGAAAGCCCTTGCCTTTCCGTATGTCTCTGTTCTTTCTGCCTGTTGTAATGACTTCTCTTTTTCCTTTACTTCAAATAGGAAATAATTATCCTTGCGTAATTCTCGAGCTGCCCCTTTAGCTTCCCGTTTTAGTTGTTTCTTCAACTTTCTTCTCTCAGCTCGATCACGATCTGGATCATAATCTCTACCCTTAACATAGCTGCACAACAGCATTTGGGTCAACCCAAGGCATTCGAGAATAGCAATATCTATTATCTAATCTAATGCAGCACAATCAAGGACTGGGTTTAAGGAATTTTACTTCTCCTCAAACTGGGGATTAACTAATTTAATGGGAACTGGCTTCTGCTTCCTCATTTGCAGTGGTCGGCGAATCATATGATGTTCCTCAGCTTTGCTATTAATAAGTTGAGCAACATCGTTAAATTTATCTTGCAATGCTGCTTCCATGTGTGGTTGATTCGCCACTTCAAGTACCAAACTTGCAATAGGCAAGAATATTTCAGGAAAGGAACTGAAATGTTTGCAACTGTCAACAAATCCTTTGAGAGTCTCTACAAGGGTAACCAGCGCACTGGCCCTGCAAATAAAATTCATTTGTCAAGATTTAACAAATAGCAGGAAGCTCCATAACTCAAACAAATAAACAAATGCAGTTGATTTCTTGACAGAACCCTGCATACGAAAGATAAAGCATTCTCCACCTGAAACAATCCGAGCTGAAAAAAGAAGAATCCCCTGGCATCTCCATCACTGAGAGTAAATTTAAAGGACCTATCTCATTTACATGACCACGTATGTAAAGCAGGTCTCCAAGCACTTTTTGTTCCATATGATGATAAAGCTGCCACAAAGTAAATAGTATGTTGGAAAATATATTACTGTTGCTCCTGCAGAGTCTAGGGCCAATCGACATAACAAACCATGTGAAATTGAACATGCCAAAATCCACAATGACCATATATACCTGAAATTCCTGAGAAGGATTTTTTGTATTGGCTGCCATCAGCAAAGTTTTGATAAACATTATGGCTTCAGGACAAAATTTCTGAGATTGTTTGCTCACCTGCAATGCGTTGATGTTGTTACATTGATTCCAAAAACCAACATGTCAAAAATGAAAGTTGCAACAAAATTCAAGTTCACTCACATCACAAACAGTTCTCAAGTACAAATATTGAAAATGCATGCATAGTTTGTCATTAGAAGGGGAAACAATGAGATGATGATGTTGCAACTTTGAATGTTAAATCAATTAAAAAAGATTGAATTTGTGAAGGGAAATATGTGATGGTTAAGAGTGTACGTACAGAGAGAACCATGGAACATAAGAAAGAACCAACAGCTATGTCACGCCCCGAACAGATGGGACAACGTAGTAGATATTCACACATCAATAATAATGCTGGAGTCATGACAACATGGCGGAAGTCGGAGCAAGGGAAAATCATGGACCATAGCTGCAGAAGGCACAAAGTCTTAAAGGAAGGCCAGCAACCATCCCCTGCAATGAAAGAATTATCAAGCCAAAAGACCCATTGAGCAACTCAGAAAGGAATTGAAGGAAACACTACAGTGTTTTCTTCTTTTGCTCTACTAACCTGAATTCTTTACAGCCTCACAAAATTGGGTTCGAATTCGTAAGATCCGCTGACGAGCACATATTGCAGAAAAGTATGGAATCTCAACACTCATCTCCATCAGGGGCTTGACCAGTAAATTCAACAAGTTAAAATTTAATGGCCTTTTATTAGCTAAGACAGCAAAATACTGCAGCAGGACACCATAAAAGACCTGGAAGAAAACAGCATTAAACAATAGTAATAGTATACAAATGAACAGATGTTTAAAACTGAAAGTTACCAACTACAGCAATGAACTTCTAGAAATTGAAACTGTCAATATTTGAAAAACCCAACTTTGTAGCAAAAGGAATGCAACATTGATCAATTCCTCACATCTATATGAATGCTACTTTGTTTTTAATGTTCATCACTGTATGAAGCAACCAATTTCTGGCAAAAGCAATGCCATTGATCAGTTTTCTCGTATCCATTTGAATGCCACCTTGTTTTTTATGTCAATCAGTTCTAAGCTCTCTACCAACTAGAGTGCTTAATTCTAGGCTATCAACCTATTCCACAAGTGAAGCAACTGCTTTACAAATTGTCTTGTAGACAAGAAGAATAGACAATGGATAAACTTAGTCTCTAACCAAGCCATCAGATATTGGGCCATTTAAATTATCAAAATCCATCGACTCTTCCAACTAACATCCCCCTACTCTACCCACCAAAAAAACAAAAATGAGGACATGAAGAAAACAATTCCAAAAGAAAAATCAAAACGACAGAAAAAGAAACAAATCAAAAGCAGCCATGAAATTTAAATACCTGCATTTTCTTCCTATTTTCCGCAGCAAGCCTTATTGCATTGGTTGCCCGAATTCGATTGATTACAACAATAACATTTTCATTAGAACAATTCTCCACTAGTGCATTCAGTTCTTCCATGTTTTTTGGAGCTTCAATTAAAAAGGGAATGTCCACTGGAGCTGATTGTTTTCTGCCACCTGTTCTCATTTTCTTTGCATCCAATGATTCTGTGTCTCTACTAACAGTTTCAACAATGTCTTTAATGTATGAAATATTTTGCTCTTTTGACTCTAATTCTCCCTTATCATCATCAATATTATGACCATATTCTTCATCATCCTCTAAATCCATACCAATATTATCATCGTCACTCTGTTCCCAGTTCTTCAAATTGTGAATCTTATCTTTTACACTGTTCTCTTCCACACTATTTTCTTCACTCGATCCCTCATTGGCACTAACATGTTCAGTGCTTTCTGAATCATCTGAAGAATCCTCATCGCCATCATCAGATTCACTCGCATCCTTTCTTTCTAGAATCTTGTCAACCCAGCCTTTCTTCGTTTTAGCCTCTTCTTCAAAAGAAAACGAATCACCGAGATCATCCCCTGATATTGATCTAATCTTCTGGCAAGGTGGCTTTGCAATGTCATCATTTTCTTCATCTGTCAATTCTTCAGCTGCAACCATCCTTTTCTTACGCTCTTCCTGAATTATCAAACACCAATTTAAGATAGAAATGCCATGTAATATGTGATCATAAAAAAAAACATGTTAAAAAATTTTATTTCAGCTTCTACAGTCAAGGTTTCTCCTATTACATAACATTGCTACAAAAGGCAGTAAAGGTTGCCTGTCAAAAGAATTCTAGTTCATGATGGTGCAAAAGTCAATATACCACAATCACCATGATTGGACACCTCAGTAGAAATGAACTAAGGTTGGAAGGTAAGATAGTCAAATTCGTGGCACGTTAAAAAACCAGAGAATGGTCTAACTGTTAAGAAGTGTTTTCTATAACAGTCACTTTCAGTATAGAACACAGATAATGTGCCACTGTGTAGCTGTATCTCCAAATATGACAGAAAGAATCTAATCACAAGGCCAATACAGCAGCAGGATACAAGACTCATCTGTGCAGAAACACAAACAAATATGAAGCAGAAGATGACAATGATCTACCTCTAATTGTTCTAGCCGTTCCCTCTCCTCCTGGGCAATCTCTTCTGGTGTCTTTGTTCTGTCTGATGGCCGAGCACGAATATCTAGTAACATCTCACCAACAAGTTTGTCATAATAATCAGCACCTTCCTGCCAGAAACAGAAAAGGTATGAAGTTTATGACCCAAACTAGACAACCAAATAGCAAGCAGTAGTTGGTTAGCTTGACATCTTCACAACATACATAAAATTACAGAATAAATTAAAACAAAATTCATGCAACACAAATGTTTTAAAAGGAAAAAAAAAGTTTTCTGCATGATAGCTCTATAATTGGTAAAGATCTGACTTAACAGATGTTGAAGAAACCAATGAAATGGAATAAATTAGACATTAGGGGAGAACAGAAATGACTTGTAAATGATAACAATATTAAAAGGGTGATAAACAACTAAAATCAAATATAAGATCAAGAACCATTTTGGCTACACCTGCTTAGAAGTTTCTGCGACTTGTTTCTCTAAAGCTTCATCCTTAACATGTTCATCAGGAATTTCCTTATTCGCAAGGGCTTTCAAGGCATTCATCTTGCCTTGTTGAGTCAAAGATAATAAGACCTGAGACTGCACCAAAGATGAGAAGCTTTTATCCAGTTCTTCCATCAAATGTTCATTTTCTTCCTTCTCTCTTGCCCTTTCAGCCTGGTATGTAAAATATAAAGAATAAGAAACTAAACCGAGAAATAGTCATAGTCTCATGAATAATGCATTCTAATAAGGCACTAGAACCTTGAAAAACTTGCTCTTTAAGATAACCTCTTCCATGACTTCCTTCTTCGTTTTGCGCTTCTGCAATGGGAAAGTTACCATTTAAATAAGATTTAGGACAGATTATAGTATTAAAACAGAGAACATCAAATTTCAGCAAGTAGCAATATTAAATCAAACAATTTTTTTTTTGGGAAAGTTAAATCAAACAGATTTATAGCTATGTATCTGCAATTTTACTTTCAGGTCTCATAATCTTGTAGGTAGAATCATCCGAAAATTTTGAGACATAACAATAACAGGACAACCCAAACCAAGAAAGCAAAGAAGGCCTCACATTTTCCTCTCCCTCCATACTTGATGGATCATGAACATTAATCCCCTTCAGTATTGCCAACTTCTCTGCAAAGAGAAAGATAAACTAGTAAGGATGGAATCGTTGACAAAATACCAACAACACACAAACTGATAATTTAATTCCCTACACAAGTTATCAAAAAGAACCATCATGCAAAGAAGCATAAAAGAATCGCAAATAAAAACAACCTGCAAAAAATCAAGACTCCAAACAAGTGAAACAAGAGGAATGGAGGGAATATCAGAGAACAACACACGCAAAAGAGTATAGTCCAGGCTATATAATGAAAATATTATCCAATATCCACTTAAAACGTTTTCACTTAATTCAACATTTATTATCAGGTAATAAGAACTCCATATCTGTAAGCAATACTGAGTGCATCCAATATCCACTTACAACGCTTTCACTTAGTTCAACATTTATTATCAGGGAATAAGAACTCCATATCTGTAAGCAATACTGAGTGCATACATACTCTGTGCTTCATCAGTCTCCTCTTTCACTTGATCATCGTCAGACAGCATTTCATCCTCAAAATCGTCTCTTTCCGAAAAGGGACCGAGACCAGCAGCATCCAAGTTATCGGCTTCTTCCCCATCTGATAAATTATACTTGCTCTGCTTCTTTAATTTCAACTAAAACATCCATATAATAAACAAATTATTACAGAGGACAGGAGGGGGAAAAAAAGAGAATCAAAATAAGAATAAGAAACAACGAAAAAAACCTGGTGCTCGCGCTGAGACCTCATGATACCCTTCTCAAAGTCACCGAGCTCGCCATTATTTTCTCCAATTCGCTTGTCCACGAAGACCGAGCACTTTGCACTCTTCTCGTACTCCTTGAGCAGCGTGTTTTTTCTCTTGTAACCACAAAATGACAAAGTTTAATCCACAAATTGAATTCAAAAAGGATTTGGAGAAGAAGAAGGATGGAACGGAATTGTAGTTACCTTCTGGATGGCGCGTGAACGGGCGAGGCCAATACGACGCTCTTCACCTTTGCGTTTCTTGCCGAGGATGTCGAATTTCCGGCGAGACCATATAACCTCAAACGGGTTGACACTTGGGGCTTTAATCGTCATGGATGCAGCTTTTGGACCCGTTTTTTTCCTCTTTTTCTTGCTGTTAGCGTCGCCGCTACTTCTTCCAGCGATTTTAGCCATTGAGGTTATTTGACGGAGGAGGAAGGTGGGGTTTAGAGTCTAGGATGGGAGACTGACGATGGGGTATAGAGTATGGGAGTTTGTTTGTAAAGGTAGGTTGTGGGCCTAGCGAACGTGAAGACGACGAAAAGGAAGATAGCAACTGGCACTGCTGCTTTTTTCCTTTTCCTGGTTGATTTTGCTCCCAGAGTGTTCAAAACCGGCTGGGAGAAGGAAAGTCCCGTTCTAGTTCACGAGTTAGCGGCATGGAAGAGGACACTAGGGTAGGAGTCGACTGAGACAAAAAAAATAATTACAATAATAAACACCTAACTGATAATTACAATAATAAACACCTAACTATTACACTTTTTCGTTAGAATTAACCTCGACCGAATAAAAGTTAAGTATTTTTTAGATAAACTTATATTAACAGAGTTTTTATCAATAGAGTTTTTGTTAGTAGAATATTTTTAAGAAGAATTTTTCTAAGAAATTAGTTAACTGTTTAGCTATCATTTAAAAAAGAACTTTTTAAAAAAAAATTCATACAATAAACTATTTGGTAACATAAAAATAAAAAATATTTTTAATTTTAATTATATTTTATTTTATAATAAAAATTATTTATACATATAAACATTATTTAAAATGTATTAAACAATATGCAAAGCATAATATATTAATTATTATATAATTTTAAACCATATGAAACATAAATGAAAATATATCTAACCAAATCTTTTATATGGATTATAATATAAGTAAAACTAATATAAAAAAATAAATATTAAAATATATAAAAAGAGTCAAATAATATTGTATAAATCTCAAAATAAACGTGAAGATGTGTTTGTGAGTATCGTGGAAATTATGTGTAAAAATATAAGGGTAAAGAAAACAAAAAAAATAAACTCATTAATTAATCTGAAAAATCTACTTGAAATTTTGTTTTTTTGAAAAAATATTTTTTTTGAAAAAGTATTTTTCAAAAAGTTGTATTTTAGTAAAAGTCATTTCTATAAAAAAAAATACTTTTAGATTTTACAGCAAAACACTTATTTTTCTTAAAAATAACTTTTCGGTGGAAAAAAGCACTTATTCATCATCTAAAAACTGAAACAAACAGACACTAATATTCAAGTCGTGCATAATTGTACAAACTTTATCTTTTATTAAATTTAACCTCAAACTTATTTGAAATTTAGCGTCAAAGTCCAAATTCAAGCACATATTTTTAAGTGAAATTACACTCATTTATTTTTATAAAGTCAATGTTCATACTACCCATTAATTCAAGATGTCTAATTGAGATACTTAGAATTTAAAAAAAGAATATCTATTTTTCAGGAATGGCAAAAAGATTTGAGTCAAGCTTGATTTAGTTTAAAGTCAACGAAAATGATCTAAATTGATTAGGCATAAAATCGGTGTTGAGCTTTTTAAAAAATATTAATTTTAAGTTTAGCTTGAGTTTGCGCTTAAAGGCCTAAACTTAACTCGAAACTTAAATCTCTTCGTATACAAATGACGTTATATTGTTTCACAACAAAATGACATTGTTCCTTAATAAATTATCCAACTTGTTGTAGCTTCCTTATTCTTCTCTATCACTCTCTCCTTTTTAGTTTTTTTCCATCGTTGATCCATTCTCACCCGATTTTCTCCGTCCTCTTGCTTAGTATTCTTTTTGCCGCCTTTATGGATTTCTCATTACCCTTGTCATTGCCATAGTTCTCTTATTGCCGTAACCACTGTCTCTATTGCCTTTCTATCAATGTAAGTTTAGAATATTGTTTTGCATTGTATTGTCATTATAAGTTTCGATTATTATTCCATCACTACAAATAAAGAAGATTATTTACATGTTTTTGAGTTGTCTCTTTCTACGTAGAAAATATAATAATTATGAATTGAAAGTGTATTTGTTGTATTGGGAACTTTGAATTTATACAGATAAGTAAAGAAAGGCTAGGCTATTTAAGTGCCTATGTAAGTGCCTAGACTTAAGCTATATGTACCGTTACGAATCTACACAGTTAACAAATTTAATTAGTAGATTACAAAGAATATTCTAGTATGTGGTGTGGGCTTGACTGTGGGCTCTATTACGTCCCCTCAAGCTGGCGGACGTCTACGGAGCCCAAGCTTGATTTTGAGCTCCAGAAAATGCGATTTGGGGAGTGGCTTTGTTAGGGTATCTGCTGTTTGATCGTCAGCGGAAATATGGGAGACTCGGAGGGCGCCGGACTGGACTTGTTCCCTGACAAAGTGAAAGTCGATGGCTAAGTGTTTCATTCGTGAATGAAACATCGAATTGGAGCTTAGTTGTGTCGCCCCAACATTGTCGCAATATATCACCGACAATTGTGAAGGAGTGTTGTTGAGTTCGGCGAGGAGATTAAACACCCAGTTTAATTCAGCAGCGGTATTAGCCACAGATCTGTATTCAGCCTCGGTAGATGAGCGAGCAACGGATTTTTGCTTTTTTGAACTCCAGGAAATAGGGTTTTGACCTAGGTAAATGATGAATGCTCCAGTTGATTGATAATCGGTCTTGTCGCCTCCCCAATCTACATCGGAGTACTCATGGAGTGAAGAATAGTGACTTTGATCGGCAAAGGCATGGAGACTAGTGCTGGATCGACGATAGAGTTGTAAGCCATCATCAGCGGTCCCTACCAAGTAGCGAAGAAGACGCTTGACAGCAGCCCAATGGTCGGATGTTGGGCGATGATTGAATTGGGAGAGCTTGTTAACAGCAAACGCAACATCAGACCGAGTCAAAAGCAGGTATTGTAGACTTCCAACTATTTTTCTGTATTCAGACGGGTCACTTAGTGGTGTTCCGGAGTTTAGGGCTAGGATTGGGTGACTTGCCATGGGTGTAAGGACAGATTTTGCCTCTGCCATTTTTGTATGCTGGAGTAGGTCAAGGATATACTTCCTTTGGGAAAGAATGATACCTTCCTGATTTGGAATAACTTCTATGCCCAAGAAATAATGTAGTGACCCCAAATCTTTGATAGAGAACTTGTTTGCCAAAATAGCAACATAGTTGTGTGAATTACTGCCTGTTACAATTATATCATCCACATACACTACAAGAATAATAGTACCTTTAGGTGACTGCTAAATGAACAATGAGGCATCTGAGTGTGAATTCCGAAACCCTGTGTTGAGAAGAAATTGTTTTAAAGCATGGTACCACGCCCTTGGTGCCTGTTTTAGGCCATAAATAGCCTTTTGAAGATGACATACATAGGTAGGCCGATCAGCATCTTTGAAGCCTTGTGGTTGTATCATGTAAACATTTTCTGTAAGTGGACCTTGGAGGAAAGCATTGTTGACATCCAATTGCTTTAATGGCCATCCATTTGTTAGTGCAATGATTAAAATTATTCTTATTGTTGTTGGTTTGACCACAGGGCTGAATGTTTCTTGGAAGTCTATTCCTGGTCATTGATGAAAGCCCTTCGCAACTAATATGGCCTTATAACGATGGACCGAGCCATCTTCATTTCTTTTGATACGAAATACCCGTTTGCAACCAACTAGGTTTTGATTATCATGAGGGGGCACGAGTTTCCAGGTATCATTTCTTACTAAGGCATCAAATTCTTCTGAGCAAGCTTTCCTCCATTTGTCATTTTTCAATGCCTAAGTAATTGTGTTTGGTTCAGACTCTGTAGGAGGATGGAGTTCAGCAGTCAAGCTTAACTTTTGAATTGGTTTGCAAATGTTGTCCTTCCCTCGTGTGACCATGGTATGTGTATTTTCCACTGTATTTCTTGTTTGCACACATTCAGTATGTTGTTCCTCATGTAACTCAGAATCTGGTAAAGGGTTAATGGTAGAGGAATTACCATTTTCAAGTGCAACTGTTGGAGATGGAGTGAGTGGTGCTAGTGTTGAAGTGGGCAGTGTTGGCAGTGAGATAGTTGGTGGAATCCAGAGAGTTGCAGAGTAATTAGTTGAGTCAGCTATTGGTTGTGAGTGAGTGCTGAATGGGAAGATTGTTTCAACAAATTTGACATGTCTAGAAGCATAGATTTTAGAGGTAGATTGATCTAGGCAGTAGTAAGCACTTTGTG
>JANVCQ010000003.1:21959042-21971939 GCA_025531925.1 Erythroxylum plowmanianum
TGTATTGAATAATTATATATATAATATTTAATTAAATTAGAAACTTATTTCTAATTTTTATCATACTAATAATGTTAATTTATTTAATTTATTATTTAATTAGAAGATTATTTCTGATTATTATATATAATGTTTAATTAAACTCATTTCTAATTATTATTCAACTTATGAACTTACTAATTTATATTTAATTAGTAAGTTATTTCCAATTACTATTGAACTATTCAATTTTAATTTTCACTTTGAAACTTATTTCATAGTATCATTAAATTTAGAAACTTATTTCTAAATTAAGTACCATATTATTTCATATATAATGCACACACATATATATATACATCATATTTAGTTATAAATCCAAACTCATAGCCCAAAATTTGGTCTATATTTTTTTTTCCTAAGATAGCCCAAAGCCAAAAAAATAGCAATTAGGTTCTTAAATAGGTTTAAATGAAGTCCAAATATTAGCCTATGTATTTGTTCTTAGCCCACTAAAATGGGGCCAATCTTTAAGTTCAACCCATCAGCCAGAAGATAGACCCTAAAAATGAGAATCTCGAACTAAGTACTTTATATATGACAGTACAGAGACACAAGGGAGACAACTACCGACGATACATAGCCATCAAAGTGAGCAGTGGCAGCGAGAGTGATGAAGCTTCCTCCCTAGGTGGTCACAGTAGTAAACAGCAGCCACAACTGGTCGCTGTATAGTTCCATACCAGCATCATTACCGTAGGGAGTTAGAGTGGCAATAGAGGGAGCGATTCCAAAGCCTCCCAGGGCACCTTTTACTGGAGAAAATAGCAACACAAATAGGGAGTTATCGCGCGACACGCCCTTTCCCTCCCAGATGACGGCAGTGGCAAATGTAATGTCATAAGTCTCACCATTATACTGACATTAACACCCATTTATTGTATAGGTAGTTTTCTTTTTTATAGCACAAAATTTTTCATAAGTGCTAATTTGTAAATTTTCCAGAAGTATTGATTTGTAGAGGTCAAAATGTTTGTATATTTCTTGTTATGATATAAGTTTTTGGGTGTTTAGGTATAGAGATGGTTTGGAGGACTACATTAGAGTTGAAAGGTTTTTAATTGAGCAGGATTAAGACTGAATACTTAGAGTGTAAATTTTTAGGTCATAAGGTGGCTTTTGATGTGAGGGTAAAGATTAGTTTAACAATTATACCGTAAAAAGAGTGTTTTAAGTATCTAGGGTCTATTATCCAAATTTTTAGGTCATAAGGTGGCTTTTGATGTGAGGGTAAAGATTAATTTAGCAATTATACCGTAAAAAAAGTGTTTTAAGTATCTAGGGTCTATCATCCAAAGTAATAAAGAGATTGATGAAGATATAGTTCACCGTATCAGATCAAGTTGACTTAAATAGAGAAGTGTATCAAGAGTTTTACGTGACAAGAAGATATCACTCAAGTCTCAAGTCAGCCTACTTGCTCTAGAAACTTCGTCTACTATTATTAGAGTCTTTTGAGTATCTAAAAGCTGAGCTACCCATCCTTCTAACAGTGTTATCTTTAGCTAGTTCAGATTTGGTATCCTAGCATTGGGTACTCTCAGACTATCCTCCGTTGGTACTCCACCTCCCATTTCGAGTGGCGGTAGCTATGGTTATAGTGGTTGCTTCATGGTATATTGCTCACTACATAAACCATGCAGCACCCATACCTTATCGGTAGTAGTTGATCAAAAATCCCCATCCGTCTTATTAGTTTGGTCATATAAGGCCTGACATAGATTGTAGCGACTTTTCTTTATTCACTTTGATGCCTGATAAAGTGTGCAAGTGCATGCCCTAGGTGGATTGGCATCCTCTCGCTCATACTCCATAAGTAACAGATGTCCAAGTTCTTGATGACTTCCTAATTGTCACCCCGACCATCGACCATGTAACTGAAAATACCATGAATGCATCTAAGTGTAGGAAGTCATAGCGTGGATGCCTTGGATTTGTTTATGTAGTAGTCTTCCTCCGTGCTTATTGTACGCCATAAGTGTTGAGGAGACAATCCATACGGAAAGTCTGTCCATAGTATGATGTACTTTGACTTCCCTACGAACTTCTAGTCATATAGACACATCGTGATGGAAAATTTTGAATAGCTCATCTAGAATTATCCATAATTAGATCATGTTAGGACAATCCCCATCATAACCACCTTTCTCCACGAAGAATATGGAGGGTACCTATAATGTATGCTCTCAGTAGGAGGGCTCCACGATTTGAAGAGTGAAGACCATGCACATTTTCAACAAGTTGCCGAACTTGTTGAGCTAAACCAACTTGCTCCAATGCCTTTTAATCGATGAATCTACCAATTTTGAACTTTTTATCCTTAAACTGTTAGTATTATTTCTCTCAAGCCCCGACATTGTACAACAACATTCTCGGTTGCTTTGGGGGCTGGAATGTAGTTGAGAAACCTTCTCCTTGTTTTTGCTTCCTAGGGGTCTCTTTTTCTCATCGTGATTTCGTCATTGTGCCTGTGAATAAGTGTGAGAAAATTTGCAAATAAGTTATAGGAATACTTGTTTCCCCACAATTATCACTTATTATGCTCAATAAATAATTAAAAGTGAAAATAAAATAACAATATAAAATGAAACATATAAACAACTCAGAATCAAATTAAAACCATTAATTAAATGAGTAAGCAAGTAAATAAAATAAAGTAAAATGAAATAAAATAAATGAAAATAAACTAACAATATAATTAATCATAAATCTAAGATTAAAAATATTGTAATAAACAATTAAAATTAATCTAATTATTTGATTACAAATTCAATCCTAATTTTAATTGCAGCAAGAAAACTCGATATGATGGGAATTGTTCTTCATTTGAAGTAATTAACTATTCTCAAGTGAGTTGAATGAAATATTAGAACTTTGGGCTTGTTACCTATATATGTTTTGGTGCCTTACCAAATTTTTAGTTTTGACCATTTGACCTTTAATTGTTATGACAAATCATGGCCTTATGACACATTGAAATAAAGTCCTTATGATGAATGCATGTGTATATTGTAAGTGGTATAGATTTGATGTAAAAGCGATCATATGGAAAATTAGAACATAAAAATCCATTGCAGATTTAGTGTTGATTCTCTATTATACCTTTCAATAAACAATTAGCAAGGTTTCCTTAAACAATCGTGGAAGGTGGAAAAAATGTCTACCTATATACATCCAACATAGAAACACAATTCACCATTTTCCAAATACAAACAGAAAGGGAAACCCATACATCTTTTGAATAATAGAAACCAACATAAACTCCAAAACATAGCACAAAAATAGAGCGCAATAAAGAGGGTTCTTGGTAACAGAAAAGAAGAACAATACATACTAACACAAGACACGACGCTTCTTCGACAGTGACGATCACAAGATAGGAGACGATCACAAAAGAGGAGATGATGCTTCTTCAATAGATTACTAAGAGGAAATACGACGACTAACACGAGAACAAATATAACTTTATTTTCATGTTAATAACTTAGTAGAAAATAACGTCATTTGTCGTTAAGCTAAACGTCGTCATTTTCAATTAAGTCAAAAGAAAATTTATATATTATGTAATAATTCATAAATCATTATACTAGTTACAATTATTATCTATACATTCATATAACATTATATTAATTACCATATATGATAATAACAATAGCAATTTAATTCAAAATATTACAATATAGTAAAAATGGAAATCAATATTAAATATTACTATCATATTCCTAAAAATCAAATTTAATGTTATTCAAAATCTATTGTAAGCCTTAAAATAAATTTATTTAACAACAATGTCATTTCAAATATCAAATTTAATATTAATCACCATGATTGTATAAGTTTAAAAATAAATTTAGTTAATAAAAATGTCATTTATATTTTTTTATTAATCTCTTTTAACATATATGATTTTATAATTTTATATGGTCTCTCAAAACTGTGTTTATTATATATAAAATAGTAATTTATGTTTATGATATATTGAAAAAAGTTAGCAAAATATAAAAAGCTATAAAAAAGTATAGTATTGGCAACAATTTTGGAAATTGGTAGCCAAATATTCAGCTACTGATTAACATTTGACGGTGATCTCATATATCGCTACCAAATGTTGCATCATAAAAAAATCAAGCGAAAACGAGTCGTTTTCAATTCATTTTAATCCAAAGGGCAATGATTTTGTAAATTTGTAGTCAAATATTCAGCTACTGATTAACATTTGACAACGAATTGTGAGATCTTCACCAAATATTGCATCATTAAAAAAAAGCAAAAACGATGTCACTTTCATTTTTGTTTAATCCAAAGGGTGATGATTTTGTAAATTGGTAGTCAAATATTTGGCTGTTGATTAACATTTGACGATGAATTGTGAGATCATCGTCAAATGTTGCAGTATCGAAAGAAATAAAGTGAAAATGATATCATTTGTTCAATGACAAATAAAATATTTAGTAATAATGTATATGATCAAAAATTTCAAAACATAGCTAAAAAGATTTGGTTACATTTTCCAAATCGTCAACAATAAATTTTGGCTATGTTTCTAAAAAAGTAACTAAAGAAATTTTGTTATGTTTACCAAATGGTCGCCAATAATTTTTGGTCATGCTTATCTTGCATCGCTAAAAATAATTAGCTACGTCAAAAAAATTAAAATTTTTTCGACATTCCTAGTACTGTAACTAATAGCTTTTCGGCACAAAAGCTAAGGGTACAAAAGATTATTGGTGATGATTTGGTAGATTGTCTCCTATCTTTTTTTGCTACGCATGCAGCTTGTAGTAAGAAATCGTTAGCGACAATTTGGCAAAAACATTACCTATAGTTTTTTCCATCGTCTCTAGTGAATCATCAGTCGATGTAAGTCGTTAAATCTTTGTTATTGGATTTTTTTTAGTTCTTACAATGATAGTGTTTTAACCTTTGATGTTGGACTGGTTGTTCGGTGTTATTTGAGTTCTTTGTGTTTGTTTGGACTGTGAATGGTTGAATTTTTGTTTGAATGTCTTAATGGTAGTAAAGAAAGGGAAAAGAAATTTTTTTTTTGTTAGTTTGAGATGAATTTATCATGTGTATAAAGTGTTTGATGAAAGTTCTATTACAATTGTGTTAAAGTATCTCATATGTTCTGCTTATGCAATTGCTAGATATGATATGTTTCTATTGACATTATACTGATAATTGATTGTAAGTCAATGACCTATCTTACAATCCGATCAACAAGTGTCAATATATAATATATAGTTGACTGGATTTTACCAAACTTACTTACACATGACTTTCAAATATATAAAGATTAGACAAGCATTATTAACTATCTTGAAACAAGCATTATTAACTATCTTGAAACAAGCATTTTCTTTCTTGATTGATTGTTATTAATAAATTATAAAACAAAAAATCTAAATGTTACATACAATAACATGGATTAAAAATGTCGCCAATAAAATATTTAGTAATAATGTATATGATCAAAATTTTCAAAACGTAGCTAAAAAGATTTGGCTACGTTTTCCAAATTGTCGCCAATAAATTTTGGCTATGTTTCTAGAAATGTAGCTAAAGAAATTTTGCTACATATACCAAATGGTCGCCAATAAATTTTGGTCACGCTTATCTTTCGTCACTAAAAATAACTAGCTACATCATAAAAATATTGCGAAAATTTTTTCTCTACACTTCCAGTACTATAACTAATAGGTTTTCGACACGAAAACTAAGGGTACAAAAGATTATTGGTGATAATTTGGTAGATAGTCTTCTATCTTTTTTCGCTACGTTTGCAACTTGTAGTAAGAAATCGTTAGCGACAATTTGGCAAAAACATCACCTATAGTTTTTTCCATCGTCTTCAGTGAATAGTAAGTCGAGGTAAGTCATTGAATCTTTGTTATTAGATTTTTTTAGTTCTTACAATGATAGTGTTTTAACCTTTAATGTTGGACTGGTTGTTCGATGTTATTTGAGTTCTTTGTGTTTGTTTGGACTGTGAATGGTTGAATTTTTGTTTGAATGTCTTAATGTTAGTAAAGAAAGGGAAAAGAAATTTTTTTTTTGTTAGTTTGGGATGAATTTATCATGTGTATAAAGTGTTTGATGAAAGTTCTATTACGATTATGTTAAAGTATCTCATATGTTCTGCTTATGCAATTGCTAGATATGATATGCTTGTATTGACATTATACTGATAATTGATTGTAAGTCAATGACCTATCTTACAATCCGATCAACAAGTGTCAATATATAATATATAGTTGACTGGATTTTACCAAACTTACTTACACATGACTTTCAAATATATAAAGATTAGACAAGCATTATTAACTATCTTGAAACAAGCATTATTAACTATCTTGAAACAAGCATTTTCTTTCTTGATTGATTATTATTAATAAATTATAAAACAAAAAATCTAAAAGTTACATACGATAACATGGATTAAAAATGTCGCCAATAAAATATTTAGTAATAATGTATACGATCAAAAATTTCAAAACGTAGCTAAAAAGATTTGGTTGCATTTTCCAAATCGTTGCAAGTAAATTTTGGATATGTTTCCAAAAATGTAGCTAAAGAAATTTTGCTATGTCTACTAAATGGTCGCCAATAATTTTTGGTCATGCTTATCTTACGTCGCTAAAAATAATTAGCTACGTCACAAAAATATTGCAAAAATTTTTTCGCTACATTCCTAGTACTGTAACAAATAGCTTTTCGGCAGGAAAACTAAGGGTACAAAAGATTATTGGTGATGATTTGGTAGATTGTCTCCTATCTTTTTTCGCTACGCATGCAACTTTTAGTAAGAAATCGTTAGCGACAATTTGACAAAAACATCACCTATAATTTTTTCCTATGAGAATTAAGAGACGATTTATGCGAAAAAATAATTCGTCCCTAATTTGTATTGGCAATGATTGTTGTGGTTTTAGTGACAAAAAATTTTGTCACTAAATATCCCTTCTGTTGTAATGAGATTTCATGTGATTATAATTGCACATGCCATATGTCACGGGTTAGATGTCGTGATAAATATCAAATAAAACCTATGTGAAGTTTGAGGTTGTAAATCATGTTATTTTGTAAACGTTAGAGCGTAACTATACATAACTTTAAAGATTATCTTAAGACTTTATGCAGAATGTTAGAGCCAGAGGACAAATCGTACCTTTTGTCTTAAAATATTAACAATTTTTTTAAAAAATATTATAATAGTCATGCCAATATACGATTGCATAGACATGTCACTTGTCAGAGGCTAATGATTTTAAACCCAATGGAGTTAGATTTAAAAGTGGACATAGTATTATTTTATAAACATTAGGATACAAGTTGGTATTATAAATAACAATAGACTGTGAATCATAACTTTCTTCTTACAGTTATAATAATAACTATATAATAAGAGTTAACTTTCTTCTTATATATAATACTCCTTTTATACTTGCAAAATAAGTTTAAGTCTCCTCTTGTCTATAGAATTGGGGATTTGAACCATTTCTCTTAATCTGAATTTCCCTTATAATCATATTGTAGTCTAGTCAATTATCAGTTATTGAAAAGGATCATACTATCTGTTAGTATCACTCCTCCTATCCTTTATTAGGGAGCAAATAGAGTTTGCGTTCAATTATGCTCACAAGTTTGGTACTTTCAAGGTTTGAGAATCAGGATGTTTTGGGTTTCATGTTTCGTGTTATTCCTGTCTTGTTTCGTTAATTAAAAAACGTAACTTTTTGGTATAATCTCAAAGTTTATATTTGCCTTCTTGGAACTGTTTCCTGATTATTAGATTAACAAAGTAACAATTCCTTGCTTCCTTAAGTGAATCCAAGATGCATTCAATTGCTTTGGAACCGCATATATGATATCTGGATTATTTGTACGCGTCTAATCAATATCTTCGTACATAGATTAAGAATTTAGAAAGAGATAGTTATGATCTTTAATGGGTGTGATAAAAGCTTTTTGACATCTTGCACAAGCTTGTTAGAAGTAGTTTTAATTTATTGTTCGCAGGGATTCGGGAGATCATGAGAATGAGACCCCTGTTCTTGTTTAGTGACTTTGCGCTCTGTCGTATCTTGCAGAGGAATAGGTTGAAAGTTGGAACATAAATTTTTGAAGCTAGGTTAGAAGATGGGTTGTGTTTGTTCTTCCTTTCATCTCGGGGAGCCCGGAGAAGAAGATAACATCTTCAATGAATGCTTTGTCAATACCGTATGGAGCAAGGTAACTCTTTTCTGTCTATCTTTTGTTTGATCGTAATTGCTTTTTGTTTTGATCTATCTTATTCAATTCACAACATGTCACTGATACTTCTTGTTCCCTCTTTATACATATTAATGGATATGTTACGAAGTGGTAACCGCAGAATAACAATACACATCCTAAAAGATGTGTATTTAGGTTTCTGAATCCAGAAATTGTTCTCATTAAAATGGTTTTTTATGGTATCTGGAAGACCCCTTCATAAGATAGCCAGTAATGAAGTTGGTCATATCTCAAATATCACAAGCACTGTTTATATTAATTGGTCATTCTATTTAGTGTTAGGCAAAACAACACAGATTCTGAAAAAATTAACTTATTTGTGACTTAATTACACTTGGGTAACATGCAAGTGACTGAGTAATCCCAACATTGTACTCACAGAAGTTAACTACAGTGTGCAGCGTTGTTCAACAAAAATGAGACGTCCGAAGACTCTGCATCAAACGATGGGTCGACCAACCGCAGTATGGAACGCATAAGCACAACACAAAAAAGAACACTTATAAAGATCAATGAGCTAGTCTCTCCACTCGACAATCCAGAGTCTCAAACAATGCCTACAACGCAAACGGACAAAACCAAGGATGTATATATCTATGGATCCCTTGACGAAGATGACGTCTGCCCCATATGTCTTGAAGGTAAAGTAGCAATATGAATTCAGTTGGTCCTTCCGTGCTTGTTTGGACAGTCCATTTAAGAATACATATGGCGCTCTGCTTCTTGATAGCGTATATTGAGTCTTTTGTTGCTTTTTTGTTTTGTAAGAGTACACTTTGGAAAGCCCAAGGACACTCACGGATTGTAAGCACCATTACCACCTTCACTGCATATATCAGTGGATGGAGAAAAGCGAAGTCTGTCCATTCTGTTGCAAGGTAATGTTTTTGTTCATGAAGGCTCGTACTTTTCCTTCTAATCATGTGAACATCTATTCAATTGTTTTCCAGTCTTACCTAATAATATCTCTCACAATATTAGCGTTAGTAATTCTAAGGATAAAAGAGATTTAATTCTCCTGCAATGCGTCCATTAGGTTCATAAAGTTATAGACATTAGGGCGATTCATTTCTTATGGTTATGTATACCGTTCGTATAGGTAACTTCTCGAAAGTTACTCCTTGTCTTAACATGTTGACATATCCGTTAATGCACAAATTCGTGATACGCACTGCTCCTTGCAAGGTGAAGGGAGAGAGGGAAAAAAAAAAAAAAGAGACTCATTGACGCTCTGTTGCCTGCTATTTCAGGGGTTTCGTTTGCTGGAAGAGATGGGCTGAAATCTTTTTTATAAGAGAAAGTAATCATCATTTCAAGTCTGTTAAGACTGACAACACCTAACAGAGCAAAATACAATGTAGAAAAGAAAAAAGGGGCAAAAGTAGAGGGAGCATTTGACGAAAATCGCCCTAAAGTAGAGAAAGCTATACAAGTCAGCGGAGGAATAACTATGCACAAAGCTTCCTTATAGCTTGATTAGTATACCTCATAGCCAAAAACTCAAGGCGACACGTCCGAAGAGGGGCTGCTGTAAGGGATTTTTGTTTCTATTTATATTTATATTTTTAAATTATTTGAGTTTATAATTTCGATTTTTAATTATGGTTTCTTTCAATTTTCACAAATTATAAAAGATATAAAATTTATTTTTGTTTCTTGTTTCTATTTTTATGATATGATTTACTATCAACTAAATATATTATTTAATTATTTAATATTAATTATTAATACAAATTATAAAAAATTTAATTCAATATCATATTTAATTATTTAATATTAATTATTACTAACACTTATGAATAATTAAATTTAATAACTTAATTCAATTTTTATAATTAACTTAAATTTTAAAAATAAAATAATTTTAATTTAATAAATATTAATAAATATAATTTTAATCTAAAATATCCTCAAAACATATCAAAATATACTAATTTTAATAAATATTACTAAGAGATTAAAATAAAATTTATTTATTTTATATATTTATAAAAAAATTTACCTTTAAATTTAATATAACATACAATTATTAGATGTTAACAAGATTTTATTTTTATTTAAAACCAAAAAAAGTAAGGAAATCAAGCGATCCTAAATATCTGGAATGTCTTCACTTTTGGATGAGATCATTCTTTAAGACCATGAAAGAATTGATGGTTTCTATTAAGATCACAGGCAAGGTAAAGTTTTTGGTACAATTGATAGACCACCATCCAATAACACTCAAATTTCACTCTCAAATTAAGGATTACAACATGTTAAATTAAAAAAATTGAATAGATATAGTATTTTCTTTATCTAGTTGTATTTAATTTTACAAAACCATACTCAAAACTCAAGTTTTCATAGTTTCACCAATCACCACACATTTTACATAAATTTAGACATTACATACCAACTACGTAAAACTCGTAATAAAATAAATATAAAAGTATACTTAGTTTATTTTATATGTCACAAATATTTATAACTGTATTATATGACACCGCTAGTTTCTCCATAATATTTGTCAAAGAAAGTTGTGATATACGTATCTCAAAAAATCCATAAAAACAATCATTTAAATGTATTACACAGTAGTGCTAAATTCATATGCAAAACCTTGTTCTTATTAGACTATGTGTAGATTAATTTACTCTAACAAATGGAATGGTACTTATCTTATTCTACCGTGTATCGCATCCAATCGATTCTAATTTGACGTCAACTAATTAGTTGCCAATAGAGTGACACTTGCTCCATTTTGGCATCCGCTGATCCATTTGACCAGCAAATTAACACATGCCCTAATAGGGTGCAAGCTAATTCACCTTATACATTTATAAGGGCTTACCTTAATGCGGAAGCAATCGATTAATTCTTTAGTTACTGGTCCACATTTTACGGTTGACTACTAGTGTCACTATTAATTCACGCTCCAAACTCTAACTCTTGATGGTGTGATTCATGTGAGAAAGAATGAAGGGATTTTTTACTTTCGGTCGGATTTTTGCAAAATTGCAGAGAGAAAGAGAACCAAAAGCTTTTTGGTTCTTGATGTGTTTGTTTTCTTAAGAAAGAGAACGCTACCCAGCCAACTTCTTGTTCCTCCTTTTATATTAGGACAAAATAACTAACGGAAGTTATATATATACATACGGCCGTTCGTGTAATTGCCAACAACTCCCACTCGACTACATAAGCCACGAGTTATATCCTCTCTCTAAAATTTTACGTGTCATACTGAAGTAGCAACATTAAGCCTTGACTTTATATCATAGTTCTAAATCAAAGGATTTCATTTGATTAGATATTAAAGTCTATGGGATCATACAGTGACAGAGAAAGGGATTTAACTGTCACTCCACAAGAAGGTCGTTATATAGCACATACAATATGAAATATGTGTCATAGCATAGCTCCCACTAAGTTGGGCATGTCACTCTTTTATGCCATGCAAATCATGAATCTAGCTTTACTTAAAAACTAATCCGAGCCACTAGATTAATATACCTAATGTTAATCTTGACACTCGAAATTTGGCTTTAAGGCTTTAAGGCTTTAATTTGAAATGTGAGTCTTTCACATCTGACTCATCAGAGTCTTATCTTATACTTACTAAGGTAACTATTCAAATATAAAAACTTATTATGCATACTACACATGTATGAAGATAACATAATATTACATACACTCAATATTAATATTGTGAAGTCTCATCCTACCTGCTACTCAAACGTTAGGGTGATTGCCTGTATGATAAGGTCAATCAAAAGCTCGGTGTGTGATGACATTACAATATGCCTTATCATGTAATTACGCACTAATGAATATTTGAGAAATAAACTTTTATTAAACAAAAACTTGTTACAATTAAAAATATGTCCATTATATAATAAGATATAACTCAATGGAAAAACTAAACCTTACGCAAACGTAAACTCATCACGTGAGCCTTAAACGAATCTCAGGGAATAGGTTTAGTTAAAGGATCAACTACCATCTTGTTAATAGGTATATACTTTATAGCAACCTCTTTATTTTTTATGGTGTCTCTTACAAAATGATAACGCCTTTTGATATGCTTAGATTTTCTATGAAACTTAGGATCTTTAGCAAATGGTATGGCTGTAGTGTTGTCACATAACATTTCAACAGGATCATGAACTCTAGGAGTAAGATTAAGATCCTAAAGAAAACTTCTCAACCATATTACCTCTTGAGTAGCAAGACAACGAGCAACATATTCTGCTTCCATTGTTGATAATGCTATACAGTCTTACTTCTTACTGCACCAAGATATGGCTCCCCCTCTCAGGGTGAAAATATATCTTGAGTTTGACCTAGACTCATTCAGGTCACCACCCTAATCGGCATCCAAATATCTCATTAACCTTAAATCCCTGCCTTGATAGCAAAGGACCAGGTCTGAAGTACTACGAAGGTAGCAAAAAATCCTTTTGACTTGTTGGACCCCGAACTTTTCGTAAAAGATCATAACTATTGAATGAGAAATTTTGGTGATTATTCACGAGTTAAGAGCTCATGAATGAAAGTTTTTGAACCAGGAAATGATAGACAAGAGTAAAGTAGGGAATGATAAAA
>JANVCQ010000003.1:22038793-22072139 GCA_025531925.1 Erythroxylum plowmanianum
TCAAGTCACACGGTTTTGTGCAATGCCCGTATGAACACGCTTTGTATGTGAAGGTGAAAAATGGTGACATATTGGTGATAGCCTTGTATGTTGATGACTTAATTTTTGCAGGTAGTAATTCTACAATGGTTGATGAGTTTAAGAAAGCCATGATGGGAGAATTTGAAATGATGGATTTAGGATTAATGTCCTATTTTCTTGGTCTTGAGATAAAGCAAGGAGATGAAGGCATTTTTATTTTAGAAGAAGCATATGCCAAGGAAATATTTAAAAAGTTCAAGATGGAGGATTGCAAACCAGTTAACACACCGGTTGATTGCGGTGTTAAGTTATCTCGGAATGACAAAGGAAAGGTGATCGATGCGACATTATATAAGAGCCTAGTTGGTAGTTTGAGGTACTTGACATGCACTAGGCCGGACATTTTGTATGCGGTCGGCTTGGTAAGCCGATACATGGAGGAGCTGAGAGCAATATATTGGAAGACAATCAAACGGATTCTCCGTTACATTCGAGGTACTCTATCCCTTGGTTTGTTTTAGAGTTTATTCGCTAACAAATTTGCAATTTTTGGCTATTCCAATAGTGATTGGGGTGGAGACACGAATGATAGAAAGAGCACCTCGAGATTTGCATTTTACATGAGGAATATAGCTTTCACGTGGTTTTTGAAGAAGCAACTAATTGTGACACTTTCGACGTGTGAGGTGGAATATGTCGCTGCAGCAGCATGCGTGTGCCATACGATTTGGTTAAGAAGGCTACTCAAGGAGATGAGTTTCAATCAAGATGAGGCAATACCAATTTATTTGGATAGCAAGTTGGCAATCGAGTTGGAAAAAAATCCGGTGCATCATGAAAGGAGCAAGCATATTGATGTGCGATTCATTTTATTCGGAAGCAAGTGAAGGAGAAGAATATTGAGCTAATTCATGTTAAAAGTGAAGATCAAGTCGCCGACATATTTACAAACCGTTGCCAATCAAGTTGTTTGAAAAGTTCAAGAATCTTCTTGGCATCAAGGACAAAAGAGAATTAAGTTTAAGGAGGAGTGTTGATGATTAAACTTAGTTGTGAAATTCGTAACAGCACAGTGGACAGATTTTAAGGCTGTTTTAAATGAGAAGTTGAAGGGGCAAACATTATCTATTTTTAATGTATGACCTATGCATTTGGGGTGCTTTCAAGTCTAGTTTCATATTAATTGTCATTATTATTTATTATTAAGATTTTTGAAGGCATGGTTGATATTATACAGTACAGCTGTATAATATATCAATATGAATTATTTTGCAATTTTTAAAAATTTTAGGGACTATTTTATAAATTTAAAAAATTTCTCGAAACGGTACCCAATACTAGTCGATACTGGTACAGTTCTGTTCCAGAGCTCAATCTGATACTGAACCCAATACAGTATTCGTAACATTGTTACCAAGGGATAAAGATTATTGTCACTATGTAGAAGGAAAAAAAGAAGAAGAAGCAAAGACACATGCATTGAGATAAATTTTATGCAATACAAACATGTGACCGAAAAAATTATGTTAAGAATTGAATCAAGATTGATGAAACAATAATTTAATTTTAAGCTTACTTCATTCAGCCCATTCCTGACCTAGATTTATTTATAAAATCTTCCTTTTTCCAAAAAATATTGTATCAATCTATTCTTATACCCTTTTTATTAATAGTTTGTCTAAAATTATTTAATTGCCCTTGTAATCTTTTTGTTGGATGTCACTCTTTATTCTTCTCACCAATTAATATTATAGACTAATTAATTTCTACTTGGTTCGTCTCTTGATTAATATTATATTAGCAGAAGTTTGTAATAATATCATTTGTAATAGTCTAAGTTTACATTAAACAATAGCCCTATTTTGGATTTAAAAAATAAAGGTTAAAATAACTGATTTTGAATTGATTAATAATTTTTCATGAGATAAAAATGGAGTAAGATAAGATTTAAAAAGGAAAAGCTTACTTATGTAGCTTAGTAATAATATATTGATGTGTAAGATGTTCTCTCAACTCTCTCTAAAATCCTCGCTTACATACTATGTCAATCTTTTTCTGCCTTAGTTCTTATAGCTTCTCTTCACCCTTCTTCTTCCTTCTTTCTATCTCCTTCTTGTTTGATTGTCATTCTTCATCACTTTCTTATAGAATTGTTTCTTCCTACCTACCCTGCTCCTCGATTTTATAGGGTATTCTTGAGTTTGCTTCTCAAATTTGTGTCCTGTTTAAAAACTATTAGCTATATTTAGGATTCTACCACACCATCCATTAACCTACTTCCTTGCAAGTTACCAAACAAATACAAATGATAGATTTGATGCAAAATGAATTTCCCCTTCTACCTTAACTCATCAACACTAAACCTTTACCAAACCCTCAACCAAATTCTACTGATTCTTTACATATCCCTCTTTCCCCTCCAGCCCTACTTTTAAGGTGTAAACGACCCCTTACCTCAAAAGAAAAGCTAGAAGCTAGTGGTGGGGTATCCTTAAATGCCTCCCTTCACTACCGCCCTCCAAAGATGAAAGATAGGAAAGCAATAGTCACTTTAAAGATTGAGGTCCTTGAGGAGGCAACTAAGAGATTAGAATCCACTTTTTTGGTTTGTTCTTAGATCATCGACCCCATTATCTTGTGATTCACAGATGGAATTAAAATCATTAAAAAAATAAAGGTTTAATTGAGGTACTACTATCAGAAGATAATCTCATACTTTTTACCTTTAGCTCCAAAAATGAAGCTTTAAAGATATTAGAGGAGGGTCCTTGACATGTTTTGCAATTTTCACTATTTTTATAAGCTTGGTAGCTTGGAATAAAATTGCAATCCATTAAAATGACAAATATTCCTCTTTGGATAAACATTCACAACATTCTTTTAAAATATTGGACTACCTGAGGAATAAACCTTCTAGCCATCTTTTTCGGACAACCTACTTATATGGATGAAAATGCAATTAGAAGAAAACGAATTGTTATGCTAGAATGTGTGTAAGTATTGACATAAGGGAGGAACTTCCTAACTACATTCCAATTATGAGGCTGGGTGCAGGTCACAAGCTAATTAAGGACTATGTCATAGTTTCCTATCAATGGAAACCCTTTGTTAAAGCGCAAGGAAAGTCTTAGAGGCCAATAAGCTAGAAATTCCTAAGAGGAGATTAATGGGAACTCATGGGAATAGTGAATATTTATCCAATTCAAGAAAATCATGTGTGCTTTTGTCTAAATAAACCTCTAATAAAGGAAAATCCTCGTGATTCTAATGAGAAAACAACTTTGAAGACAATCCCAGTTCCAAATTCTAAAACCTATATGTATTCTAAAAGGATACCTTATATAAAGGATGAGAATTTGTTAGAAGGAATTGAGATGAGCTCCTGTAAGACCATAGGCAAGGAAAGTAGTAATAAGGAGGAGGAATTTCAATATGTATCTTCTAAGAAAACAATAAAGAGTGGAAGGAAAAAGAGTTCTAGTAAACACTCCTATTGATTATGTCTTAGTATGGAGTGTTTGTGATCTTAATAACCCTAATAGGCTTAATGTCTTGTGGGATTTTGTATCAAAGGAGAAGTCTTATGTTTTGGGTCTTTTGGAGACAAAGATTACAAAGGAAAACTTGAACAAACTTAGGATTCTTGGCCAAAATTGGCATTTATAACAAATCATCAACATCACAATTATGGTAGAATAATAGTTGGATATAATTCAGAGGTGGTCAGGGTAGAGGATTTTGAATCGATTAAGTAGGTTATGCATATGAAAATTCACTTCTTTGAAATGAATTTCAGCATCTCTTCATGACTTGTTTATAGGTTCAATCTTGATTTCCAAAGATACAACTTGTAGAATGGGTTAAGAAGCAAAATAGCTACCTTTCCCTGGATAATCTGTGGAGATTTTAATTCAATTTTGTACAAATATGAGGTAGTAGGTAATTCTGGTTTAAGGAACTACTTTGAAGATTTCAAGTTATATACTATACATCTATGGGTCATTAACCTTAAATAAGATAGGTTATTCATCACGTGGAATAACAAGCATACTGGGAGGTGGTTTATTTAAAAGAAGTTAGCCAGGGCACTAGTAAATTCTAATTGGATTATAGCTTTTCTAGAGAGCAATTTCACTTTTATGGAGCCTTTATTCTTAAATAATTTACCAATTAGGGTAGGAAATTTATTTCAAACTATTTCTAGGACATTTCCTTACATATTTAATAATTTTTTAGTAAAAGAAGAAGGATTTTTTGAAGTAGTGTTAAAGGGCTTGAAATCCTTTATGGTTGGGACCAAACACTAGATATAGATACAAAAGTTGAAAGCTAATAAGAATGAGCTTAAAGCAATGTTATAAATGTCGTATCAGTACCAATATCAGATTTGATTCTAGTACAGTAGTGTACCGATACTTGTCAATATCGAAAACCATTCCGAATAATTTTTTAAATTTATAAAGTAATCCCTAATTTTTTAAATTTCAAAATAATCCCTAATATATTGTACTGTATAATTTATAATTTTACATTAACCATGTCTCAAAAAATCATAATAATAAAAATTTTAAATAACAACAATTTATTTATTTTTATCAATATTATTTTCACATATTTCACATATAAATAATAATCACAATTAATATAAAAAAGATCATTTAATCATCATAAAAATAAAATTAAGAACAATATAAAGTATTTAAAATATTACAATTTCATCATGTAATAAATACATCAAAACATCAAATGAAAAGGGTAATAAATATCCCTGACTCTCTAACAATTATAATTTACAGCAAGAGTTCGTGCTAAAGAAAGTGAAACTTGAAATAAAAAATATTTAATTATATTTATAATACATATATAGACTTTAAATAATAATGTAAGAGAAATTAAAAGAGGAAGAGAAATACAAACCTAAAACTTCATTCAATTGAATACTCGCTCAAATCACATTGACCTCAATTCTCATTTGGTACAAAATCCTTATTATTGAGAGGTGCCTCATTATCACCATCAATTAAATTTATTGCACCAAATAACATGTCAATACTTTCATATCCAAGATGATCTTCCAAGTCACTCTCATCTATCAAACCTAGTTCCTAAAAAAGCCAATCGACTAAAAGATCGATATGATATAAGGAAATTGGATCTACAAAACTATTTATTCTATTAAGAGTCCTACTAAACAATAAAATTAACTTATTAAAAATTCAAGAAATTATATACAACTTAATAATGATAATAATATATCATTTCTAAAGCTTTAAATTGTATTAAACAAAGACCAAGTTATTCAATCTTTTGTGTTCCAATCTATTCCTTTTCTTGGAATAGATGAATTCAAATGTTCTCTAATTCATTTCACATCCTATTGCACTCACACATTGAATTTGAATTATAGACCTTTACAATTTTGGAACACCACTTTTGAATTGGTATTACCAAGCAACTGTAAGACAACAAAAGTAGCATTATAAACAAAATAAAGTGATGATTAATTTTTAATAAGTAATAAAAGTAGAAAATATATACCTAGATTAAGTTTTTCTCTTTTATAAATAGTAATTGACATCTCAAAATCACCAGAAGCATTCCTATAAATCTCCATTTGTAAGCTTAGGAGATCTAATCATATGAATAACAATTATTGTAATAGTTAATGGCAATCCCCTATTAACTTCAACTTTCTTTGTAAAATCGGTCTAAAAGAGATACTAAGATTAAAAAATGCCGTAGCTACAAACAACAACGAGTAAAGTTGCCTTTCTCATCTCTCATATTAAGGTGTGTACAAAGAGGTCTATTTTTTTATATTGACCTTACTTGCTTCCTTTTCCCCCTCCATGAAATTATAAAATAACCATTGCAGCCTTCTTATCACTATCAGCTAAACGAGATACCCTTACTAAAGGCTCACAAACTCGAATGAAAAATTAACTTTGGGATTAAAACTCTTTAGCTTTAAGTATAATTATAGAAACCTTTAATCTAGCTTTAGACTTAACATGCTAAGATACAACCCACTTATCACTTATAAGCATTTGTATCAACTCTTTTTCATCAAAATAAAACACTAAAATGATAAGAATTTAGTTGTACATCTTGTAATAGCAGGATGATACAAATTACTATCATTTGTGAAATCCTTTCTTATTAAATTCAAGACCCATGCACGATTATAAGTAAACTTATTAAATTCAAGACCCATGCACGATTATAAGTAAACTTAGTCACCTTGTTTACTTTCTATAAACTCACATCAATAATAGGAAAATATCTAGTATCTCTTATATTTTTCAACATAAGGTCAATGCAATGCGCAAAATAAGGAGTCTGATAAAAAGAATTATACCTACTTTATAATCTTCTTCTAGATGCTTTATAAGTGGAATCATTATCAGTAACGAACATAACAATATTTTTGGCCCAACTTCCCTTATAACTTCATCAAATATCTGAAATAGAGTATTAGCATTCCTAATAATGCCAAATGCATCAATGGACTTATCAAACATTGTCCCCTTTGTATAATAAACTAAAAAATTAATAATAAGTTCTTGTTTTCTATTTTTTCAACCATCACACATGATTGAACATTCAAAAGTAGCCCAAGTTATTATTCTTTCATATAAAATATGAAATAGAGCTACTTAGAAGTTTATCTCTGGTCATCAATTGAAGGAACTTTGTATCTTGGAACGTAAGAGGACATAGCATCTACCATAGACTGATAATAATAAGACTAGACAACATTGAATGTTATACCTAAATCATATTACTATCTAGTCGTTACCATATCCACATATGAGCTACTTTTTTAGATTATAAGGTACTATGAATTGAAAGCTCAGCTCCAGGAATTGTTTATGGTACAAAAAAAATTAGACACTTTGTCTTCTTCTTTTCCTAACATTAGCTGCAACCTTCCCTTCTTGCTTGGTAGGAATACTACGACCTTTAATATTCCCACTATCATCTTGACCACCAATAAAAGAACTTCCACTTCTAATTTTGTAATTCAATCTTTGCCTTCTATATTTCTCATACTGATACTCTTCAACCAAAGTCTTCATTTCACATTTCACATTATGGCTCAGTTTTTTACAAGACTCCACATCACCTTTGACCCTAGCTAAATACTTCTTTAATATTGTAATTCCTCCTTCTTTTAAATGCTTGTTACAAAATAAACAAATGATATGGTTCTTCATTTTAGGAATTAATCCAATATAAGCCCAAGCTAGATCATTAAATTTTCCTGAAGTAATTGAATTATCAAGAGTATTGGAACTTCTTTCCATTTATCTGTAATAAATTAAGGTATATATCAAAATTAACTTAATAACTTTATCTCAAAATAAATTTGTGTAACAAATGAAGAAGTAGACCAATAATAGTTTCTCAATAACTTATGTTTCTTTTTAAACTCAAATATCAAATATATACATTAATTGTTACATTTTCATAATTATAACTCATTTTGTTTAATTACATAATTCAAACCTAAGATCACAATTATAAACTATTTTGTGTAATTATATAACTAAAAAATAAACTCACATCTATAACCTATTTTGTATGATTATATAATTTAATCATAAACTCACAATTCATAACTATAACTCATTTTTTATTATTACTTGATTCAATTATAAACTCACATCTATAATTCAATTTGTGTAATCACATCATTCAACCATAAACTCGTAACTATTATGCAATTCAACCATAAACTATTAACTTTAACTTAATTTGTATGATTATTGATTAATTGATTAAATAATCCAATAATAGACATAAACTCACAACTATAATTCAATTTGTATAATTACTGATCATATAATTCAACCACAAATTAACTAATCCATTTTGATGATTAAAATTTTGAATTTATAATATATAATCTAATTTATAATAAAGACTAACCTTTTATTTAAATTTTAATACATTTTAATCTCAAATTTTAGACAAGAACAACCTTAAATTCACAATCAATTCCAAATTTCAAACAACAAATGAACAAACTCAAACCCAAATTCGTAATCCAATTCAAAATTCTAGTTCCCATTCATCACAAAAAGTTAGAAACACAACCAATTCTAATTTCTAAGTGAACAACGTGATAATTTTTATGAATAACATAAATTCAAACCTCCATTTCACTATTCCATAATCGCAAATTAACAACTCACAATTCACAATCCATACCTGATAGATGATACACCACATCCATAAGTGAACAAGTCCATAAGCTTATTACATAAGCAATCACACATACGCACACGATTCCACAATCCATGCACACATACATGCAAAATACAACCTTAGCTTAAGCTCATAAGTGACTGGTCACAATTTAGAACACTGTAATTTTAGAACACAACATAACCTAAGAGAGTGACAACTGGCGAAAACTAGTGATAGGCAGAGGAGAGAAGTTGACATATAGCTGGCAAGCAGTGGGCTGTAGTTGTGGCATGAAGGGGATGGGGTTGCTGAAATGCTGAGTGGAACTGGGTCCTCGCTAATAATAGGTTGTATATGTGAATGGAGGAAGAGAGCAGATATTTGGCAAATGGTTAGCTACAGACTACAAGTGCAACGCGAGGGGCTATTTGGCAAGTGGTTAGCTACAGACTACAAATGCAACGCGAGGGGGGCTACTAGATCTGGGATTCTACTAAATAATCCTTACCTTAAGGAGAAAGTTTAATTTTTGTTAAGTAACGAGAAAGTTTAAATTTTCTTAGGTTTTTTTTGCATTCCAGTCAATCAAGGTTTTGAATTTCACGATACTGATTGATATTTGACTGATATTTCAAATATCGACCAGTATATCATCATCCGGTATGAAACCCTCCAATTTTATAATATTTTCTGGCCAATACAATGCTAGCTGGTATGGTGCAAAATTCTTATCATTGGCTTTAAAGTCCTCAATGCAAAGAAAGGACTCAACAAAGGAGATGCAATTGAGATAACTAAGAAGGAGTGAGTTGCTATTTAGCTGAATCTTTCCAAATATCTGAGGGACCTTTCAATTTGAAAAAGAAAAAAATTTTGTTAAAGAATTATCTCCAATAAATTAAGGAACAGTCTTCTTTACTCAAATAAAGGACTACGAATAATTGGTTAAAAGAACGTGATAAATGACTAAATTCTTTTTTAATACTATAATTTCCAAAAAGAATAAAAATTGGAAGCTATTACCTATCTTCACTATTTATGAAGGTGATAAATGCACTAAATTCTTCTGCATGGAAGCTGTTAGCTATTTTCACTATTGGCTAGGTTTAAAAATTATGTGGGCTCATCCATTATTATTGGATTATAGAAGCTCATTCCTAATAGAGCTACTTTTGAAGAATTTTCTATGCTCACTAAACCTATTAAAGAAAAGGAAATTGAAGATACAATCTTTCAACTGAATAGAATGAAGGTTTCAAGGCCTAATGGATTGAATGGTTTCTTATTCCAAAAATCTTGGACTATAATAAGCAAGTTTGTAAAGGAAACTATACATAATTCTTCTTAAAATAGGGACTTCTTAATGAGCTCAACAAAACTTATATCTATTTTGTTTCTAAATTATCCAATCTAAAAGAGTTTGGGGACTTCAATCCCATATCTTATTCTAAAACCAATAGCTTATTCTTACTTCATTTATAAGGCTAGTGCAAAATCTTGGCTAATAGATTAAAAGGTGCTGTTCAAGCTCTTATGAGTGACAATCAAGGTGCCTTCCTAAAAAAATATCTATTGGAGACAATTCTCTAATTGTTCAAGAACTGCTTAAAGGGTAGAATAAGTGCAATGATCTTCCTGATTTCTCGATTAAATTTGACTTTTGGAAGGCACTTGATACTATAGCTAGGAATTTCTTTTCCATATTCTAAAAGCATATGGATTTCCAAACACCTTTATTGGTCGGGTAAAGGAACGCATAACTACCCCTTCCTTCAATTGGTGAAGTATTTCAACTCCATATATTTAGCACCTCTAGAGTACTTGTCATTCTTAGAGAACAAAACTACTGTAGAATCACAATAAATTTTCAGCAACTTAGTAATGGTGGTGACAACCACAAGCCCTAAAATAAAGTTTCGCTGCTATAAGTCACGAATTGTGGTTTCAAACAAGTTACAAATTCTGCTTACATAGTGGATGAAGTAATGAAAGATTGCCTAGCACTTTTCCATAAATTTGCTTCTTAGTAGAAACAAATAGCCAAATGTTGATTTTCTAATATTAATGCATCCAAAAAAATCTTTGTGTAAATATCCAATTACTTCTAATGGATTTGATCTTCTATATATGAGCTTATAGTCCTTTATTCCTTGAAGATACCTCAAGACTTTCTTTGTAGCTAGGATTACTTTGATATCTATGTAGCATTCTAACCGCAAAGCTAATATCAAGTCTCATACATATTTGCAAATACGTCATATTGCCAATAATAAAAACACGTAGAATTGATTCCACTTGTTTATGTTCTACATCATTTTTTAAACATTACATAAGACTAAATTTATTCCCTTTTGTATTGGGACAATCCCTGTTAAAATTTATTCATATTATATCTCTAAAGAATTCTTTTGATATAGTTTTTCTAAGACAATCCTACCAATCTTTTTGATATATTTCAAAATATTGAAATTCCTATCATATAAGATGCCTCTACTACTTTCATTTCAAAATTCATAGAGAGAAAACTTTTAATCTTATTTAATATGTTTAAATCATTAGCAGCAAGTAAAATATCATCAACATATAGAACTAGAAATATAAATTTACTCCCACTGATCTTTCAATAGATACAGTGATCAATAATATTTTCTTGAAAATCAAAAGATGTTATGGTATTGTTAAACTTAATATACCATTATTATGAAGCTTATTTAAGTCCATATATTGATTTCTTAAGTTTACATACAATATGACCCTTTTCTTCTATGGAAAAACCCTCATGTTGATCTATATAAACTTCCTCCTCGAGATTACTATTTAGAAAGACAATTTTTACATTCTTTTGATGTAGCTCTAAATCAAACTAAGCCAACAATTCCACGACTATTCTCAATGGATCTTTCTTTAAGACATGTGAAAAATTCTCTTTATAATCAATGTCATCCTTTTTAGTATAACATTTAGCAACATTTCTAACTTTATAACATTCAATATTGCCATTTGAGTCATGTTTGGTATTAAAGACCCATTTGCATCCTGCTGACTTAAATCTTTCATGTAAATAAACAAGGTTTTGTGCCATTGAATTTGACTCATAGTTAATAGCATCAATCCATTTATCAGACTTATCACTTTTTATGGCTTTTGAAAATTTAATAGGATCATTGTTAATATCATAATCAAATTCTGAATCTCGCAAATAAACTATATAGTCATCAGGAATAACTAGTCTTCTTATTTTTAAAGGCTTATTAAGACCTATTTCATGTGGTTTAGTTAAATTAAATGTTGTAGTTTAGTTTCTTCATAAGGTGCTATTTCATCCAAATGTTATCTAGAATTATTTTATTCTTTCAATAATCGAACAATATTTTGTATAGATGTGGATACTGGAATGTTTATAGGTAATGGAACATCAACCCTTATTTTACTAATATCCACGACATGTTTTTTAGCACTCCCACTAACTTCACCATTTTTAATAAAATCAACATTGGCTATTTAAATAATTCTTAGACTATTGTTTGGATAATAAAACCTCTACCTTTTAGATTTCTCTAGCTAATAAAGTAACCCTTGACTATCCAAGAATATGATTTCTCTTATTGTGGATGTTAAACATGTTCTTATGTTGGACAACCCTACGTATACAGTTTCCTGAACCTATGTTTCCTACCAGTCCTTCAAAGGAAGTTCTAGGTCCTACCTTACTAGGAATCCTATTTATCAAATACATAGTAGTTTTAACTTTTAAATGCATACATCCATAAGGTTTTGGGTAATGAAAAATTACTCATCATACTCCTAACCATATCCATTAATATTTTATGACGCCTTTCTACCACATCATTTTATTAAGGCGTGCTTGATATAGTATAATGTGCACATATGCCATGTTTCTAAAGAAATTCTCCAAATGGACCTGGAGATTGTCCTTATTTATCATATTTTTCTTAATATTTACCACCTCTATTAAATCTTACAATTTTCATTTTTTTAATCTAATTACCTTTTAACCTCTTTTACAAAGACCTTAAGGACATCTACAGCTTGAGATTTTTCATTAAGCAAATAGATATATCCATAACATAAAAAATTATCTATAAAGGTGATAAAATATGTTTCTCCACTAAAAGATGAAGTGTCAAAAAGTCCACTTAAAGATGAAGTGTCAAAAAGTCCACTTATATCAGAATGTATAATTTCAAGGAGTTGAGTACATCTTATAGCTCTTTTTTTTTACTGTGTTTAGTTTGTTTTCCCTTAATGTAGTCTCCACATACATCGAGATTAGTAAATCTAAATTTAGAAGAATTTCATTCATTACCGATTTTTCTAATATTTATTTGGATATATAAACCAAACATTTATTGCACAAGTAGCTAAATTATTATTCATTATGCTATGCTTAGTTCTAACAGTATAATTAAAAAAAATAAGGATTAAAAGAGTTAACATCAAGTTTCAATTTATATAAACTATCCATAAGAAATCCATAACTGATAATGGAATTATGTTTAAATAAACTAAAACAATCATCACCAAACTTTAATGTAAAACCATTTTCATCAAAGCGATAATCAGTTCTAATATCATACAATATATCCCTACGCCTTCAATTGGGACCTTTCTATAGTTTCTCATGAATATAAAGTTCTCAGTAGGGTTTATGGTTTGAATTGTAAGGAATTCCTGCATAACATTAGAAATGTGAGTAATAGCACCAGAATTAAAAAGGAACTTCAATTAAATTTTGTTTGGAACATATAAAAAGGTTAGATGTACTTTTGTTTTTAAACCAAGCCTTACAGTTTAGATAATCTTTTTGATAGTGTCCCTCTTTCTTACAAAAATGACACTTATCTGTCTCTTATTCTTTCTTATAAACATTAGCAATAAATTGTATCACTTTAGCAGGAACTTTCTTCTTAAATTTCTTTGCCTTTAACTTGTGAATCTTGTTAAGACCTTGAACCATAAGGTTAATTGAATTAACTCTTTGATTCTTTAGCCTTGTTTCCTCGTGAATTAGCATACTAGATGATTCATTAACATTCCACTTCTCATTTATAGTGTTGTAGTCAATTTGAAAGGTCTATACTTAGGAGGCAATGAGTTTACAATGAATTACGCTAAGAAGGAGTCATTAACTATCATACCTAAGGTCTTTAATTTTGTTGCAATATTTGTCATCTCTAGGATATATTGTTGCAGGCTCTGTGGTCCATCCAACTTTATGATCGTGAGTTCAACCATTAGAGTACCACCAAGAGATTTCTTAGTAGAACAGAAATGTTATTCCACAAATTTAAGGTAGTCTTTAGAACTTTTAGTTTGTGAAATAGTGGTCTTCATATTGTTGGAAGTAGTTATTCATATAAAATTAAGACAAAATATGCTAGACCTTTCTCATGCTTTATAATTTGTCTTCTCAACCACATTGCTTGTATACATAATGGTAGTAGGTTTTTCTTCCAATAATGCTAAATAAAGTTCTAGAACACTTAAATAAAAATTGACTTGTTCGCACGATTAAGAGAAGTTCAAACCATTAAATACATTAACAGAAGAAGCATGTGAATGAAGAGAAATAACTGCAAATACATAAATATTCAATAAATTATTAGATCCAAATAATTAAATATTTTAGATTATACTGTAAGTTTCCTTTGGGCAAACTTAATATCATACGTTTAACTTTATACAAAATTTATCAGGTAATCAAAAAAAATGGATCATATTTTAATTTTAATTTTCAATAGTAATATGCATAAAGCTAACATGAAATCATTAATAAAATTAATATAACTCATAGCATCAAAATAAAATAAAAATATCATTAAATTATGAAAAATAACTTAAATAAGTATGTAGAAATGATTGAATAGAATTGTAAGTGAAATTTACGTTAGTAATCCATTGTCATTCAGCAAATAATATGTCTGGTTTTCACCAAGGAGACTAGGAATCGATTCTTAATGCCTGTTTAGTTCAGTTTTTGGAGAGTGAATAAGCACTTTTTTCACCGCAAAAGTTGTTTTTAAGAAAACTGAGTGTTTAGCTATAAAATCCAAAAGTATTTTTTTTTTTTATAGAAATGATTTTTCTAGAAGCTAAAATACAGCTTTTTGATAAGCTCAAATTTGAAATTTTTCAAAAAAGTACTTTTTCAGGTAGATTTTTCAGATCAATTAATGAGTCTATTTTTAGCTCCTTTTACCTTTATGTTTTACACATAATTCCCACAATATCCACAAATACTTCTTCACGTTTATTTTGAAATTTATATAATATTATTTGATTTTTTATATGTTTTAATATTTATTTTATATTATTTTTACTTATATTATAATCCATATAAAATATTTGATTAGATATATTTTTATTTATGTTTTATATAGTTTAAAATTATATAATAATTACTATATTGTGCTTTGCATATTGTTTAATATATTTTAAATAATATTTATATGCATAAATAATTTTTATTACAAAATAAAATATAATTAAAATTAAAAGTATTTTTTATTTTTATGTTGCCAAACAAGTTGTTGTCTAAAATTCTTTCAAAAAAATTCTTTTTTAAATGACAGTCAAACATTCAATTGACTTCTTAGAAATGCTCTACTGATATAAGCTCATCCAAACAAGCACTAGTAAAGACATTGCGCATATTCTTCTTCTTTAAAAATTCTACTTGAATTAAAATCCTACAGAAAATAATAAGTGCTCTTCTTAGGTCCAGTAGCTGAGGTTTTTGACTTTACTTAATAACCAAAGTTCAAGTCCGAGCAAGGATTTTTAGATATTATTTGATCCTCCTAATATTTATCTAAACAAATCTGGACAACTAGACCGTAGAGTTCTTGTACAATACAACAAACCTTTAAGATGGAGAGTAAATGTCTAATGCATAAAACTCCAGCAGAGGATAATTTCCAGTAATAATAAAAATTACTTTTTTAATTTTTATAGATATTATTAATAGTGAATAATCACAAATTTCTTCAAATATCAAAATATTTGGCAATCTTCATCAAAGAATTATAGTAAAATAAATGAAAAATATTTATTCAAAACACAAGTTCTATACTACATGTAGAATTTCATGAACTTTATGCCACAAATCAAGATTAACATTCGTAAATTTAAGATCTTGAATAAACAACTTTCGTAAAATATAAGAGTGTAATATTGCGTACTTGACGTAGAAGATGTCATTATTCAAAAGAGATCAAGAAATTTCAACACGTTTTTAGTTAAATTGGTTTCTCTTTCTTGACTCTCTTACTATCACAGAAACTTAATAAAAACAGCCTGTAACCTTAATTAACAGAGAGATGAGTGATTTATATAACTGTGACTTTTAATCTGATACCTCCTTCAAGTGATTAAAATAAACGGTTAACATATATATATCATGCGGGTCACGTTCTAACACAGTTTACTTCCTTCAGTTGTGTAATTTAGATATATTTTGTGGCCAAGCGTTCTTGAAATCTACAGTGTCGTCAACTATCTTGTAGCATTTCACCTCTTTTAAATGGAAAACAAATTTATTTGACGTCTGTCTACTGATAAGGCCAGAGTTGAAATGACACTAGAATTCATACAAAACGACAAAGCAAGAAATTATGCTATCATATATATCATTTCAGCACCAAGCTAAACAATTACAACTGCCCATAGGTTATTATCTGACCTGTCCTATAAGTTGTATGGAGTCTTGTCTTTTCTTTCACAGACCAAAAATAAAGAAGAAGAAGAAAAAAGAGTGAGAGAAGATAATAAGGGTGGTGGACAAAAATGATTAAAAAAAAAGTTACTAGATATGGATGTTTTAACTGGAGAGTTCAATTGCCATTCTTTCTAAATTTTTAAGGGAAAGTTTAATGTCTAGAGTACTTAAATTCCGAAATTTCATAATATTATAGATTTAATTCCAGTTTTAATTTGGAGAGTGCACTCACTAGGCTCTTTCTACCAATTAACTCTTAAGCTTAGTTTTATATATATATATATATATGGAGAGTGCACTTACTAGGCTCTTTCTACCAATTAACTCTTAAGCTTGGTTTTTTTTATATATTTTTTTATCTTTTTATGCCACATGGGACTCACTTTAACAGAAAATTCCAATGTAATCATAAACCTATGTCAAATAAAAAATAATTCGACAAAATGGTAGCTCTATCAAAAGACTCACAGACCATAACTCCTAAAGAAGAGGCAAGGGCATTTTAATGGACCATGTTGTTGTTTTAAGGGTCAAAAGAGATCTTAGAAAACAAATGAGGGTTTCTGTCATCTTAGATTCTAAATGATTAAAGAGTAACTTCCAAGCTCTAAAAAGAAGGATGAGATCTACCCAAAATTTCTGACTCTATGATGCCATGATGTTGAGATCCAAGCTAAATAAGTTTCTTTAGGTATGTATATGACCATAAATCCATACCCAACACCCACTTGAAAGCCAACCCCACTAAACCAAATAGAACCCTAGAATCCAAGGCAAACACACATCTTTTGTCCCCCACCATCACAATAAACCCTCTCAAATTCACTGTGCGAGGAAGGATTAAAGCATGTCTCCTTTGTACCCCACTTCACTTCTAAATAACCCATACAAAAACACAAAATTCACCCCGCAAAAACACTCCTCATGATATACTACTGTGGACAGTGCAAGGCAATTGGTTATTATAAAGCCAGTACTCATCCCACTAAGTCTCAATCATTCCAAAGCCAGTCCCTTTACAATCTCACAACACGGTCCTTTTATATTACTCTCCCTTCTCAAACACTTCTCTCCCCACAAAGATTATACCTTTCACTCCTGTGACAATACTTCCAAACCACAGCTTCCACAAAGAAAATTTTCAGCATTTAGGTTCAATCATGTCCGTGACAGGACTTGCAGACGCTGCTAAACCTTACAAGAAATCGTTTCATCGAAGAAACGATTCAGATGAAATCGATGTGTTTGAGGCAGCAAGATATTTCTCAGGTTACAATGAAGCTGGAGGCCACAATGGTGCAACTTATGGTCAGAAATACGTAAGAGAAGATCACAAACATACTTGGAGAGTTGGAAGAATGAGCTTAGATGTACCTATGAGAACTTTACTGCCTCATCAAGAGTCTCATCATTCAGTGGACAAGCAAATATTCAAAGAGAAGAAACACAAACAGCCAAGTTCTCCAGGAGGCAGACTCGCTAGTTTCTTGAATTCCCTTTTCAGTCAAACAAGCTTGAAAAAGAAGAAATCGAAATCTTCAACACAGTCCATGAAAGATGATGATGGGAGCCCAAGTGGAAGAAGAAAAAGAAGAAGCAGCATTAGTCACTTTCGAAGCTCGAGTTCTACTGATACCAAGTCCTTGTACTCTTCATCAAGTTCAGGTTTCAGAACACCGCCTCCTTATGCGCAAACTCCTACCAAGGGCTACAAGGAGTTCAGAAGCTTCTCAGATAATAAGCAACTAGCTTCCTTGTCAAAACAAAATGGTAGTAACGTGAGATCCATCTCCTTGCAAAATGAGGTACTATTTAACCACAAAAGAAGCATAGATGTATCTTGGCTGGAGGAGAAGTTTAAACACAATGATGGGTTGTTGGACAAGCACAAGAATGTCGATAACAAATACTTAGAGAGAGATAGGAACTGGGTTGATCAGTATCCATCAGAAGAGAAAGAATTCAGGAAATTCAATGAGATTGAAGATGGAGTTAATGAGATCGATGATGGAGCTGATAGTGATTCAAGCTCTGATTTGTTTGAGTTGCAAAACTATGACTTGGGTATCTACTCAAGTGGTCTTCCTGTGTATGAGACAACAAATATGGATAGCATCAAAAGAGGAACACCAATTTCCAATGGCACCATATAAGAATATTGTGTAAATTAGCATTTCAATATTTGTTGATGAGTTCTTAATTTGTTGTTATTACTCTAAAAGAATATTTAAATGTCTTAGAATTTCCAATTCTTTTCTTTTTCCTATTGAAGTACCTTCTTCCAAAGGCCTTTATTCTCTGTATGTACAGTTTGGAATGTTTATTTGTCTCTCTTTATCACTTTTCATTTCTTGATTTCTATTATAGTTATTCTTCTCCTTTTCTCAGTTCTGGAGTGCAAGAACGTCATTAGAAGTACTGCTCCACTCCAGTGATTCCTTAGATTATGCCATGATTAGTGATTTTGCTCTCCATTAACGTGGAAACAAAGCATTGTCATCCCATGTGGTCTGCATTGTTTAGTGTTTTTGACTTTCGACAACAAGAAACTTAGAAAAACCAAAATCGAACATTGGTGATTCCCCAAATTTCTAAACCACTTTTTATTACAACAACTGCATATGGTTATTATATCAGATATTGCATAAAATAACTATAGTTGTAATTAGTATACTTTGCCTAATCAGCTACAGTTACACCAATATTGATTATGCATTACTCTTATAAAAGTTTATTACTGGTGCTTGATTAGCACATATCCTTTTTCTTTGTTACTATAAAAAGATTGAAGGGAAAAGTTGTTGGAGATATCCTTTCACACATTGTTCAATTAAATCCATACCACAAAGCTCTTGCACAAAATTCTATTTTTCTTCGTTTTCCTCTCTTTCTTGGCCTTTGTCTAATGCGGGGGCCTAAGTAAAGAAGATTGCTTGTGGAACCTTTTTTTTCAGAGGACATCCAAGGAAAATTAGTTTAAGGGTTTGAAGTTGAATGCCATAGTTTTCTATTCGAACATATTCAGGTAACTGATATTTGATACATGAACGCAATTAAAGGATACAGGTTGTGAGTAAGCTAATAATTTGGAGAGCAGGGTAGAAAAAGCTATTCCGTACAGAAACAATGTCCTTCTATAGTTGCCAAGCGTAAATTATTCGGCAGGTGATATAATTAATATAAGCATTTCTGTCTAATCAAACAATTATTACAGAAAAACATTAAAAAAGCCATTTTTTATTATGCTAGGTGCTAAACGTTACTTAGGACCGTTCAATTAAAACTTCTGACAAAAGAGCAAATGCGATGCGTTTCAATGGTATAGGCATAGCTCAAATGTTTTCCTTTGATATTTTACTAGCATTAGGTTACTATCAAAGGGCATGCAGCATCCGCCGAGAGTACTTCTAAGAATAGGTGGCATCAAATGAAAGACATTTATGATACGTAAGTTCATTAGACAACTTAAATTATTATCATATGAATTTTTTACTGCCTTCTGTGATAGTAAACTTATATTGAATATCAGTTACTAATAAAAACTGAAGACAAATACAACAGTACATATAAAACAAACTTGCATAGTAATTTCTCTTTTTTATTTGTTTTGAATAAACATATGCACTGTTAACTGTTAAGTATATTGCTTCCAAAAACTAGAAATACTGATCATATTTTACACTTCAAATCTATCTCTAAGGAAAAAATAATAAAATACAATTTTCAAGCAGGTTAACAAATAAATAAATATTTTAAATTATAGAACACAAACAACGAATACGAAATATAACTCTGCACGTGCTATGTAGTGCTCATAAATTTTCCTGTAACTCTGGCCACAAAATTTTCAGGAGTGGTGTTTGTCATCAAATCTATTAATAGGGAACTATGGCTTTCACGGGGTCGGCAGGTTGGGCACCTAACAGGCAATGTAGAGTAGGATAGACATGTTGACATTGTAACCAAGAATACGAAGACCTTAAACCTCCCTGTCACTGGTTTAGCTTAGTGATGGATTACTAGTTGGTAGAGAGATTAGTAAAGCACAAATTTGCCAACTCTGAAGATTAGATGATGTTTCCGAGCACACATGTGCAAAAGGAAGCGCATGTGTGAAGCTTAAAAGGTTAAAGTTGGGAAGGAGGGAGAGCGATAAAGAAGGCTAAGGATAGGCTTTAGAAAGAATGATGCACACACAAATCATGATGCATGAGGCAAACAAAAAAGGTTCACTCATTAGAAGGCATGAATACACACAGCTACATTCACCATGATGATGATGACGAAGATGATGTAATGGATGGATCAGGGGAAGGGAAAATTGTAAATAGAAAAGCTAGGTTCCAACTTCCAAGTGGACGGAGGGCCCAAATGCACTATTCATTCAAAGAGATGGTTCATTAACGAATGGATGCACACACAGAGACGTCTATAGAGGCATTGGGACGTGCTAGTTTTCTTGGGAACAATCAAATCTCTTCTTGATTATAAGAAAGTTTAAGCATTCTGTTACTCGTCTTTCAAGCACCAACGTAGTGTTTCACTTCACCACTAAGAATTGGAAGTGGGACTGTTGCTAATAAAGTCAGATGACTGCCTAATAACCAAGCTTAGGATCAACCGGACATAGCCTGCAAATCGGTGGCATTTGATAACTGATGCCTATCGATCTTTCTATCTATATCAGTCTATCTATATAAAATAAAAATCTCACCATAATTTAATTTAAAAAATGACATTATCTGATAAGGACTATATATATATATATAACAGAACTATCTTACCATAATTTAAAAAATCACATTATCTAATAACGATTTCTTATAGTAGAATTGTCTTACCACAATTTTAAAAGTGACATTATCTAATAAAGACAAATTATATTGTTAAAATTTAATATGAGAAATACAATAACGATTTAAAAACTCATCTTAAAAATATAATCCCATTAATTAAAAATATGAGCAATTACTACAAAATTTTAAACTTTGCACAATTTTGTATTTATAATTTAAACTTTAAAATATCTGAAATTTCAATTTTTAAGAGTTGACACATGAAATGCTAGATATAAGTGAAATTTCAAGTCAGAATATAATAAAATAAAATGAATTAATAATAAAGAAAACAGAAAAAGAAAACCTAACTTACCATATTGTAGGTGCACCCAAATGCATATACAGAGTTACTACAAGTGGTGCTGTTTAACTTTCTGTTTCAAAATTTATTAATAGTAAATGACGGTAATGTTAAATGGGAAGCACGTGCAATATTTAAGAGAAAAATGGGTAGACAATATTTCTTTGTCACTGCAAATCATAATTATATATATCACAAATCTACAATATTGTCAATTTTCTGTAATTTATTTAAGGTTAATTAATTACAAAAAAAATCTCAAATTTTGCTCAATTTTCTAATTATAGCTCAAACTCTAAAAAGTGACAATAAAATGTTCAAATTTTTAATTTTTTTCAATTCTAACTTGAACTTCAAAAAGTGACAATAAAATGTTTAAACTTTTAATTTTTTAATTTTAATCCGACGTTAGTGTCTATGTTAAGTTTGTTGACGTAACTTATCACGTGTTCCAAAATCCCTAATTAATAATATACGTTGAACAAAATTAACACAATAAATGAAGATTAATGAAACGACGTTGTTATTAAAAATAAAATCTTTAAATAGTTTACCTAGCCTTAGCTCTTCGTTATTTGTTTATTCTCCTGACGTCTTCGGTCTTTTTTTTTTGTTCTTCCATTGTCCCAAACTACTCTTGCATTATAACATATAATAGCAGCAAGCTTTCGTTTTCAGTTCATTCTTCCAATGTGTAATATGAAAATTGAACGGTGAAAATATCTAAAGAATAAACTGAAAATGAAGAAAAAACTGAAGTCAAAGTGTGAGGTTATTGAGACTGCGTAATCTATTTTAGGTCATTTTTAAATAGCGACATCGTTTTAATTATGTTATTAAGTGACATTGTTTTATTAATTTTCATTTGCTATGTTAATTTTAACCAGCGTATATTAATAGTTAGGGTTTTTGGAACAATGATAAGTTAAGTCAATAAACTTAACGGCAACACTAATGTAGGGTTGAATTAAAAAAATTGAAAGTAGAAAGGAATAAGGTCCTCTTAGAAAGCCTGAAAATTATAAAGTTAAATGATGAAGGTGGTTTAGCATAGGCAGAAATTTTTATATCCTATCAGTGGAAACTTATTAAACCTAAGAGAAAAGAGTGGAACTAACAAGTAAGCTCTTCAAAATTGTTAGTACTATGCAATTATGGAATTGAAGGAGCTAGGTAATAAGAGATCTCCTCTAGATGGGGTAACTGATGTTGAAATAATACCTCCTAGCTTTGTTACTGAAGCAAATCATGTTGATCTTTAGGAAAACAGATAGAGCATAAATAAGTTAATATTAGAAATTGTGGCAAGCTTTAGGGTAAGTTACTAAGAAAAATCCTTTAAGGTAACTTTTCTCAATAACCAAAATACAGGGAAGATCCAAACATGTTAGAATCCCTCTTATACTAATAATTTTGTTATTTTCCCAACTAACAACAAAGTTGGAGGTTTCATAATAATTAAGAAAAGGTTAGGTATAAAGGGTAAGGAAAAAGCCTATAATAGGTCCTCCTTCTCCTACTACCTAATGTCTTATTGTATTAAATATTAGAGGATTGAACAATCCTAATAAACAACTTGCAATTAGGGATTTTTTGTTTAGTAAAAAATATTTTCAATTATCTTGCTTGAAACTAAAATAAAGAAGGAGATAGGTAGTAAAGTCTAATGGTTTTGGGAGGAAAATAGAGGGGTTATTACAAAACACCAACGTCATTTGAATGAAAAAATAAATGTGGCATTTGATAAGAAAAAATTCAAACATCTTAGGTTCATACCATTGGTTGGTTACTCCATTTAATTATCTTATTAGTTAACCGTCTTACCTTAATCACTATTTCCATAAATTATGTTGCAAATTTAACATTTCAAAGGAGCTCTCTCTAGAATGACTTGATAAGGTTAAAAATTGGGAACCTATTACCTTAGATCATATAGAGGCTTTTAATAGCATTTTGTTCTCTTAAGAAATTAAAGGAATAAGAAGCCTGCTTAATAATGACCTCACAACCTGTGTGGACAGAATTAAAGTTACAAACTTGAGGTTTCGTGTTTAGCTCTTTACTTGGGATAATAAACAAGGACTATGGGGAATTAAAAATTAGATAGATAATCTGTTAATGATGATTGGATGAACATTTTTCATAGTAGTTCAACATTTTTTGATAACTTGATCACTTCTGAACATTCCTATATCGAAGTCGTTGACCTTGCCAAAAGCAAGCTTATAAGGGCACCGTTCATATTCAATAATAATTTGTTTAACATTTTGAGTTGTATTGAAGCTATTAAGAAAGGTCTGTAGTGGAATATTCAAGGCCATTAAGCCTTTATTTGCATATAAATCCTTAAAATTATCAAAAAAGGAACTAGAGCAACTTAACAAAACTGACATTCAAGATATTTAATTGAACATCATTAGAACCAAAGAAGCTCTTTTGAAACTATAAAGGGATATTTATATTTCTTTAGACAATAAAGAGTTGAAAAAGGGTTGAAAGAACTAACCTCAACTAGTATATTCAGGCTCTTCACATTCACTACCATCTCCTTAGATAAAAACTAAGAGTAATATGGTGTATAGAGGGAGTCAGGAAAACAATTTTTTTTTCATAAATTCATCAAAGCTAGAAGAAAATAGAATAAGCTCACATTGATCCATGATTCTCAAGGTTCATATTACTAATGAAGACCAACTCAAACAGCTGACCTTTACTCACTTTCAAATCTACCACTCTTAATGATCAATAACTTTGCTGCTTCATTCAAGATTCCCTAGACCGATCTACAGATGAACAATTGAAGAGACATTTCTTTAGAATTAAAATGGATGAAGCTTTGTTTAGCAAGGAATCAAATAAAGCTCTAGAACATGATGGTTTCAATGCCTTAATTTTCCAAAAGACTTGGAATGATGTTGGAGATATGGTAACAATAATTATTCTTGATCTTTTTTCAAGTAGAAGAATATTAAGAGAATTGAACAAGATGTTTATAAGTCTAGTTCTGAGGTTGTAAACCCCTATTCTCTCAACAACTATAAGCCAATTTCCTGTTTCAATGTTTTTTACAAAATTATTTCATAAATGCTAGTTAAAAGACTAGAAGGAGCACTAAGTAATTTGATAAATCCAAATCAAAGTGAATTCATTAAAGGAAGGATCATTAGTGATAACTTACTAATCATTCGAAACTTCTTTAAGAACCATTTTTTGAGGCATTCCATTAGAAATTATTCCTTAAAAGATTAATTTCAATAAGGCTTTTGATTGTCTAAAATGGGAGTTTATATTAACTAGCTTTAAAGTTTTTAGTTTTTCAAAAACTTTTATGATAAATAAAATAGTGTATCTCCACCGCATCTTATGAAATCATGATCAATAAAGAACCAACTCCCATCTTCTATGGAGTTCAGGGTCTAAGGCAAGTGGATCCCTGGTCCTTTACCTCTTCACTTTAAGTCTGAAGGTCTTAACTACGATGATATCTCATTGCATAAATCAAAGGGACAAGTTTAAATATCATTATAAGTGCAAAGAGATTAAACTCTTTAATCTTGCCTTTGTTGATGATCTGCTTCTCTTAAGCAATGCTGACAAACCTTTGCAAAGAATGTTAGCATTAAGCATAAATTATGCAAAAAGTAAGTTATATATCTCTGTCTATCTAGCTACTCTAGTTGAAGAATTATGAAGAATATTAAAATATTAACTCCAAGATGCTCTTTTGAGATTCCTTGGAATACCCTATTACTAAAAGAAGACTTACTTTTAGTAATTACTTGCCTCTCTTTGATTCAATTAATAAAAGAATTAGAAGCTATTAGAGCATATCCCTTTCCTATCTTGGAAGACTACTACTTCTAAGACTAGTTCTTAATAATTTGCATAACCATTGGAGCTTTCATATTATGTTGCCTAAAAGCCTTGTTAAAGAAATAGAAAGGATAATGAGGAATTTTCTACAGTTGAGAGATGCTAAAAAGGGGTAAGAACTCAAAAGCTAAATGGTCAGATATTAGTGTTCGTAAGAAATAAGGTAGATTAGGAATCGATAGTGTTGATGACATAACTAAAATGTTATTTATTAAGAGGATTTTGAAAATCTTTAACAATAAAGAATCCATATAAGTAAAATGGATGCATTCATATCATTTGAAAGCTTCTAGTTTTTGGAACTTGAAGGAAATATATGATTACTCTTGGTCTCTAAACAGTATGTTAAAATTGAGGGACTTTATCCTGCAATGCGCTTAAAATGATTATACGCAATGAAGTTGATATCTAGTTTTAGTTTGACAACTGAAATAGCCTTGGGATTCTATACCCCATTCCAAAGACTTTACAAATTAGACATATGTTACCGATTAATGCTAAAGTAAATAAGATTGTCTCGGAGAATTAGCGGGCCTATAATCTTAGAGGCCTCTCTTTCATTAGAAAAAGTCTACCCAATACTTGGTAGAATTAAACGGATCAAATATAGTTTAGAGAACTTTACAAATAAGTCTTATCTAAAGTTCATAAGGGCTCATCATTAGAAGGTAACACAGGGGCAAGTTGATTTGGTTGAGTTTGATCCTCTTATAACTTTCTTTATTAGATGGTTAACTTGTTAGAAAAAGGCTAAAGATTAAAGATAGATATAAAGGCACCTCTAATTTTACATATAAACTATGCAACAGAGAACAAAAGCAATAATTACCTATTTTTTGAATGTTACTATTCAAAATGGCTTTGAAATTAGGTGTGGATAAGATCTTTAAATTCTGCGTGGGAAAGTGTAGTTGATACTCAACCAAAAAGGAGACTTGACAATTTTTAGAAATGCATTATGGTGCTCTGTTTATTTGATTTAGAAGGAAAGAAATGCTAGAGATAACATAAATCTTATGCTTCCTACTTAATTGCTTACTATGGATAAGAGAAGCCAACATTCATTGTGTAGCAGGTGCACAAGCTATGGATGCATTAAAATCAATTTGGAATTTATCTTAGTGCTCTTAAAAGCTCCTGAGTTAATTTCCAGGTCCCTGATATTTAGTACCTGCTATTTCTCTATAACGGTGGCAACAAAGAGATTCCAATATCTGTTAGATTTCCTTTGTTTTTCTGTCTGTATTATTCTAGCAACTGTAACTACTTCACCAAGTAATCTTAAAAGATCATTGTTTTGCCGAGTACGAGGGCAGTAGAAGGGAAGAAAATAATAAAGGTAAGTATCGATTACAATGATTAGCTTGATTATAATCCAAGGCCTATGCCAAGCTCTGTCACGCTTGTTTGCATTTAATGAAGATGACAATGGAACGAAAGCTAATAGACTGCTAAACATGAGCTTACCTCGAAAAACACAAAATCATTGATTATAGCCCAGCACTCGGGCATTTCTATGGAAGTGGAAACTCATTGGTAACAGAGAAGTCCATTTCATCCTCCCTAAATAGAAATAATGTCGAAGAACACTAAAAGAATTCCAAAAAACACAATCGGCCAAAAACTATTTCTGTCAATTATTGCCAACTTTAAAGTCTCTAACCCATCGACGACAAGCTGAAAAGTTATAATAAGTATGACCAGGAAGCCCCGACTTGTAAATGTCTTTCAGGCAACAGAACTTGCAGCCTCCAAATTTGACAGAGTAAATCAAACCACAGCTCGGAAAGATTTAGCTACCCTGCAAAGTTTTCCAAGGACAGCACAGAGTTCAATGTCTCTTGGCAAGACGCCAACCCCTTCAGCTGCTTTGCCATTTTTGACAGGATTATGCTTACCTTTATCCTATAATGCATATATTTTCCAATTAAAAGCAGGACTTACTTTTGCTTAGTCAGCATCCTCCAATAGTAGGATTTGTCTCACCCTTATCAACAGTACAATGATATTGTTCAACCAATCATATCTGAAGCACTAACACTCAAACTGAACACGAATTAGCAGCCATCTTCCTTCAAAGTTGGGAAGTTGCAAGCTTAAAGACAGTATCAAGTCTCAAACCTAGCCGCACTTATATTTCTGACGTGGCTGCACTTATACTTGGGTCTAAAGAAATTGCAAACAAATATTCTGTTGGTAAATTGAGCATTAGTGACCAAACTTTATCAAGCCATTTTAAACCTAGAGGAAGTCAAAATTAGAATGATTGCCGTAGCTGAAACTTGAAGACTATACCACCTGAGGAAGAGATTACAGATGCAGTAATACATGACTATTTGCAAAATAAAATCACATGATCAAGACTAATTATATTGTTGTCCTTAACCTCATCGTGAAGCTCTTCATCCAGAGTAAGTAGCTTTAATCAAAACCAAGAAAAGCATGGTTTCAGATGAGGGTTTTAATTTATAAGTCCACAGTGTTTAGACTTTCAAGTTCCAACTTTTTTGTCTCCATCAAAACAATTCGGGGGAAAAAAAACTATTGCGCGATATATAACAATAATTGCAAGGTTAGATAATTGATGCATGAAAATAAAGAATGAGTAACTTTTATCAGAAAATTTGAGAACAAAATATTAATGTACAAAATCACATCCATTTAATTTTTCCTAGGCCCAAGATATAATAGGATTGGCTGAGCCTGATTTAGATGTAAATCGAATTTGGAGCCCCGAAAAGTTTAGTCGGAACTTATCCTATAATGTTTTGAGGCCGAATGGTGATTCCTTGAACTCTCGAACTTTGTATTCTGATCATTTGGTTTTGACAACAGGAATGTTCGCAAATCAACTTCTATAAGTTGAGGTTTCACCAGAACTATGATGTTTCTTTTCCATTTTCCAGCTTGAATAACAGTGAGGGGCATTCAATAGTATAGAATATATCATTGGGCCATTATTGATTAAACACTCTCATGCTACTAGCAGCGTCTAACTAAGAGAGAATATCTATCCTAATTTCACATGATCACAACATCAAAAACGTCTATTGATCACACTCTGCCACTCCAAATGTTAAGAAATCAAGACAGGGTCTGATCCCATGTGCCGTCGAATAATTAACGAAATTTTTTCGTATTTGATTTATTGAAACTAAGATCACTTAAAATTCTACATAATAATTAATGTATAAATCATAATAAAACAAAAATCATAGTTTGTACCTTATTATGAAACGTAATCGTATTCTTATTGTATCTTTCGAATCATTTAAGAAACTGACTTATCCCAACTACTCTAGCCGCACAAATATCCAACCTCTAACGATATCTACAAAAATTGTCATGAGAATTCTACAACTATTACAAAGAGAGTTAGGTAAGGAATGCTCTCTTTAAGAGCTTAAGTCTACTTACTAAACATTTAAATAATTTAATTGAAATTAAATTATAACTGCAATTAAAATTTAATTAGAATTACATATAATTCTAAGGAAATACCAATTTTTCTAAGTAAGATCTAATATCTCATATTGACCCTCATTAAATATCTCATATTCAATCATAAAGTTTCTTACATTTTATAATTAAGTCCAACTTAATTAAAACATTTTTCTCTCTTCAACCCATCCTTTGTGTTTGACCTATTAGGTTTCTAAATATTTTAACAATAGATATCAATTATAACCCTAAATTATATTTTGGATTAGATAAATTAAACTCCTTTAATTTATCATTAATTTTTTAATTAAATAATTTATATCAATAAATCAAGATTGATGTTTACTAATACATCATGACTACCCAAATATTTAGAAATATCAAAATAGTTTTAACTAACCTTTTTGGACATGATTTTTTGTATAATTCAATCCTTTCATTAAATAATATTTCAATTAGACATAGAGCATGAAATTAATGTCTACTCCATTTTGAGTCAAATCATATTAGCTCTCCACTGTTAGTAATTGATTCAATTAATGAAATTTGTAAACTAGTTTAAAAGTATCATTTCACCTTAGTCAAGAATTTTCTGAATCAATAAAATTCTAAAACAACGAAACATTCTTCTTAATTACTTTAAAGTGATGAATCATATATTGATCACTCAACTATCTTCATACAGTATCTAATGACTACTGACTGAGCTATCTTTGATTAGAACATGTCAAAAGTAGTATCAAAATATAACAATCCATATAAAAGGTAACTTTGGAGGTCTCAAATGATCACTTATACAATCATCACAATGAAAATTTTTATAGATATACAAGGAATGTTCCAAATATAATTTCATATGGGGTCAGTTCAGTAGACATGTTCTCTAACAACCATCCATATGTTTGCTTAAGTATTTTTATATTTTAGCCTATAAGATCGGCCACTTTTTTCATAAGGAAAAATATAACATATGTTAGTCTTTTTATGATCTATTAATGTCCAATCTTAATAGAACAATAACTAGGAACAATTTCTGAATAATACAAAAATACAATATGAATGCTATAATAATAATAATCTCATCACAATTTCATTTGCAATGTATAATTTTTCCATGGAATTCACCATATAAATTTAAATATCCTTATAACCTTAAATTCAAATACTAACTCATAAATATAATAATAAATATCTTCAATACTTCACAAGTATTAGATATCTCAAATACTAAACATTTTAGTACATTATCTATGTACTTGGACTAGAATAGGTAAACAATTTCACGCATTTATCTCTATAGATCTAACTATTAGAACTAAGTTATTACCTTTTCATATCTAACAAGAGTTGTTCTTGGACAAAGGTCTTTCAACAATTAAAAAAATGAATTATTGTTCTTTGTGATCAATATGTCTTTATATAATCTTTCTAACCTTCTTGCAAATATGATAAATTCCTAATTATCTCCAAAATAAATTATTTGAATTCATCATGAAAGTGAATATTTCAATGTCTCATAACCTTTTAATTATACATTAAATGTATCAACAAAGTCACTAGTTCTAATTGGATGTATTGTCATGAGATTTGAACTTCTAAAATTTCATCTTACTTCTACTACTTATCTTGAGAATCACATATAAGTATACATTGAAACAAACAATTTGTTCATTAGGTTTGTAAGACTATATCCGACCCTTTTGGATATCTCATAACCTTTTAAATCTTGCTAATTGATTTAATTGGAACTGCTGAAGATAAGTTATTATACTAGGTATAACTATAGAAGACATGATATTGCATCATACAATATCTCATGTTGTATATTCCTCCTTATATAAATCTATACCCTTATGAATTTTTTTTATAAAGGTATTCACGAGAGAATCTTATTCCTTATAGAGTAACCAAAAATTTAAACCTCACCACATTGATCTCATCGAAATGCTTCAACATTTTAATGTTTAATTTCTAATTAGATTTAAATAATTTAAACTTTTCAAAATTTTAAATCAATATTTCATTTAATATATATGACTATATCACATAAAGTTATTAGTACTTCCAATGAAATATAAGAATCATCCTTTTATGAATTATTATCTCATACAACACATCATATCTATAAGATTTAACAATTCAATATCATCATCATCCTTTCGCCAAAGGTTAATTTGGTTATCCTTTATCTCAACAAGTTTCATACGGTTCATAATCAAAATGATACATATATTCTTATATGCAACTTTGTGATTCTTATTATGTTGATTTCACCAACATGTTATAAAAGGATAATTTAGGTTATCTAAATTTGTATTCTTTCCACTTATATTAAGCATAAGTCTCCGTTGATCCAACACATGCTAACTATTTGCATAAACTTGGATTAACTACTTTTACTTATGAATTTATTTCTTATCATGCATTGAACTTATAATAATTTTGAATCTAAATTCAGTATAAAATACTGAAATGCATGAATTAGAAACATATATGATCTGTATCATATCATATCTAGGAAAGAAAAGCCATGCAATCATTTTTATTCTAATAATTACTATTATCATACAATATCAAATTCCTTTAATTGTATCCACACTTTTGATTTTAGTATAGTAAATTGATTGAAACAATTTCATTAAGGAACTATAACCTTCAGCTCTACTCTATACAACCATCGACATCTTATTATCATGGCATTGACATGCATCTTACATGTTGTCATTAAAGTTTATGAGACATTATTCAACTCAAAATGTTAATACATTTTATCATCCATATGATTTTGACATATCTATAAAACTTTAACACCAAATCCTCAACATGGATTAAAAGCAAAGTTGCATAATGGATGTTCAATTTTTCTATCAAATTTTATGAACTCTTCTTTAAAATAACCTTTGTACAAGAAATTTGATTCACTAACTCTTATTATCAAATATAGTAAATAAGATAAAGTCCACTTAGAACAAAATATAAATGTGAGGAAAAACAAGTATTGGTTATATATCATGACTATCAAATAAGATTAGAACTTGATCATATATTTGGTTACTCCCACTATTTTATTAAATTTATGGGCCTCATTACTATTCAAAAAGAGTACTTTAATCTCTCTAGTTAACTAAGATCCATTCAAATTTAGTTAACCTTGAGTTACATAACAAATCAAGTAAACTTAGATTAGGTATATAACATCCTTATCAATTGCATCTTATATAACTCCTAGATCTATTAGACGACAACTCTTACCAAAAAATATCGTATATGTTATTCCTGACCTTGCCTCTAAATTTGTATGATCATGAGTCACTCATCCAAATTATACAAATTTAGTTAAGTAGGATCCATTAATTTAAGATAAAACATAGTTAGGTTAGAAGGGCCCTGTGTCACTTAGCAAGCCTTACAATAAACAAAATTATAATTTTATTCTTAAATAGTGGAAGGCTACAATCGTGTTCTTAATGTGTACTTAATATTTTAACAAGAAGTTTAATTTCAAATAGTCTGATTAAAAAATTACATGTAATAATATCACATATATAAAACACACATTTTTAACATGCATGCAATATTTGTATCAAAAATACATATAAAATATGCAACTAATGCACTCCTAATCAAATTATGTGCAAAAAATATCAAGTTTTGTTTGATTCTTATTATTGATCTTCATAATCTAAAATAGATTAAACCCATTAATTCCTAAATAAACTAAATTATTCCAATATAAATGTAATTTGGTTTGAAATCAATTTTCATGCTTCTATATCAGTAATATTTAGAGGTTAAGGAAACTGAGGCTAAAGTAGAAAAAAGTGTGATAATAAATTAGGGTTAAAGTTTGAATATATGTGGAAAACCAATGTCACTCGTATCTTATTATTCATGATCTTTTTGTTTATATACAACAGATAGAAATAGTTATTTGTATTACATACTTAATCTCTATAGTGAATTAAATTACAAGAAAGCCTACTCTGTAACTGAAGAAAATAACTATCAACTAACAAAAATAACATTACTGCTCTCTTTCAGCTATTTCAACTTCTGTTTCATACACGACAACATTTCGTCAATATCTTCAGTAGTTGTGACACCCCCTACCCCAACACAGGACCATCCAAAGAGTTTGTAAACATATTAGTTAACTATTATTTAGAATAAATATACTAAGGATGTATGAAACTATCTTTGTATTTGTCCTAAACAATATGACAATCGATTTCCAAATGCTTCATCCATTCACAAAACTGGATTAGTAGCAATATGTAAAGCTGCTTGATTATCACAATATAAAGAGACTGGTAATTGAGTACAAATCTATAAATCTTGCAAAAGATAAGTGATCCAATATAATTCACAAACTATTGCTCCCATGTAGTGATAATTTAGCTTCTGTCAAAGATTTTGATATTATAGGTTTTTTCTTTGTTTTCTAAGAAATCAAAAAGGAACTAAGGAAAACATAATAACCTGTAAGAGAATGTCACGTAACATGGCAAGTTGCCAAATCGACATCACAATTGTGGTAATATTCAAAGAAGATGATGAAGGATAAAATAATCCTTTCAAAGGACATCTTTTAAGATACTTTAAAAAATGCAAAGCAACTTTCCAGTGAAGAACAATAGGAGACTAAACATATTGACTTAATTATTGTGCTGAATGTTTAATATCAAACCGAATAAATCCTAAATATAATAAAATACCATGCAACCTTTGTAGCACCCCACTCCCGCAAGACCCGAACCTGACATCGATGGTGATATCCAAGTTTGTGTCCCGTTAGGGTGGCGTGCTATTGCACTCAATCATTCAAGAGCCAGTGTAAATTTTTTTTCTTTTGAAATCACAAACGCACACTATGCGGAAGCCAATCATCACATACAGTCAATAATAATTTCTATGGCCACTTGGGCCCTTTCACAAATACAA
>JANVCQ010000003.1:22101269-22111676 GCA_025531925.1 Erythroxylum plowmanianum
ATGCCTTGTGATTAATCTTGATATCGTGTTACAAAGGGACTGAGTTTGTAACCATGATTACAGGTTAAATCGGATTATCGATCCTCATTTGATTTGGGTAGCCATAATATCTTACTAGAGGCTGTTTATGACTTATGGGCCTTGAAGTATGATCAAGCCCATTACCAACATCAAATGAGCCTACAGGGTCGCACACAAAGAGTGATGTAATCTGAGTTTATTCTCTTGGGCCTAATTTATTAGGCATTAAATAAATATATGTGGATATATTTATTGGGCTAGATTGAAATAAGTTGTCTGACTTTTATTATATGAGATATAATATAGGCCGAAACTTATTGGGCTTCAATAATTCTAATGAGATTGGGATTATGAAGCTCTTATTCCTATTAGGAATAAGAATTAGGGTTTCTCTATAAATAGAGAAACTTATGTCTCATTAGACATAAGAGATGAAAACCCTAACCACCTTCCGAGAGAAAAACTGTGCGACGTTCGAAAGGGTTTTTGAACGTGCTAGCATACACGAGCCACTGCCCAGATCGTTCATCCTCGTGTGGATACCGGTAGAGGACATTCGCGCATTGCAGTGCCTATGAATCTGAAAAAGAAAATCCGCATCAAGAGGTATTTCATACATGCTATAGTTTTCGATTATACTTATTGTTGTTTTATGGTCTTTTTCGCTGTGTATTGAGAATACTCGGACCATAGACGATCCAACAAAGAGAATATAAACATCTAGCTTTCCTTGCAAATCTTCTATTATTTTTCTCTTTCCCTATACTTTGGACACATTTTGCAATTGCCACCATATAGACTTCCTTATTATTCTTGGCAGTAGGCATCTATAATATCCATAGTAAGATAACATTTAGACTGCTTTGGGTGCATATAAGTGTACATAAAGATGAAATATTCTGCCACACCTCTTTACAGTATCCATAATTTAAAAACAGATGCTTTCTATCCTCTTCATCTAAATTACAAAATACATATTGTTTAGAAGAGGATAGAAACTTTAATCTATTCATGGTACTGAGTTTATCCAGCATGACTATCCAAAACAAAAACAGTCATTCAGCTTGAGGGCCTTTCTCTAAATTATCTTGCACCACCTTATTCTTATATCTCCCATACATATTAGTTCTTCTATTTTTATATTGGTTAATTCTGAAGCAGATAAACCATTCCATAGATAAGTATAGTCTTTATCAATGTACATGTATTATGGAATTGAAAAAAAATTCTCATCTCATCTGAGGATAAAGACTAGTTTCCATTTATAATTAGCTCCTTTATATCAACATTTTTTGAGAACCTAACTAGAAACCACTTGCCATCTGGTTATATACCAATGCCCCTTGATCAATCCAATTGTAGTGCCACATTGAAATCCTATCTCCTGCCCTTATTCTATAAGTAACCTATTGTTGAACCTCTTCCTTCAACTTAAGAATTTGGTTGAAGAACTAAGAGTAAGTTTCTTTAGGATTAGTTACCCACATATTGCCGCCCTTTAATATATAGCTGTATACCTATTTGATCCACAATGACTTTTTTTCACTTAAAATTTTCTAGATTCTCTTCAGCATTAGACATCTTTTACTTCTGCTAATTATCTCCAATCCTATTCTGCCAACTTCTTTTGGTTGACATAATTGCTTTCAGGTCACTTTAGTGATTCGTTATCACCTTTTCCTCTACTCCATAGGAACTGCTTCATCATTTTTTTTTCCACAGTTTTAACCAGCCCTTTTGATAAGACGTGAGAGCACCAGTAAGTTTTCATTGACATTATGACAAACTTCAAGAGTTGAAGCTTGCCTTCATAGGAGAGAGCTCTATTTATTTAAGATCCCAATATTTTTTGAATCTTTTTCCTCAGTGGTAAACATTCTTTATATCTTATTATTCTCAAAGAGATAAGAATTCCAAAGTATAGGAGAGGAGGATCTTGTTTTTTTCATTATAATGACTTGTGATAAAATATCTTAGAGATATGCTATGCTTTTTGATAAAATGAAGAAGTTTTTGTGGAAGTTAATACTCAATCCAAATATCTCCTTAAAACTTTGTAGAGTACTCATCAGTAAAGAAACTAAATTAAAATCATCCTTACTCATTAAGATAAGATCATTTGTAAAACATAAACTTGTTAGAAACAGTAGCTTACACTTAGAGTGATAATTGAATTTAAGGAATATAAAGATTTTGTGTTTCAGCAATAGGGTGAGAACTTCCATGCAAATTAGAAATAGGAAAGGAGAAAGAGAATCCCCTTACTTAAGTCCTATTCTACCTTTGAACATCTTAGTTGGACTCCCATTAATAAAAATCCCAAAAGAAGTAGTGGTGATGCATTCATGAATCTATTTGATAAACATCTGATGAAATTTCATAACCTCCATAGTCTTTAACGTAAATCTCCAGCTGACTCTATCAAAAGCTTTTTGAAGATCCACTTTAATATAACATTTTTTTGCAGTATTTCTTCTTGTATACCCTTTCAAAAGCTCCTACAATCTTAGTGTATTATCACCAATATTCTTATTGCTCAAGAATGCACCCTGGTTCTCATTGATGCTGAATTGCAATACAAATTTCAACTTATTTGCTAGGAATGTGGCAATGACCATTTATAGATAAAACTAGTGTAAGAAATTGGTCTGAATTCACTCCAAATTGTAAGGTTATGAATCTTAGGAATTAATCACAAAAACCTCCTATTTAACTCCTTAAGTAACACTCCCTTTTTATAGAACTCATGTACAGTTTCTTTAATGAATTTCCCTTTTTCTCTATGTTGTTTATAGAAATTCCCATTCAAACCATCTGGGCCTGGAGCCTTTGATCCATTCATTTTAAAAACTACTTCCTCTATTTCTTGATCAACGACAAGCCTGGTTAGATTTTTGGTTTCATCTTCAGGAATCTTAAAAGAGACAAATTACATAAGATCCTCTCTATCAGCTTTGGTTTTCCCTTATATTCCTAGGAGATTTTGAAAAAAAAATCCCATAACATCCTTAGCAATATCAGCTTGCCCATATATTATCTCCCCTGATTTAGTTTTTATGAAGGTGATTCTATTAATATTTCTTCTTGCTGACACTATATTAAAAAAAAAACTTTGTACATCTATCCTCATCTTTGATCTAGTTGATCATGGCTCGTTGTTGCAATAAGGAGCAATGATTGTCCATTACTTGCAAATAGCTTTTAATAGCTTCCTTCTCCTCTTTAACTAAATTCCTATTACTTGGATTATCTACTAGTGAATTATAAATAAATGAGAGCCTTATTCTTGCATCTTTTATCTCATTTTTTGGTATTCTATCCCCTTTTTACATTCAACTTCTTCAATTCCTACTTTATAACCTTGAGCTTTCATAGACAAAAAAAAACTATTTTGTGCCAAAGACCACAAACTCTAATCCTTTGGAAATCGCTTCTTGAAAGTCCTCCACATTAGCAAGAAAATTATTAAAACTAAATGGGTGTTTAATACTAACCTTTTTAAAAAGATTATCTACCTTAATAGGGGTCTGATCGAAAATTTCTAGATCCAAAAAAATGACCTTACTTTTTGAGAAAGTTCTTGACCAATCCACATTTATTTCTCTATGTGAACCTATGACCTTTGAATTTGAGATTAGATAGTTCCATATCCTTGGTGCAATCAAGGAGATCCATGTTGTAGTTTAGCAAATTGCAATTCCCCTTTACCTTTTATCCATAAAGAGTGGTATTGAAATCATCATTGATAATTCATGGTCCTCTAATTGATGCTTTTAATCTTCTCAGTGAGCTCTACAAATCAAATCTTTGGAAAATTGTATGAAAACCATAAATAAATGTAACCAAAACTTTATAGTTCTCCACTTTGAAAGTTAGTTTTGTGTGGATAAACTACGTAGTAGCTTCTAATGACTCCAGCTCCATTATTTCCCCATCATAAATGATAATGATTCTTCCATACCCATCGCACTGATGATTTGTCTGCATCTTCCATTTACTACCAAAACAACTCAAGTTATTCAAATTCTCTAATCTTATTTTGATTTCAAACAAAATAATATAAGCTTCTCATACTGAACAAAATCCTTTAAAGTATTGAGCTTTAAAGGGTTATTTATTCCTCTTACATTCTAGCCTAGAATGGTTATATAACAATGCTATTACCATTTGAGCGCTTCCTATTTCTTCTGTTACTCTTTCTAGATAGTACTTTTTCAAACTTTTCCTCTTGATTTTCCTCTTTCTTATAATCATCCAACTGTTGTGGTAGGTCTTCTTACTGTTGGTTTTCATTTTGTTGTAAGCATCTTAGAAATGCTTCATTTTGCACACCCCCTTTTCTTTCACCCTTGGGTTTATAGGGAATCTCATCAACATCTCAAGAGGAATATAAGAATTAATCAAAGGCCCTGTCTAACACCATTTATCAAAGTAGAGTGAGGTTTATCTTCCATTACCTATTTTACATTTGATGTTCTCAACCATTTCTTGCATTATCTTTAGAAGTTTAGAAAAGAACCAAGAGAACAAGGACCTATTATCAATCTCCCAAAAGTTGTAGCCCTTTAAAGAGTAAGAGTGTACCACCGAATAAAGAGACTCTTTACTACTAAAAAATGTCTAAAGTCTCCTCTTCATAAACACTTTACTACCCAAGTTGACATATTAGACACCCAACCCTCCTTCTACTACTAGTTTATAGATTTCCTTCTAACTCATCTTAACGTAAACTATCTCGTTTTGATATCCAAACCAAAAAAAACCCTATGCAACTTTTTAGTAGTCTTGGTCAATCCCTTGGCAAGGAAAAAGTGAGATGACTAGCAGATATGAAGGGAGCTAAACACTAATTTAATAGTTAGAATCTACCAACATATGAGAGCCCTTTATTGCACCAATGATTAAGTCTTTTGTGTATCTTTTTTACTAAAAGAAGGCAATCCCTGAACTAAAGTTTTTTAGTAGATATGGGAAACCTATATATATATACATGTATTCTAATAATATTTAAAATCCAATGAGCCATATGTTGAGCATTTGTAGACAAGATCACTTGGCTTTTATTCATATTAATCTCTACCTTTGACCATTTTTTAAAGGTATTAAGAGAAGATACAATGTTTAATTCTCATATTAAAACTACAATTAAATCATGCACTTAATATTACAAACAATTACTATTGGGTAACTTTGTAATGTCATGTTAGTTATAAACATCATTTTATTACCAATTGCTATTTCACCAAAAGGGTGTAAATAGTATAATGTAAATACTTATTTTTACATCTAATTTTAGTTTTTATGACCTTTTATATTAGGTTTGATTTTCATGTTATTAATTTTAATTTCTAATATTTTATTATTTTGATTAAATTCAATAAACCAAATAGCTTATTGATCTTCTTTTCTTTTGTTTGCTTCAATATATTTTAATTCTTAAGTCTTTAGTTTTAATGTCATTAATTTAAGATTAATTATCTATTTATGCTAGTTGTTTTAATTTTTATTTAAAAAATGATAACTTTTTCCTAAATTTATTTCTTTGTTTAATTTATAATTAAGTCAATTTGTAAATGAAAATATAATATAGTACTTTTAGGGATAAATAGAAAGTGACAAGATTTAAAGACTTAGAATCAAACAAAAATTACATAAGGATTTGTTTATAAAAGAAGGAAAGATCATAGGATGAAATGTAAACATGAAATAAATAAAAAGGACAAAATGCCTAACAAATAACAAGAGAGAGGCATAAAAAAGGAGAAGAAAACAACAAATAAGACATACCAAGTACAATGACAAAAAAAGAGAAACAAACACTGATAAAGAGAAGTATAACAATATAGAGAGGGGGCTAGAAAAATCAAAAAAAAGAGAGAAAAATAAAAGGAGATGACTAACTATAACTAGCAAGAGGATAAAAAAGCATGGGATGAAGATGACGAGAGAGAGAGAGAGAGAAAAGGAGGAGAATAAATGCAAATATTGTCTAGCCTTTATTAGCAATCATGTTGATTATGGAAGTGCCAACGGGCTTACACTTAGTATTGTCTCCAAATATGATAAATTCTCTATCTTTTTCTTTAAAATTTTTAAATTAGGATGTATCATTGGTCATGTTCCTTGAATATCTACTATCCATATGTTATTTGCTCTTCTTTTTCTTAGGGACTCACAAAAAAATGTAATTAACCCATCAAGCTTTGTTTTAAGAAATAAAACCTATTCAATATGCTCACATTCACAATAAAAATGATATATCATATTATATGAATAGTGTATTGATTTCATGATAATGAGACCTATGGTTTTTGTGCATTGTGCATTTCTAGGTTTTGTGTAGATATATGAGTGGTATAGAATGATCCTTTTGGATATTATAGAGATTGAATGCTCTCTTTACGAAGTCATTTAACTTATTATTATTTTAATCTTGAAATATGATCCTTTGATTGTATTGATGTCAATAAAGAATGTAAGCATACGTTATAACATTTTGCTTGAGGCTTATTATAACTGGGAGCTTGGTTCTTGCTTCTAAAATGTTGTTGTGGCCCAAATGAATATGAATGAGATTAAATGCTACCTTGTGTATTTGTATAGGATTTATGCTTTGGCAATGTCAAACTAGGCCTAGATTGAGAACTATACATGAATATGTAAGATTTTCCTTTAAACTAAGGCTTAGAAGATGAGGTATGTGTATGTGATCTGTGTATATATTTAGATGAGGATGCACCATGTTCATTTGTCCATTAGATTCAAAGGTTCTTCAGTATGAAAAATTTTTCCTTTACAAATGTAGTATTGGTATTGGGTGCACTTCTATAAGTATATTTGATCACACACTCATTATTAAAATTCTTTTATTCTCCTATCATGCTTCCTAGTTTCTGACTTCCTTTAGTGAATTTAGATAAGGAGTTTTTAAGAGCACTGAGCTCCTTCTTCAATATCTCATTCTTAAGCTTTAATTCATCTATGTTATGATTGTCAATAATATTCACATTTAGATGATTTAGTGTTATATAATTCACTCTTGATCTTTTCATTTTCAAATATTTATATATCTAAATTATTTTTATTCTCTTTTAATTTGGAAGATAGTTTCTTCCTTTTAGTACTTATGATCTCAAGACTTTCAACCAATTCAGCATCGCTTTCATTGTTATAATATTTAGAATTTGAGAGTACCTTATCATCATCATTAGCTATAAAGCATATGTGGGTTACTTTTCCTTCCATATGCTCACTTTCAAAATCAATTTTATCATCCCAAGTTAAGGCTTTAAGTGCCTTCTTTTTCTTATTATCCCTCTACTAGTTTTTATCATTTAGTTCACACTTTTCATTGTCATTGAGGTGAGGAAATTAGGACTTTATATGAATGAGTTTCCTACATGCAAAGAAAATGATGTTAGTTTATTTACATTTTTGTTATCAACTTTACCCTCCTTAAAGTCCTTTCCCTTGGGGAACTTCTTTCACCTTAGAAACTTTTTTAGTCCTCTAATCATAAGAGTTATATCCACCAAATCACTTTTTCTTAAGGACGAGTCTTTCTCTTCACTTAGATCCTCCTTTTAGTGTTGAATGTTAAGTTCTCCCTTTTAGAAGTCATTTCTTCTTGTTCTAGTTCCTTAAGTCTCATTTCATTGGTGAGAAGAGATCTAATGAGCTTATTGATAGAATATTTAATTCTTTTACTTTTTTAAAAGCCCTCACCTTAGTTTCCAAGTCTTTGAAAGAGACTTAAAGAATTTTCTCACTTAGTATATGTTTTTCCTAAGGCTTTAAAAGCAGTGATAATATTAATAAATTGATCGAAGGTACATTTTATCCTTTAATATTTACATCAAATTTTAATTTAAATCATAACATTTGAGAGTGTTAAAAAAGATCTCTAATATAGTTAGGTCAAAGTTCTTTGGGATTTTTTAAAACTCCCAAATGTAAAAAGGAATTTGAAATCATCAATACTAAACCCATAATTGTCAGAATTCTTAACTATGTCAAAATTCCATCAAATATATATCAAAGTTCAATTAGTAAGTACCATATCATCACTAACATAGCTTTTTTTAATTAATTTCTTTTACCTTTTATGAGAGACACAAATGCCATGTGGAATGACATGATATTAATGGGCCTACGTACCTTTAGGATAAACCTTTTTCTCCTTTCTTATCTCTTGTTCTTCTCTATGATATTTTTACTATGGTGATGCCAACTACAAAGCTTGGGAATTCAAAAGTTTTTTTTCACTATCCACCACAGTTATTGAAAAATCCAATAATAAAATTCTATCAAAACCCCAAATAAAAAAAGAAAACAATCTATTATTGAAAATTTTCCATAATTAAGACAAAACCTTTTCAACATGAAATATTTGGAAACCATTTGATGAACTTACGATCAACAAGGCCATCAATAACTACCAAATCATAAATTTTATCATCATCATTAGAAGGCGAGAGATTTATATCATCAGTCATCTCAAACCGTTGTCGCATCAATGCTACATTATTTTTAAATATACCCAACATATTAGAAAACTCAAAACTTTGGAATAAATTATCAACAAAACTTTTATTCAATGAAAGAGGAGCTACTCTCTTGACTTTTAAGTTAAGCTTTCCTTCAGTACTATTACACTATGTAAAGTCAAGAAATGTAATGGAGTATAGTAAAAGTAATGCTCACCTATCTCTTTCAAACTAGGATGTCCTCTCACTCTCTCTCATAATCAAATATTTATTTTCTCTCTTTAAAGAATCTTTGACCATATGCTTTCTTATATATATGCTTATACATTTATGCAATTTCATTCCTTTATAGTGTTCAGATTCTGAAATCCAATTTTGTGCATCACCATATCAAAAATCTCATATAAAAGAAAAAGAGAGAAGAAAGGAAAAAAGAACCCAGATGTGAGGCCATCAATACCACATGGTTTCCACTTGGCATTGGTGGGTTCTATAAAAGGTGAAAATTTGATTATAAAAACCATTTTATGATTTATAGATCCCATAAAAGGTGAAAATTTAATAAAAATTTCACGTCAATGATGACATGGCACTTAATAGGTTTAAAGGTTTCTTTAGTTGAAGATTTAATGAAGATAATTTTTAAAGGATTTATTTTTCAAAGCTTCCAAATATTAGGGTCTAAAAAAATTTAGTGCAAACGATACAGACTAAAACATACCTTCAACCCTTTTAGCATACGTGCTAAAAATTCTTTCATCATGTTTTATTCAAAGCAATTCATATTGGTGTATTAGTATGCTTAATTTGCTCTGTTTAACTTAATTTATGCCCTCATATATGAGTTTTAAATGTTCCAAATTTTATAAGTTATTTCATATAAAGACACTTTATTAAATTTATTTCTTCTTCATGTACAAAATAAGATATGATATCATCATCATTCAACGAAATAAGTTTCTTATCTTGATTATCTCATTTTTCCTTTAATTTGAGAAATTTTCTATCATTTATGATTTTATCCATTAGAAATAATTTTTCACAAGTCAATACTTTTAGCCATTAAAAAGAGCTTCATTATAGTTTTCCAATAATAATAATCACTTCAATCAAAAAAGGGAGCTCTACTAATATTTTGGCCCTTTTGGCTAGATGAAGATGTTGATGCATTTAGACACGTCATGAATATCTTTTCTCACATTGTACTTAGCATTTAATAATGTGGACCCACTTTGATACTATTTGTTAGTCCCCAATGGTCTAAAAAGAGAGTGAATTAGGTTTTGGTGAATTTAAAAATCCTTTTTGAACTTAAAAATGCAACTTGATCAAGTTTAAATTGAGTAATGATATGAAATAAAAATTTAGTTAAGTTTATTCAAGCAAAAAAAATAATGTAAAGAGTGTAGAGAAGAGAAATTGCACATTGATTTTGTAATGGTTTGACAAATAATCCTTACTATTTCCACTATACAAGACTCACTTAGAATTCCACTAAAATCTTATTTTTAACTAGGTAAGTGGAAAGCTCATTATAATAATCGTTGTTTGTCTCAAGTAAAGAGCAACTCTTTTGTAATTTTTCTTCAAGGCAAAGAGTAACATAAGCCTTATTAAATAAACCAAAGATAATAAAATATCCCCTAAATGAACTTTACAATTTAAAGAATCATTGTTTGCTTACTTCAATACTGTAACGCTCATAATTACTTTGAAATGAGATTTTGTTGATTAAGAATTTTAAAATTATTTAAAACTCTTTCATATATTCTTATAATACATGAATGTCATAAAACATCCAAAAATTGATTGCCTAAGTATTTATGTAACATCCCATCATTGATGGGAAGGGTATTTTAGTACATTGGGACGGGTTAGGAGTATTGAATTAGATCTCGGT
>JANVCQ010000003.1:22111776-22128121 GCA_025531925.1 Erythroxylum plowmanianum
CTTCCTCTTGGTGTGCTCTCCTTCCTCCTTCTTTGGTGAATATCCTTTCTTCATACAAGAAGCTTGCTTGTCTACTTCTTTGTTCCTTCCTCCTTCACTTGCTAGCTTAAGCCTTGTCAAGAAGATGATATGTATGGGTGGAGGAGTGGTAGCCGTGAGTGGTGTTTAGGTTGTTATAAGTGTTCTAGGTTGAAAGTGTTAAAGACTTGAAGATTTGAAGCAATTGGAACTTGCAACTTGGTTGGTGAGTAATTGATGTTTGTTTTTATGCTTTTGGTAGTTAGAAGCTTTCATGGGAAGCACTTGTGCATTTATTTCATCATCATAAGGGTAGGTTTGAATGGGTTTAAATATATGCTTGTGTATCGGAATAACCTACGGGCGTCCCGGTATATATGTTATGGTAAGGGGGTGCTACAATTTATAGCCATAGTAGCTCAAAAATGTTTTTAGATAGAAAAATTCATTACATTGGTCAACCATTCTACCATATTAGTTGGTCATATATCGACCGATGTTAATGCAAATTTATGGTACATAAAATTGTTGATAGAAAAACTAGTTGATACATTAGTTGACCATTATATCATATTAGTTGGTCAATATATCCACTAATGATGATGCAAATTCATGGTATATAAAATTGCTACCTTTTAAACTATATTGGTCTACCACTCAAAGATATTAATTGATCAATGTGATACATGGTCGACCAATATATTGCATTAGTTGACTCATATATCAACCAATGCAACTTAACAAACTCACAATATATGACAATAAATGTCTCAATTCACATTGGTCAACCACACTCTACATACACAAAAGAACCAACAACATAATTTTGTTAGCCAGTGTGCCTAAAAATATATTTATAAAGGTTTTTCAAGTTTTTCAAAAATTATCAAACTTATTATATTAATAAATTTTTTACTTAAACACTTCTCAAACTATTTTCCAAGGAAATTTTAATGATCAAGAAATTTTCTTTGAAATAAAAACCTTAATTCCTCTTAATAATTGAACATATTTATGCATTAATTTGAAAATATGATATGTTTTTGCATCAAAAGCCCTTAAGGCATTAAAATAGTTTAAAGCATTAAAGTGGTCAAGTTGGAGATAAAATAAAATTGAATTTTGTATTTGTATATTTTTTTATGCCTCGATCTTTCTTGTTCTTGGTTTTATCCATCACTTTAATGGATTTGACTTTTATAAAGCTTTGATTTCCAACTTTTCTTTATGGTCTCCATAAGGCGTCTCTTGACTTCATTAGTGCATGAGTTTTAATTATCTTCATATCTATATATTTTGAGGAATCAAAAAATAAATCATTAGTTGTAATTATGTTTTATTATTATCAAAATATGGATTAGAAACTCCCTTATTTTAAGAAAATAGTTATAAAAAAATAAGAAGAAAAATAAGCATGTATTATCTAGAACATGTTAGTGACCATCATGTTTAGAAGCACTTTTAACTATTCTAAGGAAGATGATCATTCTGCACTTGTTTTAAACCTTCTAATTACTAAGTATATTTAGCTTTTGAACATATTAAATGCTTTCAATGTCCTAGATTACAGAGATTTTATTAGGGTAAAAAATTAGGCTCGATATTTTGTTCATATGCATAGTTTAGCTCATCAATATGCTCAATTTAAGGATTATGGAGGACCTTAGACATCCAATGGATGTTTGTTTTAACATCTTCATTATATAGCTCTTAAAGAGGCTCCAAAGGAGTAGTGAAGAAGGTTCACAACAATGTAAGATTATTTGTGTTTGAAATTGGGACTAAGGAAATACCTTCTTAAGATGTTGTGAATGTTAGTAATCAACTCAAAGAGTTGGTATTACAATTGTTAAACAATCCAAGGTTACATAATCAAGTGAAATCATTTGGCACTCAGAGAAAATGAACAAAAAAAAGACAAAGTATGAAATTAACACATCCAGACATTATCAGGATGTGAGAAAAGATGGACGAAATAATAAGTAACCTAAAGCTAAAGGGTGAAAAAATGGCACAACGTGATGTCAACAGGCCAAGCTCGAGTTGACAAAGCTTCAAACCAAGATTGTTTTATCTTTTAAAAAATTCAACTTCATATCAAGCTTAGACTCAGGCTCAACCTCTGAATTTTTAGTACAATCCAGCCGTACATGTTTTCTTCAAGACAAAATCATTTTATTCCTTAATGATGGGTAAAAATTATAAATAAATAAATGCATATGTTGTCATCTCTACCTTTACTTAGGCATTTTGTTTCCCTAAACTCATTTGTCATCTCTCCACCACTCACCTAACCACTGATTTTCACTAACCTACTCATCAGTTCTCTTCCCTGTTTCTCTTCTTAATTAGGCTCCAACCTCCAGGTAATCACCTCCAAGTTATCATCCTCATCTTTTTTTTACTAGAATTTCTATTTCTAAGCCAACTTAGATGGTGCATGTGAATGTTGTTATCCTTTTTATATGCTAATTATGAATAAAATGTTAGTCCACTGGTTTGGCATATGCTATTTGATTTTTACATCAACTGTGGCTTTTAGTTTCTTAGCTTCTATAGGTAAATAGCAATTCTACAAATACATCTTTTTGCTTATGTATGTATACATTTATGTAATTGTTTTCTATCCATATCTATCTTGTGAGAAAAAAAAATCAAATAATTTATTAAAATTTGTAAAATTTTAATAACATGTTTGACTCATTTCTTGATAATTATGCATCTTTAAATTTTATGTTTACTCAGATTATGAACATGTGTAAATGGGACAAATTTCACAAGTACAAATATCAGCCTTTCCGAGTATGGCCTTGCTCAAGTTTTAAATTATCAAAACTTAATTATGCTTTAGATTATATCGGACCAAAAAGCTCAACCCATAAGGAGCCTAGGCTTGATCCAATCTGTAAGCATCTCTACCTTAAGCAATTGTTAGTGTTAAATCTGACAAGTTGGATTATATCGGACCAAAAAGCTCAACCCATAAGGAGCCTAGGCTTGATCCAATCTGTAAGCACCTCTACCTTAAGCAATTGTTAGTGTTAAATCTGACAAGTTAGCTTTCTCGTAATATGATCTTTGTGTTTCATGTAAACGGTGTCCTTTATTTACTTTCAAGGCCTAGCATAATTAGGATGCTTTATTTACTTTCAAGGCCTAGCATAATTAGGATCATACTAATTTTCAAAATAAAACCTCATTAGGACTTCAAATTCTCAAAAGGCCAAATCAAATGAGTTTTGAAATAATTGAGTCCTCTGCTTAATTCATAGTTGCTTAGTATAAGCCAAGCTTAAAATAATCATTTTCTTATTTCACTTGTTACTTTGTCAATTGTCAAGTGATTGTATGATGTAAGACCTGGAAGATTATTAACAGGAAGACAAGGTTAAAAGAAAATTGAAGTCCCGGAAAATCTCAAAGCTTAAGTCAAGTTCTATGTGCCAGAGCACTGACTCATATTCTTTTCCCACTTCTAAATCAAATTCACATTTTGTTTGGAGCATAGGAACTAGTCACAAACCGTAAGCACGTTCTTTAGTCCCATATCAATTTTAACTTCTAAGCTTTAAAACTCAACACTAGGTATTTCTTTTTAATTCTAATCCCTAAGATTTATTATAGACATATCAATTTCTAAGCATTTTCTTTATTTTAAAGTTTTAAGATTTAGCTCTAATCATTTATTTTTATTTCCATGTCAATTTCATTTCAAGTCATAAGACACATCTCCTTTTATTTTCCCTATTTTAAAGTCTTACTATTTATTTTAAGCATCTAAGTCAGTTCTAACATTTCTTTTTAATTCTAATCCTTAATGGACATATCAATTTAATTTTAAGCCATAAGACTTAAATCTAGGCATTTCTTTTTTTAGGTCAACACGATTATGGATGTTGGTTGGTGCTGGCGTTTTCATTGGGTATCATATCAGCCAGTGGTACATTATATTACCAAGGTAGATTTGAAATTTTTAAAAAATAAAATCCATCTTTTTTCTTACCAACCCTAGGTTCTTCCCTTACCCTATTACACTCACAGGAAAACCGACCATAAAAGAGAGGAGAGTGAAGAGAGAAGACAGCCACCTGCAGCCTCTACAAAAAAAAAAAAAAAAAAAAAAAGTCCAGCCACCAACGTCTCTTGTTTGCAACAGTTCCAATCTCCAACTCCTCTGATCTACTCTCAGCTCCTCTAATCTACCCTTCCCTGCATTCCTAGTTGCTGCTATTGTTCTATGCTGCATCGCCAGCCCTTACTGTCGCCGTCAACTATTACTTGACCCCAACTAAACTGATCTATTGGACCTTGGGCCTAACATATCCGCTAGGATGACCAAGACCAAGTGTTTCTTTTTCTAGCTATTGAATCGGTTTACGCCCACGCATACTCTCCAAACTTAATATCTATGTATTTTATATAATCATATTTTTATGGTATTTCTTTTCAAAAATAAATATTTTTTAAAAACTTTTGTTTTCTAACTATTAAATTAGAGTATGAAACTTATTTGAAATATAAAAACTGATACTAAAATAAATATATTATACTTATTTATTTTTATCGGCATAAATATTTAAGATAATATTAAATAGTAATAATAATAAGTAATTGATATTTAAATATTAATTAAATAAGTTTTGATACACATTTTAATGAGCTCTATTCGAAAAATTAGATTACATGTTTGTTTACTAGAAAGTTAAATTTTAATATTAAAAATAAATACTAAATACTAAAAATTCAAAAATATCAATCTGTGAGGAAAATGCACCTAGTCTGCTGAGTTTATGATTTTTTTTTAAGTTAAAATGAATTGATAAATGGATATCACATTATAAAGACTAACCAGACAAGTGATATCAATTCTATATTGAATCTAAGTAACATGCACATCCTTAATGATGTAAAATCTAAGTACTAAGAAAATAACTTAGTCTTTGTTTATTACAATTTAAAACTTTACGAAAGTATGATATTAATAAAATAAGTAGTTTTATAATTCTAAATTGTTTTGACCATATCAATTTTTTAGAGGATTGATTTTAAGATAAACCAAGTTTGATAAATAAGAGTGAATCGAAAGAATTGACATATCATTTGATGCAATAAATTTAAATGATGATAGTAGTGAGAATTTTGTGTAAAATAAAAATTGGTTTAATACAATTTGAGCAAATATTTGATTGAATAAAGTTTCAGATCTTCATTTCTTCTGTTTTCTTTTAATTTCACTTGTATTTAATGCATATGTTTAATTTTGTATATGTAATATATATATATATCAATAAAATTTTTAACTGTAAATACTTTTATTTCAAATTTCACTTTCTATGTCGTTGTATATCTCAACAAGAACTTTTGTTATAATACTTATAAAGTCATAAAGCTTTATTATTCTTACTATTTGATATTTTTACGTAACTATTCTTTATTGTATGATATAAATTATAATATTTTAAGCGCTTTGTGTTATTTATAGTTTTATATATATATGATGAATAAATAATATTTCCTTATATTAATTATGATTATTATTTATATGTAAAAAATATAAAAAATAATATTAATATAAATAAAGAGATAGTTGTTATTTCAAATTTATATTATTATAATTTTTGAAGACAAAATTGATATAAAATTTAAAAATTATATAGCACAATATATTGAGAGATTATTTTATAATTTTAAAAAATTTAGAAACTATTTTATAATCATAAAAAATTATTCAAAATAATACTTAATATTGAGCTAGTATACTAAAATAGAACCAAAACTAATACCTGTATTAATACGATATTCGTAACATGAAGTTAAATACTCCATTGAAAAACTTTATGAGAGTCTCACGCCTTCAAACAAACGTTGTACAATCCTGTACACCTTATAACTTTTTATTCTTCAATGCATTTATTTAACTTTTCAAAAGTAGAAGAAAGCAAATGTTATTGCTTTTAACTGTTATAAGCCACGGAAACGTCACCCTATACAATTAGCAGTCTGCAGCATGTGATACTGCAATTTAAACCCCGTTCGTTAAATACCCTTGCGCGTTTAAGCTCGAGCTGCTGAAAGGTAAACTGTGGCATTATTAAAAGTTTAGAGCCAATAAAACAAAAAACAAAAAAACTTATTAATGAGTAGACATTCTTCATGTTTGTATTAAGAACACAACGTAACAAACAACAGTTCCTTGGTTCACTTGTCCAACATGACGGTAGTTTCAATTGATAAGGTCGGTATCTTTCCCCCTTCTACTATTTTCTTTAAATCATGCTATTGTTATGTTACAATTCTCTGTGAGGTGTTTATAATAAGTAAAAAATCATTTATGATATTGATATGCACATAAAATAAAATTGATGGTAACTTCATATTTACAGGCCATAAGAACTCTGTTTGGGAGTTGAAATTAAGATGTTTATGACTGAATTCTTGGCTTGCAGCTGCTTCTAAAAAGTTCACGCCCCGAACAAGCGTCGTTAATATTCTAGTGTTGGGCGAATTAGAAATTGACACTTGGAACGGAGGCATTCCATTGTGTCCACCGTTAAAAGCCTCTTCTACGCAGCACGCACCTATTTCGTCCTTTTTCAGGGCTTTGTAAGTTGTCATGATATGATTTTGTTCCGACCAAGAACATCACGAAAAAGAGAGACGTAACGAAATTCACTGTGAAACTGGACTGGGGCCAGCGCAGCTGACAAAACTGCAAGACCCCATTTTCCAGTGAATGTCGTCATTAGTGGTCCTGCCAACCAGATTTCAAATTCATGTTACATGTTTTATCATTTTTAACCAAAACTATTACATATATCCAAGAATTTTTAAAATTAAAGATAATTTCAAATTCATGTTTGATTGCAAGAAATAGCAACAAGTTTTGATGACTTCCCAATCACTCAGCTTCAATTCGTCAAAATGGTTCAGAATTGGGGATTTGACCCTTCTGGATCCTTTAGAATTTAGAACAGAATATAAATCATTTAGATGTGATACTAGGCCATGAAATGAAATGGTTACATGAATGCCAAATCTGATACTTCGACTCTCTACGCTCGCTCATAAGCCGTACAGATCCAAAACATCAAACCTATAAGCACTAGAATATTGTCCGGCTCAACAGTATTAGGCTAATAAGAATAACGGTAAAGGAAGTAAATAGTACAAGATACGATTAAACAACTACCCAAATGTAGAGCTAGAAAGGCATCTAGTTGGCGTTGCCATTGGCTAACTTTGCTCGTTGTGCCGCTGCAGGTTTTCCCTGCGAAGAGTTGAGTTCATCCCAAGCTTCAATCCAAGTGACCATAGCATCCGCTAACTTGTTGAAGTAAGGGTCTACCTTGCCAAGTTTTTCCTTCACTTGCTTAGACAGTTCCAAGTAGCATTGCTGAACAGTGGTGCATTCCTTGGGAAAGACTGTTGACTGGAAAAATGGGATTATCTCTTCCTGCCAGAAAATCCCCTTATACTCCTTTTTCAGGTTGACAAAAGGGTTGCTTGCTTTGCTATGCCAGATGTACGGCAACCCTGTCTTAACACCCCATCCCATATGATCACAAATGACCTAAAAGTCATGAACATTCGAAGTTCCATCATTTAAGCACGACAAATGTCAGGTTTCAATCCTACCAATTAGTAGAAGCATTATCTATCCCATGAAAGGGAAAATCATGTGATTCATAATACTGATTAAACATAATGGAGAGTTGTTCTTTGCATGAACTTTGTGATTATTAAACAGTTGAGGTAAACACGAGGATTATTGAAGAAAATGTACCTTCATGCACCACCCAGCCCACATATCGTCGTAGCGTCCAATTGGTTGGCCATCACCCATAAGACCAAAGTACATTGCAGGTCCAATCAACTCACGGTCAAATGCCAGATTCATGCCACACATAGGGAACAAGGTTCCCTTGGGAATTGTCAGAACAGCATCAACATACCTGGGAAAAGTCAAATAAAGTGAAACTAATGAGCAAAGTGCCATGGAATCCTTCATGATTATGAATTCTCCCGTTTCTAGATCCCAATACCTTGTATTTCTCTCCTTAGGCTTCACAAGTTGGGTGGGAGCATCATAATCTGGGATGTTGAGCCAGAGACCATGAGAAACAGCAGTAGTGACACCCTCTCGGAGGCTGAAAGGATATCCACGTACAAAGTCCACACCTTCTCTGAATGGATCGTAAAGAGTATTGAAGAAATATGGAGTTGACGGACTTAGCAGGTTCTTTATATGCTGTTCCAATGCATTGATCTCTTTGCCTGACGGATCTTTGGCGACCTGCAGTGAACAGAGATTTCTGAGGACAAACAAAAAGTGGAGCTAAATTTACTAAAGAACAAGTTTTGACCATTATCCAACACTTATTCTTTGAACTTTCTTATCAGTTAGCTCCATTAAGAACTATGATTTAAACAAGTGGTACCATCAGATCTGGCATCACGCTTTCCTCAAAAGAAGAAAAGAACAGTAAAATACTGTCCAAGTGACGAACTCATTGGTTTTGTGAGCAGCCGTTCGGTCATTAGTTTCTCTACCATGTTAATGAGACACTATCCGAGGCTCTCCGTTAGGTTCTTAAAGACTCGACAATTTCATAAATATCTTGAATGATGCTATTGTTTGAAATCTGTATTGACAGTTCGTAACTTGTTTCAGTTTGCAGAACAAAGTCAAAAACATGCTAAGTTTGAGACAAGAGAATCATTATCAATGTGGTAAAGAAACACTTCCAGACTTGCCTCAAGCAACATCTACAACTTTAATGATATAAAAAGTACAACTCTCGGAACTTCAAAAGTACGAGCCATGCGCATAAACACAAACTTTTAAAGATCACAGGGACTCCCAAAAAGCGTTCGAATCGCTTAAATCTTCTTATATGAATGAAGCATAAAAAAACAAAACATCAAGTTAGAAGAGAAAAAAGTTAAATGATCAAAGTTCAAATTTTCCAATTACAGTAAACCAGCAGAGTCGGGGGACGGGTTCTTTGACTTCATTCCAGAATCAAACACAATTAGATCCAAAAACCTCTTAAAAGAAGAGAATTCATGAAAAGTGGAGTCATGAATCGGCTGATCCGAAAAGAGGGAGTGGGAGAATGAGATCTTACAAAGCAATCGTCATCAATGGTGAAGACATACTTCTTCTTAGAGACCATGTAGCCAAAGCAGCGACAAGCAGAGTCCTTGAAGGAAATGCAAGAGGCCTTAGGACCCAAAATCCTGTTGATATCATTCCTGTTGTAGAGTTCATAATCAAAGCCCTCAGGGACTTTGATTGTCTTTGATGGGTCACCATCTTGTACTATGATCAAGTGATATGGCTCAAAAAATGGTCTCCACATATCCAAAAAATCGAGGTTTCGAATTGTGGGTATCACTATATCGAGCTCATCTTTCAACAGGGGAATAGGTTTGATCGACGATCCTGCCATTGTTGGAAGATTGAGCAACAAATTGGCGGGATCTAATATACAAAGGAGAGTTTGTTCGTGACTCTGGGCTGTTGTGTGCGTCTAATATATAGAAGGGTTGAGGGGTAAATGTGGAATAAAAAGTAGCTTGTTTTTAACTCTTTAGGTCTTTCCGATTACGAAAGGAGTGAAAGAAACAGAAAGATGAGACTGCCAGAGTGCTTGATCTGTTCTTTTTTGAATTTGAACCTAGAGAGGGACGTAACAGTTTCCACCGTCCTTTACGGATTCTACTAAAGTGAACTGAAGCCTGAAGGTCAATTTGCTGGCCTTGGATTTTTCTTGAGTTAAGATATTGTATGTTGAATCAAATAGCCTCGGTGTCATACATATTTTCACTATTAAAATGAATTCATGGTATGTATAAGTTTTTGCTTGTACAATAAATATGATAAAAAATAAATTCTATATTAAATAGTTATACTTTGTAGCTTGAGTATATTTACTGTTTTATATATTACAAATGAAAGTTATCTTAATCATAACTAAATATTAAATTTTATTTATTTTTATTTAAATTTGAAATAACTTCAAATAAAACTAACAATTTTCAGATTAAAATTTTCTCACTATATTTGATAAATTGTTACTATCACATTTTAAATTTCTTCTTAACTTATGGTATAGCATGAGCATCCCTACTGAATAACTGTAAGAGGTTTTCAATTATTTTTTAACTCTTTGTAATCTACATATAAATACCAATAACATGTAACAATAAATAGGATATAAAAAATATTATGTCATTCATTTAAACTTTCTAGTTTTTTTTTTTATTCTTTCTTCATTTGTAGAGTTGCCAACGGCATTTATAAATTTAAGATAGTAAAAAAATTATTAAAAAAGAAAATAAAAAATTTCTAAATAAATTGTGTATATATGTGTATGTAAGTAACTAGCTATAGTTTTTCTAGCTATTAATATTAACAATAATATAGAAATATTTAGATATTAAATGAATTATTTTTCAGTAAAAACTTTAAAATACTGATATTCGGAAGTAGTAATTTTGTTTTATTAAACACGTTTTATTTCCTAAAGAACATTAAAGAAAAGTCAAATTAAAACTTAAAACTTAAAACTTAAAATTATAATATAATTTTAGTAATGATATCAAAAGACTTTAAAGCATCCCGGTCAATTTTGGAAATAGAAATTCAAAACTTTCATTTGTTTCATTAACGGTAAAATGTGTATTCTTAACATTAACATTTTCTTAATTTGAACCCTAGCATTTTAAAAAAAAAATTAATAAACGTAAAATTTGAAGAAATTAACTATTTGTTAATTAAATGATATATCAATAGTATTATTTATTATTTTTTACACTTACATATTATATAATATGACTATTTTATATTTTAAAAGTAAAAAATAGTTTTATTTTAAAACATGTTGCTTCCTTAAAATCTCACTGCCTGTTTTTGTATTGAATTTGTGTCCATCACATAAATGACGTAGAACTTTCGAATTCACGTAAGATATTTAATTTCCCTTCGGAGCTCATCAATTGAGATGGCGTTTCTATCATTGGGTAAAGCACGATTATTATAGACTCGAGAGCTCGCCGAGGCTCATTGAGATTTCACGTTTATATGAGAGATTAAACTGGTGCTAGGATAATTTGGTAATACTTTCTGGGATTGAACCAGAAAATGCACTTCTTGACGAGCCAAGGTACTAGAGATTCGAAGGAATGCCACCGAAGATTTCTCCAACTAGGTGGTTTTGGGCTACGTTTAGAATTTGGAGGTTGGTAAGGATACCCATCCGTGGGGAGAACATTATTTATAATACAATAAAATGTAAATTGATGTAGAAGAGATAGAAGGATTGATAATATAAAATACTCAAATGTTGTTTGAAAGAAGATTTCATAATATTATATAGTAAAATATTATTTATTATTGTATGCTACTGGTTAGAGTATAGGAGATCTATTGTTTAGTGGAGATAGGAAAGAACCTTCCATAAGTTATAGTTGCTGGTTTCCTTGCATTTCATTTGATTTCGATAGGATTGTGGGCTAGGTGCTATGTTATAGCTGCTTGTGTCCTCAGAGGCACTAGTTGAGTGAACTCTTTTGCACATATTTTTATTTTTTTTATATAAATTATTATGAATTATTAAAAAAATATTGTTTATCATTTTACATTTCATCTTAAATTCACCAAATTAGAAGTAACTTATTTTTACTGCTTACGATGAAATGACATGTAACGTGAAACTTTCCTCTTTTATCTTATGCTATTATAAACTTTCTTCTCAAATAATGAAGTAATATTGCATTTCATTCTATTATATTAATAACCACTCGATCAAACATAGACTAAGCATTTGTTATAATAGAAGTGTATACAAAGTTCAGTCATCACATTTGATTTTTTCGTACAAATACAATAGAAAATCTCTGGTCTCATATGTTTCGTAGCTTTTCAATTATAATTAGTTGAAGCATTCATGTCCACTCGATCAAACATAGACTAAGCATTTGTTATAATAGAAGTGTATACAAAGTTCAGTCATCACATTTGATTTTTTCGTACAAATACAATAGAAAATCTCTGGTCTCATATGTTTCGTAGCTTTTCAATTATAATTAGTTGAAGTATTCATGTCTCCTTGTTTCTTGTACTCTCCTAATTAGTATATAGATTTATGATATATGTAAATTCTAAAATATGAAATTTTAACATTTTCAAAATATTTCATATCAGAGATTTATTTTTATATTTAAATAAAAGATAATTTTTAAGTCACGCATATCTTTTGTCTGTCTAATTTTCCGGGCCTCTTTTCTACTTTTTATGCTCACATCCACTAATTGTTCTTGTGCTTATTCAAGCTTAAGTTAATTATTAATTGGAAATAGAGATTTTTTTTGCATAAATGCATGTACAGTCTTTCTAACTTTCTCTCTGCTTTGAGTTAAATCTATACACAATTTTATACAGGATACTTGCGGAAACAATTTGTGGATACCTCGTTTAGGATTAAAACACCAGAGGCTTGAGTTTCGTTTGAGGCTTTTTTTTTTTAATGCGATAAGGTTGATATAAAAGAAGTTTATTCCTTTATTTAATGGAAGCTTTGTTCAGTGAGTCCTTTGTAAGCAGAAAAGGTGAAATAAAAAAACAAAGACTACGGTTGCAGATTCAATCCTGAAAGTGTATTTACCAAGAAAGTGAAAGAATAAGGATATGAACTGTAGAGACGAGAGGTTGTCGGCAGGCTGCCAGCCAAATCCTTTGTCACCGACACTCTTGATTGTTTTTAGCAATGAGGGTAGGGAAATGAGACCCACCGCTGGTTCTTACTCTTATCGCAATTTGCTCTAGAATTCAGACAACGTTATTTTCTTATGGAAAGTAAAGTAGGGATATTATGTTAGAGCATATATAAAACCAATTGAGTTAGCCTCACACAACAGCTTAAGCTATTGTAGTGAAATGGTCTCTTAATATACTAAACCAGAGTTAATTTCCAAAAAAAATTGATTTGCTGCATTAAAGGTCACGGGCAGAAAATATTACATTCCTAAACTATTGGGTAAAACGAGTGTGGGAAATGTGTTTTAGGAATTATGTTAACATCTTGTTCCAAATAAGGATGACAGTTTCTCACAACAAATTTCGGCTTTTTGTACTATATTGCGATTCGTTTAGACATTTTGGCATATGTTGGGAAGTAATAACAGGACAAATTTTTTTAAAAAAAAGTTAAGATTACTACTCACATGTCAAACTTGAACAAATTATTTTTTTCTCTTTTAACCTTTTTCGTGTGTAACTCAATAAGTTCTTAAATATAAATTATAACTTTAAATTTTACTTAAGATTAGATAAATTAGGCTTTTAATTTATTTTTAATCTTTAATTAAATAATTGATATATATAAATCAAGATTGACATCTAGTAACGCATCATTACTACTTAAATATTAGGAATGTCAAAATAATTTTGACTAATCTTTTTATACATTTTTTTTCATAAATTCAATCATTTCATCATATAAAATTCTGATTAGACATAAAGTATAAATTAATATATACTTTAATTGAATTCAATCATATTAGTTCTCTGACATTAATAATTGATTTTATTAACAACCTTTAAAAACTATTTTCAAAGTGTCATTTCATCATGACTAAAGATTTCTTAAATCAATATTAATTGAAAATAATAGAACATTCTCTTTAATCACCTTAGCATGATGAATCTTATATTAATCATTCAATTATCTCTATATAATTCATACTATATCTAAGGCCATTCTTGACATTTTATAGACCCTGGGCAAAGTAAAAAAAAAGGCCCCAAAATAGGAGCCCTTTTGTTGTTTTCCACTTTTGACCCTCGTAAAAAACAAAATGAAGCAAGATAGGGACCCTTTTTGTTGATTATTTTGTTCTCCATAAGAGTGGACCTTGAGCAGGTGCCCTTCCTACCTTTGCCCAAGGCCGGGCCTAACTATATCTAATGACTAACAATTAAGTAAACTTTGACTAGGGTATGTTTTAACTAGTATTGAAAAATATAAATTCTTATATGAAATACTTTGAAGATCTCAAGTCAAAGAATTATTTATACAATTATCATCACTTTGAAGATCTCAAGTCAAAGGATTACTTATATTATCATCATCCATAAGATTACAAGTAATATTGCAAATGAAATTCTTATAGTGGGTTAGTTTAATGAATTGTTTTTAAATAAGCATCTATATGTTTGTTTGAATATCCTCCTACAAAACTAGGAACAATTTGAGGATAATATATAATATAATATGAATATAATAATTATGATATCATAATAATTTCATTTAGAGTAAGTTTATCTCATAGACTTTATCTTATACATAGGTTAAATAAACGAATATATATAATATTAAAAATGTCTTTAAATAATTATGTCATGAAATTATAATCAATCGATTGGTAGTAGGATATAGACCAATAATAAATTCTAGGTAGAGGATAACAAGTTTTTAAACAAAAAAGAAAAAAAGCATAGAAGATTTAAATATATAAGTACATACAAAATGAAGTTTGGTAATAGAAGAATGTGGAATGCCAACATAGTAGAATTATGTTATATAAACAATAATAAATGAAGTAAATTTAATATTTATATGTAAAGGGTCTAACTAATTAATAACATAAGTTTACTATTTATTGTATTTTCATAATTTCCTAATTTGTTTGAGAGTAAGAGATGAAAAATAATATCTTGTTGAGAAAATATATAACATAATAGAAATAATAGGATAAAATAAACAAAAATACAAGAAGTTTTCAATGAGATTCGATGATTTTGATGTGCTTACAACCTTAATAGTTAAGAGCAATTAATTCATTATTGAATAATTATGATGATAGTTACTTATATTAGGTTTATAATATACACATACATACATACATACATATATATATACATATAATATAAGTAACTACCATCATAATTATTCAATAATACATGTATGTATATATGTATGTAGACCCTAACTAGTACAATTATATTTAAATAGCCTCTTATCAATCCAATCTTATTTTAAACATAACTCTAATAGATTTAAAATTCTTTTATGAGTTTAAAATCTACTAAATAAGGTTGTTCATCATAAGTACGAGCTAAGATATTAGTTTTTCTCATACATAGGCATGAGCTTAGTCATGCTTGTGTCCCAAAATATGCATCCTTCTATTTCTTTGTAGCTAAACTATGATCGTGTTTCAAGTCATGAATCTCTTCATTTTTTCTACATTTGGATACGACATATGACACGACTATTTCCTAGACTGTATCTACCACAAATAAACCTCCATCATACCAACATACCCTTTTCTTCAACTCTACATTCATATATGATTTCTAAATAGGAATATGCCCTGGGACATGCCATGTTCTAGGTCCTATTCACTCAAAGACTTTCAAGAAATGCCCATTTTCTTTTTCAAAACACTCCAAACTACACATATGTATACAAGCCATACACAATAATCTTCACCTTGGTGAATATACTCTATATATGTTGGGTTGATTCTATGTCTAATATTAGGGACATTAATCAACCCTAAAAAATTTTTGAACTTATTTATATTATCTAGTTTTATCAACAAGTTGTCAAAAATGTAGGCACCGTTGTGCCAACCAACTTTGAAACTTTCCCATATGTTCTCCGCCTATAAATAGGCAGGAAATGAAGAGAATATACATCACTGAAGCAAGTAGAAGAGAAAAAGAGAAAGTGAGGTGAGAGAGAAAGAGAGAGCAAAAATATTCTGTGTATTGTTTGAGTGTGATTTTTCCTTGTAATTCTTCAGTTTTTCTTAGTAGTAAAAGTTTTCTATCCTTGCCTGTAGTTTTTACCCTAATTTGGAAGTTTTTCAAGTAAAATTTGTATATTTTTTACTATTCCTCTCAGTCCTATTTAGCTGCGAATCTACTCTAATCCGGTCGATTTTCACAACAAATGGTATCAGAGTGAGGTCAGAAAATTACGACGAATTTTTTGACGTAATCTGTCCGGAGTTCTGATGACACAGTGAAAGTTGATAAATAGTAACCTCAAAGGCGACAACTGTTCATTCATTTAATTTTGTATTAAACTGTGTAGTTACTATAATTCAAGTATACAGTACTATTCATACATATGGCATTATTCACGTGTATATTACTATTCATACATACGGTACTATTTACGTGAAATAGTGGGAGCTAAATTGTGTTCGTGATAGAAGCAATGGCAGCAAAATTTGAGATTGAGAAGTTCAATGGGAGTAATTTCTTATTGTGGAAGTTGAAGATAAAGGCAATCTTGAGGAAAGATAATTGTCT
>JANVCQ010000003.1:22128221-22143038 GCA_025531925.1 Erythroxylum plowmanianum
GTAGAGAGAAGTCGACACAGCGATTTTATACTGGTTCATCCCAAACCGTGGGCTACGTCCAGTCCTCAGAAGTCTTTTTGAGATTTCACTATCTCTTTAATGATTATAAGTATTCTTTCTGAGCCTTTTCAGGTCTCTACACTCAGTATTCTTTCACTCTTAGCCTCTGCAGGCTATCTGTTCTACTTGCTTACAAAAAGAAAATACAATCACTGTTACAGTAATACTAACTCTTAGCTTCTTCGCTCAATGATTTCTCAGACAAGCTTTTTTCATTTTTGTGCGCGTAAGTCAACTAACTTTTTCAAGTCCGTTTGCAATCTTCGACTTTGACTCTTATTTATAATCTTCATTTGTAACTGCTTCTTGATTCTTACTTCTTGAATCTTGAAAGAAACGGTTAATCAGTTGAGTTCTGTAACTAACTCAGACTGACTCTTGCGTCTGCTTTTGTTTCTTCGTCTATTTTTCTACTCTGCGTTTGCTTTCGCATTTTCCGTCTGTATTTCATTCTGCGTCTGCTTTTGTATTGTTCGTTTGCTTTTCATATTATCCGTTTGCTTTTTATTGTCCGTCTGCTTTTCATAATGTCCGTCTGCTTTTCGACTTCGTCTGCTTTTCAGATCTCTCCGTCTGTTTTTCCTAATATCCGTCTGCTTTTCGTAATGTCCGTCTGCTTTTCGACTTCGTCTGCTTTTCAGATCTCTTTGTCTATTTTTCGTAATGTTCGTCTGCTTTTTAGATCTCTCCGTCTGTTTTTCGTAATGTTCGTTTGCTTTTCGTAATGTCCGTCCGCTTTTCGACTTCGTCTGCTTTTCAGATCTCTCCGTCTGTTTTTCATTCTAATTATTTATTCTTCATCAAAATCATATATGTAAAGTCATTTGGACTTAACAACACTATCCTTCTGTGAGCATTGCATTGTGAGTAAGCAACATCGATTGAAGCTCAACACATCAAAGTTTAGAAGCAAAGAAATTCTAGACTTGATTCACTCTGAAGTATGGCAAGCACCAATTATGTCCATAAGAGGAGCAAATTTCTTTGTATCATTCATTGATGATTATTCTAGGAGATGTTGGGTGTTTCCTATCAAGAGGAAGGCAAATGTATTTCCAACTTTCAAATTTTACAAAGCGCGGGTAGAACTCGAATCTAGTAAGAAGATCAAGTGTTTACGCTCAGATAATGGAGGCGAATACACTGGGAAAGAATTTGATCAATTTTGTAAGCAAGAAGACATCAAAAGGCAGTTCACGATGGCATACACTCCTTATCAAAATGGAGTAGCAGAGCAGATAGAACTCTGTTGGAAAGAGCAAGAGCGATGTTGAGAACTGAAAGCTTAAATAATAAATTCTAGGCAGAAACAGTCAATACTGCATGTTATATGGTGAATCGAGCTCCATCAACTACAATTGAGTTGAAGACACCGATGGAGATGTAGGCTGGTAAACCAGTGGATTATTCTAACCTCCATATATTTGGAAGTCCTACCTATGTGATGTTCAATGCCCAAGAAACTATAAAGTTGGATCCAAAATCTAGAAGATGTATTTTTTTAAGGTATGCTGAAGGTGTGAAGGGGTATCGTCTATGGGATTCCATTGCCCACAAGATTGTTATCATCATGGATTTTATCTTCACGGAAGATAAGGAGCAAGAGCAAGCAAAAAATGCTGGCACTATATAAGAGAATCCAGAAACTACAACAGTACAAGTGGATAGGGAAGTTGATCAAAATGATTCTTCTGAAGCTGCACCAGAGCACGAGGAGCAAGAATCAGTTGAATATGATATTCCAAATACTCGGCGACCAACTCACATGAGAAGAGCACTGAGTTGGCACTCAAATTATATTTTGGAGAGCAATATTGCATACTGCCTTTTAACTGAGGATGGAAAGCCATCAACTCTTCAAGAAGCAATGACTAGTTCAGATGCATCTCAGTGGATGGTAGCAATGCAGGAAGAAATTGAAGCTCTGCATAAGAATAAGACATGGGAGCTGGTATCACTACTGCAAGGAAGAAAGTCTATTGGCAATAAATGGGTTTACAAGATCAAACGGAGTGGTGATGATCAAGTAGAGCGATATCGTGCTAGATTGGTGGTAAAAGGATATGCTCAGAAAGAAGGTATTGATTTTAATTAAATATTTTCTTTTGTGGTTCAACTCACTACAGTTCGAGTAGTCCTGGCAATATGTGCTATATATGACTTGCATCTTGAGCAGTTAGATGTAAAAACTGCATTTCTTCATGGAGATCTTAAAGAAGAAATTTATATGCTTCAACCAGAAGGTTTTGAAGAAAAAGGAAAAGAGAACTTGGTTTGCAGGTTGAACAAATCTCTATATGGTTTAAAGCAGGAGTCGAGGTGTTGGTATAAGAGATTTGATTCCTTCATCATGAGTCTTGAATACAGCAGACTGAATGCAGACCCTTGTACATATTTCAAGAGGTTTGAGAAAGATGATTTTATAGTCTTGCTATTGTATGTAAACGACATGTTGGTAGCAGGCCCCAATAATAATCGTTTCAAAGAATTGAAGGCACAGTTGGCTAGGGAATTTGAAATGAAAGACTTGGGACCAGCAAACAAGATTCTAGGAATGCAAATTCATCAAGATAGAAATAATAGGAAGATTTGTCTTTCTCAAAAGAATTATTTGAAGAAGATCTTGCGGCGATTTAACATGCAAGATTGTAAGTAAATTTTTACCCCTCTTTCTATTAATTTCAAGTTATCCTCAAGTATGAGTCCTAGCAATGAAGAAGAGAGGATGGAGATGTCTCGATTACCGTATGCATCAACAGTGGGGAGCTTAATCTTCGCTATGATTTGTACAAGACCAGACATTGCACATGCAGTGAGAGTTGTTAGTAGATACATGATGAATCCTGGTCGAGAGAATTAGAATATTGTTAAGAGGATTCTCAGATATATCAAGGAAACCTCAGATGTTGCATTATGTTATGGAGGATCAGATTTTACTATCAAAGGATATGTTGATGCTGATTATGCAGGTGATCTTGATAAAAGTAAATCTACTACAGGATATGTGTTTACACTAGCTAAAGGAGCTGTGAGTTGGATTTTAAAACTGTAGTCAGTTGTGGCTGCGTCAACAACAGAAACAAAATATGTAGCAACTACACAAGCAAGTAAAGAAGCAGTGTGCTTGAAGATGTTGTTAGAAGAACTTGGGAATAAATAAGAGAATATTACTCTGTATTGTGATAGTCAGAGTGCTTTGCTTCTTACTAAGAATCCAACATTTCATTCAAAGACAAAATACATTCGAGTTTAGTATCATTTCATTCGTGAGAAAGTGGAAGAAGGAATGGTGGGTATACATAAAATTCATAAAATGGATAACCTGGCATATTTTATGACAAAAGCAATCAATGGTGACAAGTTTATGTAGTGTCGATCCTCGTTTGGTCTGACAGAGACGTAAGCAACATAAAGTGGAAAGGTAGAAAGAATAATGTGAAGATCTGATTGACAGTCAATCAAATCTTCAAGTGGGAGAATTGTCAAAAAAGTAGGCACCGAAAATGATGCCTACCAAAATTGACAAAGAAATGGATATAGTAGGCACCGTTGTGCCCACCAACTTTGAAACTTTAAGGGGATAACTGGCCAAATGGCCAGCCATCCCATATGTTCTCTTGCCTATAAGTAGGCAGGAGATGAGAAGAATATACATCACTGAAGCAAGCAGAAGAGAAAAAGAGAGAGTGAGGTGAGAGAGAAAAGAGAGACCAAAAATATTCTGTGTATTGTTTGAGTCTGATTTTTCCTTATAATTCTCTAGTTTTTCTTAGTAGTAAAAGTCTTCTATCCTTGCCAGTAGTTTTACCCTAATTTGAAGGTTTTTCACGTAAAATCTGTGTATTTTTTACTATTCTCTTCAGTCCTATTTAGCTGCGAACTTGCTCTAATTCGGTCGATTTTTACAACACAAGTCAGTTGCATTTTTCATAGTGTGAACCTTTCCTAATAAGACATGTCTAGATGCAATTGGCTCTCTAATGAAACCTCACTTTTACTTGCTTAATCCTTCAATGATGCAATTGATTATTTACCAAATAAATGGAACCTTAACTATCACAATGTATTCAAATTCCACCTTAATCGATTCCCACCTCCTTCATTAACCCTTAGTCATAATGCTTCTTTAGTAATCTCATCCACTGTCATATACTCTACTTCAATTGTTGACAATGCCACCATATATCGTAAAATGTATTCCCACTAGATAAACCCTCTTACACGAGTAAAAACATGCTCTATGGAAGGCTCATGTTATTTAAATCTCCAGCATAGTCTGAATTCATATATTTGAAAACCAAAAGATCACCTTGTTAACTGATAAACATAATTCCATGGTTTGACGACATACCTCTCAAATACCTAAATATCTATTTGCTTGTTTTCTAATAATGTTTTCAAGTTTTGATATGTACTTACTGACTTGATTAACAACATGCCCTAAATTTTTCTTGGCACAAACCATTACATACATTAAACCCCCAACAAGGTTATCATATTGTACCTTAGATATATCATCAACTTTTATATCTATTTTTAGCACTAATCTAGGAAAATCCAAAAGTAATTTACTAATGGAGTAATCAAGTGTTTAGTCTTGCTCATTCCAATTAAGCCCAATACCATCTCAATGTAGTTGGATTAAGATAACCACAATTTCCAAAGCTTTTATCTATTTAGATCTCCACTTATAGCAGCAACAATTTCCTAAAGCTTTTATCAAATTAGTTCTCCACTCATGATATGTTTTTAGCATATTGTAATTCCTTTATCTCAAATTCCTTTTGTAACAAGGTCTTTAGTTAGTCAAATCATGAATACTCTTTACAATAATCAATATATCATCCACATAGTAGTAAAAAATAAATAATCCACCATCAAGTCTCTTAACATATTCATAACAATCTTAGTCATATTCCTCGTAACTAATTTGAATTATATAGGAATGAAACCTTTTATACCAATATCATAGAGTTAAACTTTTTATGTCAGCCAAAAATTTTAAAATATAATATATGATTTATAATATGATTAAGTTAATATAAATTTTAGGCAATGTATAAAATTATAGAGTACTTTAGTTAGGGAACGAGATGCTTGGGAGGGAAAGATACAACTTGATTCATAATTGCACGTAGTTTTCATGTACGTTCCTTACTATTAATGAGTTATAGCATTTGAATGATGTCTTTGACAACTCTTAAACGTGAAAAGCTTCACATGTCACACGCCCTGCTTCACTTCGTATTTCCATCTTATGATATGATTTGTGCCCTTTAAAATATGTGTAGTCCCTTCTACATGAGTTTGGACGCTAAACATCACTTCCTTACATGAAAAATGTGACTTCGGCATGCATCTGATGTCGAACCGCATTCAAATCTCAGGTCTTCAATTTAGTATGTTGTCATTATAATTTCGCTTTTGGTTTATAAGGTAGAGAGTGAACTGCACAACATTCCTGCTAGTTTATGAACGCACGTTAATTTCTCTAATTACTTAAAACCGTCATTAAATATTGATGATTTTGACGTTTTATCTAGTTATTTATTTGCTCAACCTAAATCTTTATAGTAAAGGTCACTTTGATAGTAATGAAATTTTCAAAACGTTTTTGACCATATTGCCTAAAATTGTAAAATACAAACTGCTACTATCTGTGGATGCCGACAGGCTAAAGTCTTGTAAAATTGATTCACATACATATTTAACAGTGGCTCGTCTAAGTTGTTTAAATTTGTTTGTCTAATGCTTTTCTACCAAACCTGTAAATGGATTCATTTCATTAAAAGAGATGATTCTGAACATATAATAAAACTTTTAGCCGGTGGGTTTATTTAATGCAAGCTTTTCCCATTTGAAGATGACGGGCATATCGAAACAAAAAGTAAATAATAAAAAGGGATAACTTGCAGGGATTTCAGATATGACATCATACCAAACTGAGTCTTAAATTGAACAATGTATTGTAGTAGATCAGCAAAGGTTTTCCAAAGAGCCAGATGGAGGTTTAGAAGAATTAAACGTAGCAGTTGAGGCTGTACTGGGTCCATAGCGAGTTAATGGGCTTTGATCTTTATTACATGGAAAGGATGCAAAAAAAAAAAAAAAAAACAGGTCTTTTGGAGAATGAGACCCAAAAGTTTTCTTTGCCTGGGGTCCAATAGATAGGAAAAAGTTGCAAGAAACCAAATTTATGCTCCTTGTGGCTTAAAACAGTTCCTATTGTAGCATAATCATTAATCGGACATACTTCTATGAAGACACTCCAGCAATTGAGTTATCTGGGAGATGAAATCAATAGCAATTGGTTGCCAAATCGTCTGTTTATTCATAAATTGGTAATTTCTTAAAGATCTATGGAGTCATGAAACCAAAATGTGGACATTGGTCAAAGAAGAAGATGACATAGCTCTTAAAGTTATCGCCGACGGCATTAATTCAGGAATTTAGACACTTTTATATGCAGTCCTTTTGGAGCTTCAACTCTAGGGAACTTCAGAATTTCTTCTCCTCCAACTTCCTCCCAGCTGCCAATTTTGAAAAAGTATGATTCACAAATACTACAAAAGAGAAGAATACCAATGAGAATTAAAACTCTTGTGTAGCTAACCTGTATTTCGTTAGAAAATAATGAAGAAAAATGGCAATCTTGACTATGCCCAATTCCTTTCCAGGACACAGCCTGGTTCCTCCCCCGAACAGGAAGCAATAGTCGTGAGACTCCAATTTTTTATCCTGTCGTGATACCATATTTCAGCTTTAAGTCTGATAAGCATGTACAAGAGGACTAACCATTCGACCTAGTGGCTCAGAATGAGAGCATATCAAAAATATGTTTTTGTTGTTGATAGTCTTTTTGATTAACCCAACAAAAAAAAAAAGAAAAAAACCCCCGAAAACTAGATCTACAAGTCACGTACCTCCAACCATCTCCATGGATTAAAGGTGAAAGGGTCTGGATAGAGGAAGAGGTCATAGTTAATCTCCCTTGTATAAACATATATTCTCCATCCTTTTGGAATGACAAATCCTGAAAAAATCAATCCAAGTCTTCAGTTTTTTGCTACAACGCTCAAACTTGATTTGTTAATAGCAGCAAGAAACATGTTAACGTACCGTCCAAATCAATATCTTCCATTGTTTTCCTCAGTACTCCATTAACAACTGTAGCCAATCTTGAAGTTTCAAAGATCACCTGCACCATTGCAATCATTAACATGTTTAGATATTGCCAATATTCTTAAGCGGAAATGCTTCAAAACCATGTGCTGATCCTATTTAAACTTACAGCGCGCGTAATCCTCATGGACTTGTAGTCATCCCAGTCAATCGGGTCATATTCATTTTTTCTTTTTTGGATGGCATGATGCTCTTTCTGGTTGTATTCAGAAAAGTCGTTAGCGTTCTCGAGCAGGTACGATGACGATACAGTATGTGAAACTTGAAGGTCAGTAAATATGACTCACTCTGATTTCTAAAAGTGCTCTAGGATGGTCATATAGATACTTCAGGGCCATCATTGTTGTAGTTGACACTGTTTCATATCCTGAGTACAGGATTGTAACGACTTGCTCGTATATTTGTAGATCGGTCAACCGGTATTTACCATCCTGATTCATGAGATCGCCAAGAATGTCACTTTGAACTTTTGGAGAAGCTCTTCTTGAATCAACAAGTTGTTTCAAGAACTTCATTACTTCTTTTCTTCCCTGTAAAGGAAGTCAGCTCCACATGAAGTTTTCTGAAATTTGTTTTATTTAAACGAAAAGATGGCGAATGTTCTGTCAGGAATTAGAGATTAAGTTTTCAATGAAAAACCTGTAAGCCCTTGTGGTAGATTGTGCCTGGAATGTTGATTGGCAGAGACAATACACCTGCCACCAGTTTATCAAACGACCTTTTGAAGTTCTTTTTAACCAAATTTGATTGATCTTGTCCGAGAATCTGGTCGAGAGCCACTACAAATGCCATCTGGGAGTGAACATAAAATAGAAGAAAATGGAAGGGTTCAAAATAAAAAGATTGAAAAACCCTGTAAATTTAGAGCATATTTTTTCTTTTTGCACTTGTTCATCTTTATTTGTTTAAACGTCACTGTCATTGGGCCATTGATGAAATCTAGTGCACATCAAATGTGTGACCTAGAGCTACCTATCATCTCTTTGGATCGTTGCACTTCTTCCACGGTAGGTGATTCTTGCTGGCATTGGCCATGAAAACTAGTTGTGACTCATACTAGAGACAACAGAGATCCACAAGGCATAGTTTTATGTATTCTTTTCCTTTCAAATTGTTTTCTGCTCTTTTGTCCTGATTGCAGCTATGAAGATAGAACATATGATAGAGACATCAAAACAGTGAAAGAGATTGTTTTGCATTCCCATGAGGACTAGGACTTGTAAACTACAGGAGACAGGAACACAGACTGAGACATCTAAACTTGAGTTTTGGAATCAATACCTCTTCAGTTTTTTCCTGGATATCAATGGTTTTCTCTTCCCAGTTTGCCGTAAATGATCTCATAGACTTGTCTACCTTCATCAACAGATCGTGTTTGATTACTGAAGGGCCAACAAGAGATAAGAGTGACCCTCGAAGGTACTTGTGCGCAGAACCATGAACTGCTGCAATGTTGGTTGCGCCTAGTACATCCAAGGTAGACTGTGGATAGCCAGGAACAAGTCCTTTCGATTCATTCATAAGAATAAATCTGTTGAGCTTCGGATCCATGGAAATAACTGTAGGAGAGCCCAATATGTGTGTCTGGAAGAAACTTCCATACCTGTCAGGAACAGGCAATCGTATAACAATTATCACGTACTCTCTACCATTTAAGTTTTACCTATAATTAGAACTATACCGCTTAAAACAAACATGCAAGCAAGATGAATGTTAAGACTAAGAGATAGGCATGGTGCATTTTTAAGTTGTCTCATAGGAGACTTCTATTACTGTCGAACCTGATAGAATTGTCATCTCCCTGTAAAATGTGTAGTCTGCTTTTCCAATGGAACTGCTGTTTTTTTCCAAATGTAATAAGTACTTGGTAGGCTCCAAAAAGAATTTTCTTTGCTACGGAGTCAACTTTTCTGTTTATAAAAGAAAGTTCATTTTATACCTCAACTAGTCATCATACAGTATAAAGAACTGACAGAAGCTGAAGTGCTCTCTTCTTCTTTTCTAGGCTACTTTAATTTAATAGCGATAGTAATTCAAAAGCACTTGTTTTAGTGAACAAGAAACCATTTTTGCATGTCAATCAACACTAATGTAAAGAGTTGGGAAGTACCAAACGCTAAATAGAGAAACCATATCCACCATGAAAGAGCTGGAAACTTGAAGGGTGAAAGCAAGAAGATAACGTTCTAACAAGAGAGAACAATTAAAAGGAAAACAATACACCAAAGAAAAGTATCCATACCTCGCTCTCCGTCTCTTCATGAAATCGGGTCCATACTTGAGAAATTCTATTGTCTCGCCAAAAACTGGCCACCCCATTGTTCCTGGAGGCAGCCCTTTTCTTCTATACCTCATGTCGTTCCATTTCAAGATCAGAGCAAAGAAGACACAGAGACCTGAAACCAGGCCACAAGTCAACAACCCGAACGCAGCCATTGAGGAGCTGGCTCACTTTCAGTGAATTGCAGTGGTTTCTTCAGTGCTTTGCTAGACTTTATAGGCGTACTGAGGAAGCGGAGAGGCAGACAAATGCTAATTAAATAGGCGAGACCATGCGGCAAACTGGAGAGCTATTGCTGTCAAATTTTAGCAACAAATAATCTGAATGATATATCAATTTGTTTTTTTTTCGATATTGTTTAATTTGAATGAAGAACTGAGAGTCTAATTAATGTCTTATTTTTGTAAGCTATTGTGCAATTTCATGTGATGAAATGTAATTTATGATTTTGGTCAAGTCTCTGGATACTTATCCTTGGGAAAATGTGATTCCAGTTACTAAACATGACAGAATTGTAGATTTTATGACAATTATCAATTAGATGAATTCTGTTAGGAAGCTTATTTCCTTCAATAGACATTACTCATTCTCCTTGAACCGGTTAAAACATCAGGTTTCTAGATAAATATAATGCATTATCCTTAAAACACTAATTTAATTTTTAAGGTATGATCAATAGCATACCAATTTCCCCCTGATTAATGAAAACAGCAATTTATTCTCTTTTATATACGCTAACATATTTTCCAAGCTTTCAAGGTAGAATAGTATTAATACGGAAAATAGCTAATTTCAATCAAGATTTACATGTTGCTGATGAGGATAAGAGGTAAGAGCCTATAATACTCTCATAATGCTTTCCAATAAACTTAACTAATTAATACTATTCTAGTAAACAACTTATTTTTACTTAAGTATAATTTGATTTATGACGATAATCCCTAATTAGTACTATTCTGGTAAGCAACTTGTTTTACTTAATTTAACTTATTGAATTATAAAAATTGTTTTTGTAGGTTAATTAGTGAGAATTCATAACTATATATTATGCTATCCAAAAACATACATGTCGTATGTAAATAGGAAAAAGGAGTCTCGTCTATGTCAATTATGGGAAAGGTTAAGTTGAAAGAATTATTTTACAAATTCAAGATATTTTCCCTTTCTTGACAAAAGACTTTAGTATTGATCGATAATCTAACTCAAGCAAACAATTCTCTTTTAAGTATTAATTTAAAATAGATAATTTTTGCTTAAAATCTTTACTTGTGTTATTAACTTAATTACTAACATTATTTAATGAATTGCATTCTTGTTTTTTTAAACTCTCTATAACTTATGGTAACCACATTCCTTTATTTATATAAATAATTGATATTAACTATATGATTTAAATTAGTCATTAATGATAAGATGTAGTAATTTATAATTATTTTTAACTAAATAAATATAAGTTATAAATTAATTATAAGGTGTACTAATCTTCTAATTATTTGGAATACTAATAATACCGATTTTAAAAATTGTTATATATGCATATTACTCATATAGTGGATGGAGACAAATTTTAAATAAAATAGAATTTTTTGTTGGTATCAAGTAATTCGAAAGAAATTGATCATATTTTGCTTGAATAATATCTTGTTGTTGACAATCATAACTTTTTTCATTCAAATATTTAGCATATAAAAGTTAATATTTGATTTACAATTTCTTAACATGTGTCTCTCTTGTGCTTTTACTCTTTTATTCTCCTCTAGGCTGTCCTATGTTTTAACTTCTTCACCTTTAGTTGGTTTTGTTATTTTTGATTATCTTTGTATTTCTTACTGCTTCACCTCCTTACCTTTCAATTCCTTTCTCTTTTGATGATTTAATGCTTACTTTGTTCTCTCTTCTTTCTATACTAATTGCTAGAGTTCTTAGTATACCGATTCTCGTGTCTTTCTCCCATTTTCCTTGCTTCTCTTCCCATTTTTCTTCTCTTGTTTCTCTTTCTGTTATCTTTCCATTTAATTAAGGGAGGTTCTAATTGAAGTTTTGATAATAACAAAATATAAGTACTACTAACAAGTTTCTAATGATGTTGATGAGAAGGAATATGAGAACAATATAGTATTTTGCAATCTTCAAGACTAAGATCAAGATCAAGTCAAGAAACAAATCAAGAAACATCAAGATTATTTCATGTAATACTTAATGTAGGCTCATCTTGATTTGATAATCTGAGGGGCCCACCATGCATAAACATTTCATCTTTTTACATTACATAGGTCTTTACATTCATCAAGAAAAATTGAAGCTTTTGATTTTAATATAAAACCTTTTAATCTTTCAAATAATCTTTGGGAAATATTTGGGAAGTGTTTTAATCATATTTGGATTAAACAAATTGGTTTTGAGCATTTGAAAGTGTTAAAATCACATTTTAGGGTAATTAGTTAACCTATGTAGGTTCACGATTGACTAGTATAGGTTATTAAAATTAATGTGTTGAGAGTCTATAGCAATATTGGTTGATGTATTGATCAACCAATGTGCCATATCAGTTGATCAATATGTATAACAGACAACTAATGTTCCAACGACTATTGAGTATAGAGCCTTTATACTAGTTGACTAATATGCTACATTGGTTAATTAAAGCATCTGTTGGACCCCATTTTTGGAGCCCAACAATCACTCTGATACCAAACAATGTTGGATCTCGTTTTTGGAGCCTAACATTCGAAGTCAAAAAACGTGATCTTCATTAACCCGTATTTCTAGAGTCCAACTCTCTCGCTCTGATACCACAAGATGTTAGACCCCGTTTCTAGAGCCCAACAATAGCTTTGATACCACAAGATGTTGGACCCTGTTTCAGGAGCCCAACAATCATTCCGGAGTCGAAAAGCATGAGTGGGTTTCCTTATAGGGTTATTCCAATAAACCCTCACTTTGCCGTCATCTCACAAGGGTGGCTTGCCCACAGCAGCACATCACCATCATCACAATTTGACTTCTTTAAGCCAATTGTAGCTCTATGCCTTTAGTTTATTTTGAAACATGAACCTTCTCATTCGGAGCTCTAAAGCTCAAGGTATGCTTAAAAATCCAAAGTGTGTTCATAACCTAGTTATGCCCCTCTGACCGATCCCAAATTTTTCCTTCCATCAATCTCTTTCAAATTGACCCCAAAAGCTAAAAATTTTATTGAGAGATAGGAAAATGTGTCAGGAATCTATTGCTTCAAAAGGTCGGGTTATGAAGTTATGCCCAAAAGAATCAACCATGCTTATGTCCTCAATCATGTTGTACCTATCTTGAAACAATTGGCATAACTTTCACTAGAGATTTCGGATTAAGACTTTCTTTGAATGGTATCGAAGAGGACTTGCAGATCTACCACTTTTATGAAGAGCTTGAAAGCAAATTCTATCGTCCAGAGGGTCAAAAATGAGACCAGGCGATAGGATCAGATGAACAGTGCATCAGACGATATGACGTCATCACCAAACGACATGACGTCATCAGACGATACGTCCTCACCAGACGATATGTCCTCACCAGACGATACGTCCTCACCAGATGAAGCGTCCTCGCCAAATGAAGCGTCCTCACTAAATGAAGTGTCTTCACTAGACGAAGCGTCCTCTCCAGACGAAGCGTCCTCTCTAGACGAAGCGTTCTCACCAGACGATGTGTCCTCACCAGACGACACGTCATCATCAGAAGATACGTCCTCACTAGACGAAGCGTCCTCATAAGATGATGCGTCCTCACCAGACGACACGTCATCACCAGATGATACGTCTTCATTAGATGATACGTCCTATACTCCTGAGCATCTTCGCTTATAAGGATCATAACTTTTGACCCTGATATCCAAAAATTTTATACTATATACCGTTGGAAAGCTAGGAAAATAAGCTACAATTTTCAGAAGACAACTTTGACTAATTTACCCTAAATTAGTCCAGTTTTTCCCTTGAAGTTAGTACATAATTTATCAACCTATGAAAGACTAAGATTATGAAATGTACAACTACATAAGAAACATGCACGTACGCCTGGGGAACTTTTTAGTTCTAAACTCATTTGCCAAATTAATAGAAGCCCATACATAACTTTAATTACACAATAACATTATAAACGAGGGTTTAACACAAATTACAACATACATAGGATGCTCAATGTTTAACATGCTTATGAAGCTATCCAAAAGTGATCGAATTAACTTAGTTACAAAAGTTTCTAACATCTTGGAGTTTTCGATGCCTTGTAAGGATTGCTAACCTTCTCGTTCTGCACCTGAGAAGGGAATAGTGAGGTAAGTTACACAACTCAGTGGCTAATATATTTATAACCATTGGCAATTGGCTACATATTCAAGCATATGTATATGTATATCTAGTAATTCGAGCATTCTAACTTTATTCAAGCAATTTAAGCATTTGATCAATTTAGCTCAAACTTATAATACACAGCATAAACTTTAGCCATTAAATATAACACTCAACTATGCACCATACTTAAAAATTTAAAGATGCAATGCACAAACAAATGACTTGAGAGTTCTGTGGAATGAAATGGAGAAACCGAAGTTTACACTGTGAACAAAATGAGTCTAATTTCTCAGGATCTCGTGGCCTCAAGCGGGAAGTCGGGAGAAGGCTATGGGTCAACGTGCACATGACTAATGAAACGAGTTCCTCTCTTGCCTAAACAAAAGCACATATTCACGCTTAATTCATTTGTATGCTCATACTTTCATGCTTTTTCTTCTTTTCATCTAATTCTAAATGTTATAACCTTTTTCAAGGTATAATATAATCACAATGCATCATGCATTTCTAAAAATTCACAATTATTTCAATTTCAAGCAAATCAATTTCAAACAAATTAACATACACACACATAGGTAAGAATTTGTCTAATTACGCAATAACTATAAATACATTACCCACCTAATTAGCTTGTGAAAATCCAAATCAAGCTTGCCTTTCCCCTTAATTTTGGGTAGGATTTCCTTGGTTTCCTAAAATAACCAAGGTTCCATTCAAAATAACATTCCAATAAAAGTCTTAAACGTCAAGAAAATCATAAAATTGCAATAAACACAAATTAAACTCAAATCTAACCTACCTATAGTCCATCTAGGTTAGAAAGCCTAAAATCTAGTTTAGAAATCCTAAAATTAATTAGGTTCTCCTAATCCATCTTCTTCCCACACAAACTGTAGCGCCCCCTTACCGTAGGGTACGCACCGGGACGCCCGTGGGTCATTCCGACGCATATCCCACAGCAAGGAA
>JANVCQ010000003.1:22159260-22170814 GCA_025531925.1 Erythroxylum plowmanianum
TTGCAATCCTTGGTACAAATTTATTTGACCGGTTTCCAAGGATCAATCTTAGGATTGAGTGATAAGCCGCGATCACTCATATATTAGATTTTTCTCAGTTGCTCAAAGTTTTCATCTTTTTCAATTTTGATGTATTAGGTTGATGACAAATTTTTGTTTATGTTTATTGTTGCCATTGTAATTCACTTATTTTTGTCTGTTAACAAGCTTGTGCTTATATTCAAATTTTCTTTTTGAAATTACAAACTAGAGTTATTAAATTTAGTTACTAGTTCATATCCCTCTTTTTTTTTTTTTTTTTTTTTTTCTGAGTAGTATCCTTTATTAATATTTTGCATCCAAAGCTTTTTTTGTTAAAATTTGTTTTTTGTTGTATACTCTTCAAATCTAACAAGTGTTTAGTGTCATCTTTTCTTGTCTACATAAAAACTACTTCTAGATGTTTTCTCTTATAGCTTTTGGAAAAAATTGGGGTTTTCCTTTTTTTTTACAGATTTGAAGTGAGCCCCATAACGACGAAATTTTGGTGAACAATGTTAATTATGACAAGAATATATAGAGCTATTGTGTATGGCATCTTAGACATATCAAATTGGTTTGATTGTTTTGCTTATTTGGTTGATTGGTATCGCAAAATTATTTTTCTTTATTGAACGCACTTGTGATTGGTTTTTGACTGTATTTGTTCATGGTTGATTCATTGTTCTTTGAATATTGGGATTTCAATTTTTAGTCTTTATGGAGCCACTAAAAGTTTTAAGTTACTTTTTATTTATAGTTTTCAATTTTTTGTTTTTTTAACTATCTAGTATTATGTCTTAGCATTCTGCAGAAAATTAGTTGCTATTATTGGTTCAGATTTTGGACCATCCAATTTTTTTTTTGCTTGTGATCACTTGTAATTGTAATTTTCATATTTGTTTATTACGGGGCCCATTCTGGGATTTTCAATCCTTATTTCCTTTCTCAAGTAATATTGGATTGTTTAGGAACTTGTTGGGTTTATCTTTTATAACCTGTATTGGGAATTATGATAAGAGTAGTCCCTTTGACTTCTGATGATAGAATAGGAGCTAGTCTTTTGGTTAGTTTTGGGTTTAAGAGAAAAAGAAGATGTTCACAGATTACAAATAGGTTGTTGGAACATCGAGACCCTCATAGGAAAATCTTTGGAATTCGTAAGGATTTTAGACAAATGTAAAATTTGTATAGCGTGCATCTAAGAGTCAAAGTGGAAAGGGGCCAAAGTGATTGAGATTAATAGGTTCAAAATTTGGTATTTAGGGTGTTCAAGACAATGGAATGGAGTAGGTATCATGGTTGACATCAAATTATGTGGGTAAAGAGGACGAATGATAGGATTACATGCTTAAATATTATGGTGAAAGGTGTTACTTTCAATATGGTGTGTGCTTATGCACCTCAAGTAGGGTTGGACAAACAACTTAAGTGCTAATTTTGGGAAGAGCTAGATGAGGTGATTCAACAAATCTCCCTAAAAAGGGAGTTATTCTAAGAGGAGACTGTAATGGTTATATAGGGGAAATCTCAGAGCATTATTCATAGACTCTCAGGGGTTTCAGGTACGTGATAAGAATAAGAGTGGGACTGCTTTATTAAATCTTATGGTAGCATTTAATTTGGTGATAACTAACTCTTTTTTAAGAAAAACAAGGAGCACTTGGTGATTTTTAAGAGCACCTGATGACTTTTAAGAGAACAACCACAAAAACTCAAGTTAACACCTTTCTTGTAAGGTGGAGTGATTTAACTAGTTACAAAGATTGCAAGGCGATACCTAATGTTTTCTTGTCAACTAAGCATTGATGTTTAGTTTTAAATATTATAATTAAGGGTTAGAGGAAGAACAGAAGTCCTAAGAGTTGTACTAGGGTTATATGGAGGAATATAAAAGAGGATATGGTAAAATAACTTAGTGATAAAGTAATTTATGGAGAAAAATAGAAATTGAAAGGAGACGTTAACCAGATGTGGGAGAGAGTAGCAACTATTTTAAGGAATACAAATAAAAAGATCTTGGGTATTTTTTAAAGGCCTAGGGATAGTAAGATAGAGTCTTGTTATAACCAATCTTAATCTTTGTGAGCCATTTCCCTTTTAACCTTTGCTTTGGTACTACAAACTTGTTTCTTTTACTTACCGATAGAACCCAACTACAAGAACTTGGTGGTATAATGAAGATGTACAAGAAAAGGTTAAGATTAAGAAGGGTGCTTATAAAGCTCTACTAAATAGGACCACAGATGTAGATAGAGTAATTAATAAAGTTACAGACTGGTAAAGAAAGAGGTGAAGAAGTTAATCTCAAAAACTAAAAGTAGAGCTTACAAGACATTATACCAACGATTGCAAACCAAATATAGAGAAAAGGACATATTTAAGTTGGCAAAAGCTAGGGAATAGAAAGTGAGAGACTTAGATCAAGTTTGTTGTATAAAAGATGAAGCAATGTAGGTGCTCGTGGCTAAAATAGACATTAAAAGAGGATACCAAAGATATTTTTATAACTTTTTTAATGAAGGCATTAAGGAAAACATCTATTTTGGTGATCTTAGCATGTCTGAGAGGTATCGTAACTTTACTTGGGTTAGATTACAAGGGACGAAATTAAAAGAGCTTTGAGGGAGATGAAGAGTAGAAGGGCAATAGGGTTTGATAAGATACCTATAAAGATATGGAAGAGCCTTTGTAAAGAGGGTCTTACTTAGCTGACTATGCTTTTTAATATGATCTTTAAGTTTGCTAGAATGCCAAATGAGTGGAGAATTAGTATTCTAATTACTCTGTACATAAACAAAGGAGGCATCCAAAGTTATAACAACTATAGAGGCATCAAACTACTTAGTTACACAATGAAGCTATAGGAGAAAGTGACTGAGAAGAGAGTTAGAAAGGATGAACCTATCTTGTATAACCAATTTGGGTTCATTCCAGGAAGGTCCATGATAGAATATTTACATCTCTTTAGGAGATTAATGGAATATTATAGGGAAAGACAATATAACCTATACATGGTTTTTATTGACTTAGAGAAAGTGTATGATAGAGTACCTAAGGAAATTATATAGAGGTGTTTAGAAGTTAAGGGAGTTTCTATGATTTATATATAGATTATTAAGGATATGGATGAAGGTGCAAAGATTAGAGTGAGGATGATAGGAGGAGATATAGAGTATTTTTCTATCAATATAAGACTACACCAAGGCTCCTTATTGAGCCCCTTTTTATTACAGTAGTCAAGGGATGTGCCTTAGTGTATGCTGTTTGCTAATGATATTGTTTTAATGGATGAGACAATAGAGGGTGTCAAAGTTAAGCTAGAACTTTGGAGGAATACGTTAAGAGTTGAAAGGCTTTGAATTAAGCAAGACTAAAACTGAGTACTTAGAGTGTAACCTTTTAGGCCATAGTGTGGCTTCCAATATGGAGATAAAGATTGGTTCAGAAGTTATACTAAAGAAAAAGTGTTTTAAGAATCTAAGATCTATCATCTAAAGTAATGGAGAGATTGATAAAGACATAGTTCACCATATTAGATAAGGGTGGCTTAAATGGAGAAGTTATTCACAAGTTTCATGTGATAAGAACATACCACTCAAGCTCAAAGGTAAATTCTATCATTTAGATATTATGCCAGCCATACCCTATAGAGCAGAGTGTTAGCCTATCAAGCAGGTACATAGTTATAATTTAATGGTAGCAGAGATAAGGATGCTCTATTGGATGAGCAACCTTACCAGAAGATATAAGGTCACGAATGTAATGATAAGAGACAAATTAAAGGTGGCTAATATTAATGAAAAATTAAGAGAGACAAGGTTAGGTGGTTCAGACATGTTACGAGGAGACACCCTGATGCTCTAGTAAGAAGATATGAGAAGTTTGTATATAGAGACTGTAAGAGGAAAAAAGGAAGGCCTAAGAAGAACTGAGGGCAGTTGATAAAAAATGATATGACTCTGTGGGAACCTACCAAGGACATGGACCTTAATAAAAATTTTTGTGTTCTAGGATAAAGGTAAAGGAACTTAAATAGAGAGGTCCTTTTCTTTCTTATGAGTCTGTTTCATTTTTCCTTCGAGGCTTTATGGTTTATGTCTTATATTTAACCTAAACATTTCATATTTAGCCTAAACATATTCTTATAATGGATTGTTTGATTTATTTATTTACTTATCTCCTTCTTTGTTTGTGTATTTATTTACCTGTTTTTATCTTTTATTCTTATTCTTAATCTTGTTTTATATTTATTGTAATATTGATTTTATTACTTATTTTTATATTTTTATTTATATGTATTTATTTATATTTATTATTACTATTATTATAATGATGACATCATCATCTTTTATGTCTATTTTGATATCTATTTTATTTTAACTGTTATTTTTATTATTTTAATATGTATATGTATATATATTTTTAATATGGGTTTATTGAAATCTCTCAACCAATTAAGGTAAAGCTAAGTACTTCTAGACCTCTCTAAATCTTCGATCAATGGGACTTTCATTAAGTTGTTGCTATTGTTGAGTGGTAATATTTAAACATATTTTATTAACAGATTCTTATTTGACTATAATTATACACCTATATTTGATATATTTTGTTTGAAATTTTATAGTTTTGCTACATATTTGGTACTTAATTCACTCTAAGCATATTTGTAGGTCATAATTACCTTTATAGACCAAAAGGAGAAGAATTAAGATGAAATTATGACATGGAACAAAGATTTGAAGAAACTTGGGGACTACACAACCACGTATAGTGATTGTGTTAGTTTTTGTAAATATGTGAAGATTGAAGAATTTTAGTTTTGGTTGTGGGAGTTAATGATCGTGTATGTTGATATATATGGCCGTTCTGTGCCTGTGTGAAATTGTAAATTCAGAATTTTTTGATTATACATGGTCTCCTATACGCCTTTATAAGTGACTGTGTATATCCCAAAAATCCTAAATTTTACTATAAAAGGATGTGAGTGCAGACAAAATGAGATAGCTGATAGATGCATATTTGACTATACTTATACCCCTATATTTAATGAACTTTGCTTGATATTTTGCAATTTTATTGTATATTTGGTACTTAATTTGCTTCAAGTGCATTTATAGAAAATAATTTGCCTCCATGGAACAAAAGGAGAAGAAATTAGATGAAAACGTGGCATAAAACAAAGTTCTGAGCAAAGTAAAGATACACGATCATATCTAAATCCTTGTGCGTCTCACAGCCTATGTAGATTCGTAAATTCTATAGATTTTGAAATATACACAATATGGTACATGCTCATGTATCAGATCGTTTATCTCCAAGAAACCCTAAAATTTACTATAAAAAGAGGTAAATGGAGGCAAACAAGAAGGAATAGACTTTTTGGGCCAAATTTAGATGTGGAGAATGTTTAAAAGGGACAATATTAATCTAGAGACGTGGAGAACAAGAAGAAATCATAAAAAATCCAATAGATTATAACATCAAACCTTAAACTTACATGAACATTTGATAAAAAATAAGGGAGATTTAGAATTATGAACATTTTGTTTTCTATTCATTTTTCTTATGGTTTATATTTGATTTTGTTTTCTATTATGCATAACTAAACACCTTTTAGTGTCTAGGTGTGATGAAACCCAGTTTGTGTCACAATATGTTTTGTTTTTTTTTATTTAATGCAATTGTTTTGGATGATCTATTTTGATTCAATTATATATTTTATATATGTTCTAATAGATCTAAAATGTTAGTACATAATTTGATTTTATAACATAGAGATCAAGAAATATTATGCATGAATAGATCTACCATAATTAAAAGGAGTTGATTGCAAACCTAAAGATAGGTCGAATAAATCCTCTAGATTAAGGTCAATCCTAATAACAAAATTCACAAATTAATAAAACAATCCTAAAAACTTTAAACTAAATAATTTTGGTTAATAAACCTGTGGAGTTATTAGTAGTCTCAAGAGAGTTATTCCATAGTCAATAAAAAAATTGCATGATAAAAGGTTCATTATCTAATGGTTTTAGGGAGCTTCATTACCTAGACACTAATTCTTGATATTGATTGTTTTCTAAGCATTTTTCCTTTATCTTCTACAATCGTTATTATTTCCTATTTATTTTAATTGTTTAAGTTTTATTTTCTTTATCAAAACCAAAATCCAGTTTGCAAGCTAGATAACAGAAGAGAGATAATTACTTGTAATCATTATATCCATAAGGTCTACTCGTACTTACTTGTGCTAGCTACAACTACACCATGTATTTGCAGCTAATTCAATTTTGATAATTTTAAAATTAGTCAATAAGATTTTGGTTTCATTGTCAAAAACTGTAATATTAGGAACTCTGGGATGCTATTACTTTGGCCATTATTTTTTATATTTATTTTACTTTACTATATTTTTATTGTATCTTGTTGTATTTTTGGCATATTCATTTAATTATCTTTCGAACTTCTCTACAATAATAGTGAGTTTATGGTTTATTTTAGGGATTAAGGTTTAATGTCATAACTATAACTCAAAATGGAAGGATAGAGCAGATAATACTCTTATGGGAGCTATAATGTTTCTTCGCAATATGTAACATCATCATATAAGAAAGAGAGGTTTCCTTACATGTTTTTGCAGCTTCAATCGACATCCATGCTATGTTTTGACATTTGTGGGAGTAACCATTACAATCATGAATGTCGAGCACCAACCTATATGTGGGATCAATTGGGTATGAATAACCAACCTAAAGGTGCACCATATGGATGGAATGATTATACTCTAGCTTAATATTTATAGTACCAAGAACATTAAGTTAAGGGGATAACTATGGAAGATATTATGGCCAAATTTATTTAAGAATTGTTTTGACATTTGTGGGAGTAACCATTACAATCATGAATGTCGAGCACCAACCTATATGTGGGATCAATTGGGTATGAATAACCAACCTAAAGGTGCACCATATGGATGGAATGATTATACTCTAGCTTAACATTTATAGTACCAAGAACATTAAGTTAAGGGGATAACTATGGAAGATATTATGGCCAAATTTATTTAAGAATTAATCATGAGGCATCAGGAAACAAAGGCTCGTACAAAATATGGTGAATTAGATTAATAGTTGGCAAAGATAATATTTAACGAGATGTAAGGAAGTTTTCCTAATCCTACTGAAATACATTCTAAAGAATTTAGAATGACAATCACCCTTAGGAGTGGAAACAAGCTTCTAGAGCAATACGAAGAAGAAGAAGAAGAAGAAGAAAAAGAAGAAGAAGAAGAAGAAGCTTTTTTTAAAAAGAGGATGTAGAGAAATGGGGGGAGATAATTGAAGAAAATTATCCAAAAACATTTGTCCAAGAAGAAGAAAAAGTAGAATAGACAAACTTGGTTGAGGAAGAACTAGGGGAGTAACCAAATATAGAAGCTACTAATAAGGTATTGGTAGTCACCTTAAATATGGAGGGTTATCACTTCCTTTAAGACAAATTGCTTACGTCAACTGATGATTTAGTGATTCCCTATTTAACAGTGTGTCGTCAAAAAGGACATTAATGGAGTCCATTGGTGTTATTAATTTAATAAATTATTCCCTTATTATTATTTTACAATAGTGGCTTATTTACAAGCTACAAAAACCTTATATGGAGAAACGGGTGAAAGCAAACCACTCATTATAGACCTAGTATGACAATTAAATGTGCAGGGTACGTTAAGCTACTGATGTCAACTAAGTACATGCATGAGAGGTATTTTTTATTTTCTTTTATGTTTCTATCCCCATTTTTTATATATATTGCAAGGATTTTAGTCTAATATTGAAGAGATAGTCAGAAAATCAAAATTGAAAAGTCATATTACTCAGGAAAGTCTAACTCAACCTTTCCACTTATTTTTATATATGCTTATATTGTGTACATTGAGGACAATGTACAATTTAAGTGTGGGGAAAGGGTTAATGATTTTCATGATTTTGTTAAGCTTATTATAATCTTAGTGATTAAATTTTATTAACTGATATTCTTAATTAATGAAAATTTTCCATAAATGCTGTATTTCATTACTGAATATTACTTTGAATTAGTATGTAAAAGGATGATATTTAGAATAAAATTGCTTTTGTAAGTCTTATTTTTAATAATCATTGAGACAATCAAGTTGAATGAAATTACATATTATTTACACACATAAATCTATATTTTTCGTGAGCTTTTAAGCTTAAGAACAAAATTTTAAAAAAATTTCAGCTATTTTTATTCTTTTATAGGTGTTATCATGTGTAATTGAATGATTCTACAATATGCTTTTATTATGCATATTGAGCTCACAATTGTTAAATTAGAAGCATTGAAATGATGAAGGCACTTATATTAAATGATTTTTTAAGCCTATTTCATTGATAATTACCTTACTTTTATTTATCTTTTAGGAGTAACCAATTTTGAGCCTTACCCTTTTTCATTGTTTATAACCCCAATTATTAGCCTTTATCCTATTTTTATTTAAAGCCTTGTTATTGTTTTGAATCTTAAAGGTTATTTACATTTCCAAATGTTTGAAACTTGAAAATTTGATAGGTTCTATATCTCTTTAATAGTAGTACATGATGAATGCTCAAAATTATTTTGATTATTTTGAAAAAAAGAGCATAGAATAAGAAAAGAAGAAAATATATAATACCATTAGTTTTATAATGAAAGGACTAGTATATTTTGTGAAAAAGTTTCATGTAATCTTTTCTGTAGTAAATCTCCTTCCAGTTAACCTTTTTGTCATCCTATCATACCTTACTTAAGCCTCATTACAACTTCTATAAAGACCTTTTAATTTTTGTTTCTAGTTTACATACATGGTGGAGATGTGACAATATTACAAGCCAATGGTAAAAGTTCTACTATGTATTGAGTGAAATCTTAGTGAGGGGTGTAAAGGTTTATACTTTTGATTTCAATGAGGTTATTGATATGATTACTATTAATATTAAACTAGGAAGTTAGTTTTAGGATAACTTGATTCAAATAGTATATTAATTTGATGAATATGATATGATGATTTATGGTACGAATGGATAGGTTAAGATTAATAACGGTAGATCTTACAAGATTTATAATTTTGATTATGATTTACTTGAGGACAAGCAAAAGCTTAAGTGTGGGGATGTTTGATATATGTATATTTGACTATATTTATATACCCATATTTGATGTATTTTGCTTGATGTTTTGTAATTTTATTGTATATTTGGTAATTCACTACAAGTGCATTTATAGGTAATAATTGCAATCATGGATCAAAAAGAGAATAATTTGGATGAAAACATGACATAAAATGAAGTTTTAAAGTAAAGTAGAGATACACGACTGTGTTTGAGCCCATGTGCATCTCACAACTTATGTAGATTCATAAATTTTGGAGTTTTGGAATATACATGATCTAGTACACACCAATGTATCAAACCACATATCTCTCATAAACCTTAAAATTTACTATAAAAGACATTAGTAAAGGCAAAAAAATGGAGTAGACGTTTTGAGCCAAATCCAAACATAGAGAATATTTAGAAGGGACGATATTGTTGGGCACTAATTCCAGAACCCAACTCTTGCTCCGATACCACAACTGTTGGGCGCCGATTTTGAAACCCAACTCTTGCTTTGATACCACAATTGTTGAACGCCACTTTCGGAGCCTAACTTTTGGAGTCATAAAACATGTGCTTATGCTTGTTACTATGTATGGTTATTCCAATTAACCTTCATTAGTCATCCTCGGTTCATCTTCATTCCCTAATATCGTAGGCGTCGGGCCCTATTTTCTAAATCATTCTAATACTGAAGCAAATATTCTATGCTCAACTTCCGTCTAGATATTGAACATCTTAGAGGTTGAATCAGAATTCGACCTCTCATATAATTTGTAAACCTACGTCTCTAGTTTACTCCACATTGAAAATCATCTCAGTTGGAACCCTACAGATCCAGATATATTCAAAATGTCAAAGCATGTTCAGTAAAATAACACCAGTTTATACTATTCCAATAGATTCCTTCACTTTCCTTCAATTAAAACCTTTTTCCAGTCAATTTGGAATGCTGCCAATTTTTTTGTGGAGAGATAGTACAATGTGTGAGGAATCTATTGTCCCAAGGGTCACTGCATTTAGAGGTTGGATAACAAATATTGGTCGGATAACAATTTCCATCCAGAAATTGTAAGTCTTAGGGACTGGGTTAAAATTCTATTCCTTTAGATAAGTTGTAGCTCTATGTCTCTAGTTTGTTTAGACACAAGATTAATCTTATTTAGAGGTTGGATAATAAAGTTATTGCTGAAGGAAATCAAATAAGGTTCTGTCCTCAACCATATTGAACCTATTTTGGGATAAAAGGCATAACTTGCTTTAGGGATATTAGATCAAGGTCATTCTTGAAGGGTTCAAAAGAGGACTTCAATATCTACATCTTTCATGCAGACTTTGAAGTGAGATTTTGTCATCTAGAGGATCAGAATTGGACCAAACGATACAAGATGAATAGTGATCAGAAGAAGGTTATGAATAATACACAGAACATATCTTGCAATTAGCATAGTTTTCTCTAGAGAAATCAGATTAAGGTGTTTTATAGATGGTTCGAAAGAGAACTTTAAGATATATAACTTTTATGAAGGCCTCAAAGACAAATTTGATCATCTATAGGGTAAAAAATGTGACCATATGATAGGATTAGATGAATATTGCACCAGATGATATGATGTCACTAGACGATACGTCCTTACCAGATGATGTGTCCTCACCAGACGATATGTCCTTACTAGACGAAGCTTCCTCACCAGATGATCCGTCCTCACTAGACGAAGCATCCTCACTAGACGATGCGTCCTTACTAGACGATGCGTCCTCACCAGACGACACATCCTCACCAGACGATACATCGTTACCAGATGATACATCCTCACTAGACGATGCATTCTCACCAGACGATACGTCCTCACCAGATGAAACGTCCTCATCAGACGACACATCATCACCAGATGATACGTCATCAACAGACGATAGGTCCTATACTCTTGAGCATCTCCACTTATAAGAACCATAACTTTTGACTCCGATATCCAAAAACTCCATACTATATATCGTTGGAAAGCTAGAAAGCTAAGCTATAGTTTTCTAGAAGAAAACTTTGTCTAATTCAACCTAGATTAATCCAGATTTTCCCTTGAACTCAAAACACGAATTTTTCCCTATGCAAGACTTGAAATTTTGCATTTCGCAAACTTGGAATATCCTGAGCTTAACCATTTAGCTATCAAATTGACTTTATTAAACTCTCAAATCTTAACTCTTTTGTCTCATCATCTTCAACTACATTTGATCAGCCATAATTCCTATCTTCCTTCTTGTAACATCTCACTTATGCATACATATACATACATACATACATACATACATACATATATATGTATGTCTGTATGTCTGTATGTATGTATGTATGTATGTATATGTATGCATAAGTGAGATGTTCC
>JANVCQ010000003.1:22220916-22242653 GCA_025531925.1 Erythroxylum plowmanianum
AATTCAACCCCCCCCCCCTTCTTGTGTATCTTGATCATATTATTTCTCAATATATTAACGTGTGATTCACTTCAGTCCTTCATAATTCGTTTAGCAAGATACGAAGAAGCATTTATCTAATTCTAGGTAAGACACATTCTATACAAACTATATGACAAGAAAGTCGTGTCATTATGTTTTTCATTAAACAATAACTATACAATAGAAGCATTAAATGTAAAATGTCAATCTCCATTGTCTAAAATTGATCAAAATATCATATATAAAATGTGTTGCGTAAAACCTAAATGAACCTTACAACAAAGTTCAGTACATACATACCCTATAAATATTACTTCCACTTCTTTATTGTTATAAGTCATCATTTCCTACTTTTCTTTATTTAGCTTTATCTTGGATATAAACCACTACATTGTGGTAACACCTTGATCAGATGTTCCACTAAATAGCCACCATGTACTTAATATGACTATCGTAAACTAGATTCATAAATTGACAAGACAAAGAGTAACTTGATGATCTCATTCGTTCCTTTGCATCTCATACTATTGGTTTCTTTATGTCCCTAGGACCTTTATCAGCACTGGTGAGATCAACTTCAGCATGAGGAGAAGATTTGAACTTTATACCTTTGAACTTAACGGTCTTCATCTTTGTCTTCCCATTAGTTGTTTTGAGGGTTGTAGGAGTAACAAACTTGAGTATCTTCTCTTTAGCAACGAAATGAGCTATCAAAGTATTGAAATTCCAACATCTTCAATCTATTATGAAGATGAATTATTCTTGATATGTACTTCATTACTCCCCTTTTCTTCTGTATACCATATGGAGAATAATTCTTTTATTAAGACACTTGTCTCAACACTAGATGAGACTGTGTACCTTTGGGAGACATTTTCAAGAAACTCCTTTGCTATGTCTATGGCCAGAAGTCCACTTTGCAGATGGTTAGGAATGGATCTCTTAATGGTCATCATATATAATCTGTTAGACCTATCCCAGGCTTTATAGACTATTTTATGGGTTTTCAATGGCCTATTCGTTCGTATGGTCATATCAACCACAGCTACCTCCATAGCCATCCTCTGTCCAATTCTTTGTATTAAAACCAATCAGGGTTTTAATGGTAACACTAATTTTGTTGACAGAAATGGTGACATCAAGATGATAATCTTTAAATCAGCATAAATGTAGGACAACAGCTATACTAAAGCTATTGAATAATATCTTTATTGAAACTCCGGTCACACATATTATGAAACACCTGTGGGCTGAATACATAATATATGCAACTAGACCTCCACACATAAAAGCAATCAGAGTACAAATCATTAACTCTTATGACACTACCACCTGTGGGCAAATAGATCATTCAAACAATGACTTTCCTTTATCTGATGTCTTTATGCACATCTCCAAATCCCATGTAAAGCCAACACCTATGGGCAGAATAACCAAACACAAGACCAGAGACATCCCCTAACATGTAAGCAAAACAATTCAAAATAATGACTTGGAAGGCCACTATGGTGACTACATCCTCATCAGCACTCAAAATGTCCACAAACACAAGGGATACATCTTTATGTTATCCTCACATTCTTTATAGGCATATAGTATGTGACAATATAACATCAATAAATGCAAAAATTCGAATACACAGTCTCATTGTCACACATTCATACTGAAGACATTCTCTAAAAACTTCATTTGAGACTTTCCTCAAAGAAAAATCTCAGTAGATTGACTATTGTGCGTCATCGGATACTGAACCGACCTTCTGAGACACAAAAACCTCATGTATCTCCCTTATGGCAAATTTGTTGCACAAAAATTCACTCAAAAATAGCTTCAAAATGTCTTAATTCCTTTTTTCGATCGACTATCATGCAATCCCGAACACTAATTTTTTTTACAGTTAAACTTTAATTTATTACTAATGTAATAAATCTAAAAAATGGAAAAACTTACTTTATAAATTTTCTGGACCCAAAAACTGACCCAAAAATTGACCTAAAACACTCCAAGGTATCCTTATGGGAAATCTAAATATTTTTTGTTTTGTTTTGGAATTTACTATAGTTGACGTCAACCGTTGATGTGTTGGGCCGCGTCAGTGTGAGTGGCGCTGCACACGCTAACGTCGATGCGTAATTGATGCATGCGCCCACCACGTGTCTCCCATCGCCCGATGCCACATGGACGGTCCGGATAGGACCAAGCGCGGCACTCGCCCTCCTTCCTACGCTCGTGGGAGGATGAATAGCTAGTCGCGCGTATGCTGTAAGTGTGACACACGCTGTTCTCCCGCTATAGTCGTATGTCGGCCCATGATTGGCACGTGTGGCCCGTACACGGCTGCCTCCTGCTATAGTTGCAGAGTTGGCACATGCTTTGACACTAGAGGCGATTTTCGACATCCTAGGAAGCCATTTTTTGCTCCATTAGGCCCATTTTCGACCAGTTTTTTCATAGCTAGCCTTATGTATACTGCTTTTAAGTAATTATATATGCAAAAAATTGAAAAACGATTCAAAAACTAAAAAAAAAACCATATGAGATGAAAAACCAAAAAACCTTCGTTTCCGACAATCTAGTCATGTAACTGCTCTAATACCACATGTAATATATAGTATAGACCTTATTACTACCTTGGATCTACATAAAAGAATCAAAAATGAAGGTAATATGGAATGCCTAATTTTGGTTCAATCTTTGATTCCAATGTTAATTTCGAGCTCCAAACGATTACGAACCTCCCGAGACCTTTACAAAAAATGTTCACTGAAACATAGGCTAGGTCTTTCTATAGTTTTCTCAATACGTAAGCTTCCCTAATGAGTCAGGGATTCCTTATGCTTACGATTGATATGAGCAATTGCAGGAGACCTTAACCTTTATATAGCTTCCATATCAGGCTTTTCCATCATGAGGATGATATGGGTCCGGTCCACACTAATTGGAACCCATATTTCACCTAAACTTCGACCCATTAATCTACATCATTTATTGGGCCACTTTATTATCTTTGTCTGGATCAAATTATGTAACTTAACTAATAATTTATTTAAAAACCAAAAAATGCAATTAATAGTTATCCAACTAATGGAAAAGACAAAATTGTCTATCGTAATTGTCATCGTTATTATTACCCAAACGTTTATATTCATGTTTTAATTCCCTAGTTATTATTATAGCCCAACATTCTTATTTTTTCAGTATATGTGTAGCCACTATTAAGTGTGTTGGTTTTTTTCAATAGACAAACACATAACGTTACTCTCTCTCTCTCTTTCATGTTTTTTTCTCTCTGCAAAATTTGTCTTAAAGCCATCTTTTTCTAAGTTATCTCTTGTATACATAAATAAAATCCTGAGTTTGGTCTTGTGTTCTTTGTCAATGTATTGTCGTAGTGTTTAAGCATTCTTTAAGAGTTCACAGTCTATAGTTGTTTTTCCTATTCTTTAGAAGGCTAGCATAAGGGAGAAAGATTCACCATTGGAGAATCGAACAACATAACACACTCCCATCTTCTTCAAATCTGCTCTCTTCTTGATTCTTCTGCTTAATTCTTGGAAACAATTCTTACTCCATCTTTTAGAGTACACCGAAGTTGGTGGATAAGATGTTAAACTTAAAGTCAAATCTCGTTATCCTATTGTATCGTAGAGGAGAAATTTTTAACTTAGGACAGTAATTTTTCCCAATACCTTGCATTCAAATAGGCTATTTTAATTTTAATTTTGTTCTATTTCATTATTTCGCTATCAAAGACATGCATTAAGTCATCTGCAAAAAACAAACTTGAAGTTAATTGCAATGAGGATGAACAGTAATTTGGGAGTGCCAAGCGGAAACAATTAGCATAAAATCTAGTGAGTAGTACTTTTAACATGAGTGCAACATGTAGCAGATGAAGAAGACACTTGTGAGATAGAGTGCACTCACACTTGGCGTAGATTGTCATTAGCTTAGCACAAGGATTTCCCTTTGGAGGGTTTGAAAAGGTCATCAAAGCAATCTTTTCTTTGCATTTAAAAAAAAAACTATTTCTATTAGTCAAATTTTTGATCTTTTTGTACAAAGGAAAACCTTACCATTTCTAAAGGTGATTATGTAATATCCTACAAATATTCCTCTTTCAGTAATGAATCTATTTAAGCTTTCAAAAAACATCCTTCATAGTTTGTTTGTAATGCCCATATAACCTCTCATTCTTAACCTTCTAAAAAGTCTTTTTCAAAATTAATGTTTGCATTTTGTTCTACACACTACTTGATTTGTTTTTAGCTTAGCTATTATTTAGTTGCTCAATACTATTCATGATGTTATCAGTTAGCTACAATGTTATTCATACTGTTCATATATAAAAATGTCAACTAAAATATGCAGCACAACAAATTTAAATATTTTAGAATCATTAAGAAGAATTTTAATATTTAAAAATATTTAATTAAGACTCTAAATTAATAAAACCCTAAATTCTTCATCAAGTTTTACCTTTTTTCCAATTTGAAAGTTTGTGTTATATATTGTTGGACTCTACTCCTCTCACCGACATCGTGTTTGTAAATTCCTAGTTTCTTAAAATAATTTCTCAAACTTCTTAACACTTTTATCTTTATCGTTTTTGCAAAACGTAATGAGACATTAGTTACGTATCTTCGATTGAATGTGAAAGAAAAATAAACAAAAAATGTGAAAAATACCTAATTTTGGTTCCATAACTTCAAATGAGCTTTCTAAGGTTGAAACGAATGTGAAGCCACTGCAGGCTTCATAAAAACTGCTCACCAACAAGTGGTCAAGCCTTTCTATAGTTTTCTCAAAACGTAAGCTCTCTTAACAAGTCAGAGAATCCTGATTCTTATAAATGACATAAGCAACTACAGGAGACCTTACCCTCTTTATTTAGCATCCATATCGGGCTTCCCTATCACAAGCCCGATATAGATCCAATCCATACTAATTGGGGTCTACTTTCTTCCTAGACTTCAACTCATTAACTTAGATCATTTATTAGGTAACTTTATTATCTTTATCCAGATTAACTTATGTAACTTAACTAATAAGTTATTGAAAAACTATGAAATGCAATTAAATGTTGTCCAATTTTATGAAAAATGTCAAAAATATCCAATATTCTCCCCCTTGGACAATACTTAATTATGGTATTGAATCAAGTTCAAAACAATTTAAAAATTTAGTTAAGTCACGCTACTGTATTAGTCAACTAGGTTTTAAAAACAAAACATTTGGTCCAAAGATAACGAAAATCTATCATTCCATTCTACAAGGCTTTCGATACTAAAAAGTATCAACTACATGTGTCATGTGTAACACAGATCTAATACAATCACGCATATCTACTACCTTACTTACATAAATGGGAAAATGGAGTGCAACAAACTAAGATGATATCTGTACGGTTAAAATTATATCATTTTCATTTGTAGATCTCGATTTCTCCAAATTTTATGCTAAACTGCATTAGAAAAATTATGTTTTCTACACTAAATGCTAAATTGAATTAGAGAAAACCTTTATATTCTCTAACTGAATGCTAAACTATATTAGAGAACCTTTATGGTATTAAAGCTTATATCCCCTTATGTCATGTCAAAATTCATAGATATCCGTATAAAATTGTATGTGTCTAAATGATGTAGGCTCAAGGTATATCTCTATATATGCCCAATAGCCTTTAAATGCTTAAGATCGACATAAATCTTAAGACTTTCACATGTATTATGACAATGTACAATAACACGTATTACTGAGGATAAATGATGATCATCTTTGTTGATGAACTACCATTCTGTTGTTGGAGTTATGTAAATATAGTACCTTGAAAAGTAAGTGTATTTACATATAACTTAATTTTCTTCCAGTTACAATTTTGTAATAAAATATTTATTATTAATGAAACAAAAGAGTTTGGTTTTATATTTATGAGCATTATATATCTAGTCAAAAGGTATCTAGATTCTTTTGTAAGTAATAGACATATACATTGAGATGTATGGGAAAAATGCATATTATTATAATCTAAATTAATTGATTCACAGTTAAATAATTAAGTTAGTCACTTGATTATGGTTTAGACTGTAGTGTTGCGATTTATTTCCATGTAAGTAAAGAAGTTTACTTCAAGGGAACGATGAGTTTCATATTATGATAGTAGTTGACTATCAATAATGGCACTATTAAATGAATCTAGAATCAAGTATATTTTAAAGAATAAAGTGGGTCGTTATTAAGTATGTTTTAAAGAATAAAGTGGATCGTTACTTTAATCTTAAAACATACAACTTAAGCATTCGTTTATTATAGACCACAATCTTGATGAGTGGTGAACTCATATATGTTTCATTATAATTCTTGATTTGATCAGAATGAATTTTTATAGAGTATTAAGCCAGTGTCTGCATGTTGAAATTTTTAATTGAAACATGTATCAGGGAACATTCACTCAAATAAAGAGTTTATAGTGATATCGTCACTTCTAGATGTTTTAAGGAGATTTGGTGATTAAACTGGTGCCAGTAGTTTGATGGACTAACTACCCATCAAGTCTTAATACCAAGATGAGATCTTGTGTGTCAATCACCATATAAAGTAAAACAGAAGATCTAAAAGGAAAAATAACATAAAGGCAAAATAGTAATTTTACCCTTTGTTGTGTGGATGGCTATAATAAGATTCATAATAAGGGTTGCAATTGGACATATTATTTGAATATGTGTTCTCATAATATTTAGTAATTCAAGAGTTCAACTAATTGTATTTAGTGGAATAACATTTAGTTAATAAGCTCGAATTTATTTTAATGAGATTAAATTAATTATGGGCTTATTGGAGCTTGAATTATCTAAGTCCAATAAGATTCCCCACTTGACTTCAAGGAAGGTTATTAAGCAAACTAAGAAATATAAATGGAGGTTTTAGAAGCCCATAATTGAATATTGGGCTTGCACTAATTAATGGTTAATTAGAAGCCCAAATGTACATTTAGAAATGGGGTAGACTTTGGTTTAATTTGATTAAGTGGATTAATTAAATTAAAACAAAATTTTTAAGAAAATAAAGTGCAATTTCAGTTTTCATTAGGGTTAAATGTGCAGCTGCACATTTAACATTAAATTGCTAAATAAAGATAGTCTTTATTATGGTTTATCATCATTAAATGGAGTTATGAACTTACCATTAAATGGTTTAACCTATTAGCATTCATTAGATTAAAGAAGTAAGATGTACATTGGATAGACCATCTTCCTTCTTTCATCATCAAAACAAAATTGATAGGTCTCATTTAGGTTAATAGACTTTTCATATGGTCATTTTAAAGACAAATGAGAAGAGTCTCATTTAATGACTTCTTTATGATTGATTAAATGAAGAAATGATGCATTGGTTGGAAAAACTCTTCTTTCCTTTGTTGTTAACCAAAAGTGTGAGGGAGTAAGAAGGGCTTCTTACATTTTTATCATTCTCTCTCCTATCTTGCATGAAAAAATCAAAAATTGCATGAGAGTGTCTCATTCTTGGTCTTCTTTCTTCCAAGAAAATTATCCTCCGAAGTTTTCTTCTCCTTTCCCACCAAAGGATCTTGTTAACCAAGTTGTCTAAGAAGAACAAGTGGTAGATTAGATTGGTCTAGGATACAATATCAAGATGAGGAAACAATAATAAGAAGAAGAGGATACATCACTTAGGAGAGGATATATTGCCAAGGATAGGATAGCGCAGCAAGGAGTTAAAGTTGTAGCGGAGGAGTTGGTAATTTAATCTCTATCTTGTTTATGTTTATTATTATCCTTATACCATATCATGTATAGACTAGCATGATGATTTAGATATATTGCTTCTGCTGCAATTTAGATTTCTAAAAAGTTTTAAAATCTACCGTTTCTCCAAATATGGCATGCTTTCTTTTTCTGATCCAATAACTATCATAATACAACAAAATGTATAAATGGACAAATATATATGGAGCAAACATCACGATCCCCTAACTAACAGTATCTAAGGACTTCAAAACACTGATACTATATCCTTGTCTCTTAACCATAAGTAAATGAAGTCCTTTAGTTAAAAGATCAGTTAAAATTTCCTCAATCCTTAAGTGCTCCAAATCTTAATGTCACCTTTTCGTATTAATATCTTTATGGTAAAGTATTTGACCTCCAAATGCTAAGACCCTATAATATTCTTTTTTGTTATTAAACAACATAACAGCAAGATTATCATAGTACAAATGAATGGGTGTAACCACTGAATCAACCACATATAACTCAGAAATCATGTTTTTGAGCCAAATTATCTATGAAGCAGTCTCATAGCATGCACTCTGCAAGTATGGTCGAGGAACTCACCCGTGTCTACTTGACACTCTTCTATGACATTGTACCATTTACAAATATAAAAATGTAACCTTAAGTGGACTTTCGATCATCCAAACATACAACCAAAATTTAAATTTGAATTCCTTACGAGATTTAGACTGTTGACCTTTTTGTATGTCAACATATAATCCTTGATTCTATTTAAGTATCTTGACACTAGTTTCACTGCATTTTAGTGGTCTATACCTAGACTAGCCAAATATTGCCCAAACAGTCTAATGGTAAATGAAATATCCCATCTAGTACTTACCTGAGCATACATCAGGCTACCAACTACACTAAAATATAGAACATTACTCATAACCTCTCTTTTTATTTCATTCTTTAGACCACTGTGCCCAAAATAGTCTCTCACCATGAGAGATTAGTGCTACAATAGGTTTATAGTTAATCGTATTAAATCTTTGTAGCACATACTCAATATATGCACTCTGTGAGAAGTCTAATGAGTGTTGAGATCTATCTCAGTAAATCTACATACCTAGGACAAAAGATGATTCACCAAGGTCCTTTATGTCAAAATGCTTAGCCAAAAAGTTGCTTAACCTAATGCAATATGGTCAAGCTATTCAATGTGAGCAATATATTATCCATATACAATAATAGGAAGACAACTTTACTCCCCGTAACATTGTAATACAAGCATCTTTTAAATTTAATTTCCATGAAGTTGAAAGAGGTCAAAACTTCATCAAATATTAGGTACCACTTTCAAAAGGTTTGTTATAAACCATATATTGATTTGCTTAACTTGTAAACTATGTTAGTTCCATCTCGATCTTGAAATCCTTTAGGTTGTACTATATAAACCTCTTTATAAAGGTCTTTATTGGGAAAATGGTTTTGACAACCATTTGATGTAACCCTATATCATTATAGCTATAGTTGTCATAATCACTCAAAATGTATCCTATGAGGATACGGGAAAGAAGGTAACATTAAAGTCAAACCTTTCTATTTGAGTGACTTTTGGAAATTGAGCTAGCCTTAAATTGCTGAACTTTATCCTGAGTCCCTTTTATCTTTCAAACTCATTTATAACTGACGGGCTTGCAATTTTGTGACAATTCAACTAGCTCATAGACCTTAATATGTTTTATAGATTGCATCTCATCATTCATTGCATCACACCACAAATCCGCATTGAGTCTAGAAATATCTTCTGTTTAAGTAGTTGGATCTACAACATATCTAATATCATAGTCTTGCTCACCAAATTGACTATATAATCAGATGGGATAGCAGGTGATCTCATTCTAGTGGATCTCCGTAATTGCATTAGATCTTGTACCCCTAGGAACTTCTATGTGTTCATGTATAGGTTCCTGTTTTTATACAGGCACAGTATTAAGACCTAGATACACCGGATCTAACTGTATGAGTGGCAGGTACGTAATAACTATAGTATCCATCCTACTATCATTTGAAAGGTTAAAGGACCCATCATTATCATAAACATTGTATTCCAGAAACTTAGATATTTTGTGATTCCAATATTATGATCCCTCCTTCTCTACAATAGAATCTGTAGCCTTAAAGTGGTTAAAATATCTAACTAAATAGTAATAAATGGAATGAGCTTACAAAATACCTTTATAAGCATTATACTATATCAGCAGGGCATCCCCGTACACGAATGTGTGTAGGGCTAGATTTCCACATTTCTAGATAATCAGGTAGATTAGTCATATTCTGCATTGATTTCTTCATGTCCCTTAGGGTTTGGTTATGCCTTTCTGCAAAGCACCATTTTTCTTAGGGCTATCTGGCATAATGAATTAAGTCACTATTATAATTGATTCTATATATCTGACAAACGAAACATTTCATGTCCTGAAACACCATGTTTACGATGATTCTCTCCTCTATGGTCATATTTGACTATCTTGATGAATTTTCCAATCAGTTCTCAACCTCCAATTTTTAAGCAAGAACACATAAACTGTAATGGGAATAACCATCAATAAATGTCAGAATGCATTTAGAGTTACACAATGCAATTATATAAGATCTATCGATATCCGTATGTATTAAACCCACCAAGCCAGAAACAAAAGTTGACCTCTTTATCCTTATTTCGGTCAACTTACCCCTACAATAGTCAGCACATGTTTTCAGATCATCATAATCTAGAATTGAGAGAATGCTTTCCTTAATTAATATCTCAATCCTAGCTCTGGAACTGTGGCTTCACCTTTATTCCACAACATGTATTATTTCTTCTTTATTAAGGTCGTCTTTCTAAACTTGTTTGGTAAGAAACGAAGAAGCATATATCTAATTCGGGGTAAGAAACATTCTATACAAACTCTATGATAAGAAATTTATACCATTATGGTTTGCATTAAACAACAACTGTACAATAGAAGCATTAATTGCAAAGTGTTAACTTTTTTTGTCCAAAATTGATACAAAGATCACATACAAAATGTGTCGTGTAAAAACTAAAATGAACCTTGTAGCAAGGTTTAGAACATACATCCCTTATAGATATTACATCTGCTTATTCATTGCTATCAACCAATAGTTTCTCCTTCACTTTATTTGGCTCTATCCTATATTGTGGAAGCACCATGATCATATGTTCTACTTTATAGCCACTAAAAGCTGGATATGGGTTTAGCCATAATTGGATGCATGAATTGATAAGCCAAGGAGTTACCTGATGGTCTTAGTCTTTCCTTTTAGGCCTCATACTACTAGCTTCTTTATGTCCACAGGACCTTTACCGATACTGGATTGATTAGCATCAATATATGGAGAAGATTTTGACTTTCTACCATTAATCTTAGTGGGCTTTTTCGAGGGCTATAGGAGTAACAAGCTTGAGTTTTTCCTCCTCAACAACACACTAGGCAATCAAAGCATTGAAGTCCCATTCCTCATCCAATAGGTAATATGTCATCACCAGATTACTAAACTCCGGAGGGAGTGCGCTCAGAGTCTAATGAACTATGAAGATATGAAGAAGAGGAATATTTAGCATCTTCAGTTTACTGTGAAGATGGATCATTCTTAATATGTACTCCCTTTTTTGTTGTATATCTTATGGAGAATAATTCTTTCATCGAGGTACTTATCTCAACATTATATGAGACCAAGTACTTTTGGGAGACGTTATCTAGAAATTCCTTCGCTATGTCTATATCTGGAAGCCCACTAAGTAGATGGTCAAGTATGGATCTCTTAATAGTCGTTAAATATAATTTGTTAGACCAATTCTAGGTTTCATAAGCTACTTTATAAGCTCTCAAGCTCATAGATATAGGTGGAGATGGCCTATTCATATGTATGGCCATATCAATTTCTGTTATCTCCATAACATTCAATTCATACTTTATCCACTTCTTCATATTAAAACCGATTAGGGTTTCAATAATGCAATTGTGATTATTGACCGAAAAGGTGGCGATAAAATAACAATGCAAAGATCAGCACAAATGTAGGATAATAGCGATGCTCAAAGCCATTAAATAGTATCTATATAGAAAATCTAGTCACACATATTATGAAACATTTATAGGATGAATACATAATATATGGAACTAGACCTCCACATAAAAGCGATTAGAGTTCAAACCGTCAACTCTCATGACACTACCACCTATGGGTGAATAGATCATTTAAGCAATGACTTTCCTCCATCTAATGCCTTTATGCACATCTCTAAATCATATGTAAGGCCAACACCTATGGGTAGAATAACTGAACATGAGACCAGAGACGTCCCCTAATGTGCAAGCATGACAATTCAAAATACTGACTCGAAAGGCCACTGTGGTAACTACAATCTCATCAACACCTAAAAAGTCTAAAAACACAAGGGATACATCTTTATGATATCCTCACATTCTTTATGGGAACATGGTATATGACAATGTAACATCAATAAATGCAAAACCTGAATGCATAGTTTCATTGTCACACATTTGTGCGGAAGACATTCTTTGAAAACTTTATTTGAGGCTTTCATAGTGAAAAATCTCATTAGAGAGACTATTGTGCAGCACTGAACACTGAACCGACAACCTTAGACATAAGAACCTCATGTATCTCCTTTATGACTACTTCGTTAAATGAAAATTCTCTTAACAATGGCTTTAGAATGTCTTTATTCCTTTTTTGAGTGACTATCATGAGATCTTAAATACTGAATATGAGACTCGAGACACGAAAACTTGAAATTTCTCCCTCATGTGATGTCTGAAGGAAGAAAATTCACTTGAAATTAGCTTCAAAATGCCTTAATTTGTTTTTTGGAGTTAAGCTTTAAGTTATTACTAAGGTAATAAATCCAAAAAATTAGAAAACTTACTTTATGAATTTTTCAGACCTGAAAACTTACCTAAACCACCTCGGGGCACCCTTACAAGAAATCTAAAAATTTTGAGTTTTTTTTATCCTATAGTAGGCTGAGGTCAGCCCGTCGAGTCAATCGCGAGTGGGTGTGGGCGTGTATACAATGCACGTGTCCATCGCAAATGTACCAAGGGCGAGCCAGGCGTATGTGATACATGCACCCGACAGGCATCTGTGCATCTACAATGGATTAGCCCTTGTGGCGCACACCGACGTGCTCAATCATCTGCCGGGTGTGTTGCACGCTCCAACATGTGGTGCGATGTTGTCCACATGCAAGTTAGTAACCACCCTTCAGGCAGTACTGTGCACCATTGGGTGCATGTAGCACACGAGCTCAACGGTCTCTGTCGTTCCTGATCATCTAGGAGATTTCTGAAGAGTTTCGGAGCCATTTTTTGCACTCTTATGCTCATTTTCACCTCGTTTCTCAAGGTTAAACACATTTATACCAATTTCATGCAATAATAAACAAGAAAAATTGAGAAACGAAACTTTATTCTTTGAGAAACCTTATAAAAAAATTGAAATATCTTCATTTTTAACCATCCGATCACGTCACCATTCTGATACCATATGTAAAATGTAACGAGACCTTAGTTACGTATCCCATATTGAACATGAAAGGGAAATAAACAAAGAAATGTATCAAATACCTTATTTCAGTTATATAACTTCAAACGAGCTTTCCAAGGCTAAAACAAGCATGAATCCATCACTGCCTTCACAAGAACTACTTACCGACACGCGGTCAAATCTTTCTATAGTTATCTCAAAACATAAACTCTCTTAACAGGTCAGAGAATCCTGATGCTTACGAATGACATGAGCAACTGTATGAGACCTTAACCTCTTTTTATAGCATTCATATAAGGCTTCCCTATCACAAGCTCAATATAGGTCCGATCCATACTAATCGGGATCTATTTTCCTCCTGAGCTTTGACTCATTAACCTAGATCATTTATTGGCCACTTTATTATCTTTATTCAGACCAAATTACGTAACTTAACTAATAAGTTATTGAAAAATTGAAAAATGCAATTAAATGTTGTCCAACTTTATGAGAAATATAAAAAATATCCAACAGTTTTATTATCAAAGACTCCCAAAACACTCTCAAAACATTTTCAAAAGACGATAAAAAAGTTATATTGATATGTACTAATGCATATAGATGAAGCTAAGATATGGTAGCTATACTAATATTAGAAGTTTGGAACAATAAGAAAGATATCAAAAAAATTTTGGATTTACTTCTTTAAATTTATTCACACAGTTATATTCTATGAAATGGTTATTAGCATATTGGATCTATTATTTTGATCTTCAATATTAAAAAAAAAGGATAGCCTTTCATGCCTCTTCACGTTATCAACTGAGTATGAAGGGGAATCAAAAGGCTACATATCTTTAAAAATGCATTTTAGAGTCTTCTCACTTTTCATTTTCTTTTTTTTATGTTAAATACTTAGATTCAATAGCGTATCAAATTTTATTTACATGTTAAGGAAAGATTTGAGGTGAGAATTTTCTGACAAAAACATATCAAAATGAAGTACTTAAAAGCACAATTGCATCATTTATCATTTTTTAGAAATTTACGAATTTGCAAATGTTTAATGCTCAGTGGTAAAAGATACACTTAGTTATCTTATTCTTGGCTAAAAGCCCAAACTGGGGCCTAACACTTTTGAGTTTGATTAGTTTAGGACTTAAACTAGTAACTTGCTCAATGAAGGTCTAAACTTTCATAAGTCCACTCAATTTAAGGCTTTTTTGGATGAAAATTAGGGCGTGTCATACACGCACTATTACAATGCAAGTTAGTCAGTCTTTAAATGCCACGTTAAAACCACAAGTACAGGCCACACTAGGTGGATTTTCATAAAAAAAATTAATTTCATATAAAATTTACTTTTCAACCCTAAATCAGCATTTAATCCCCTAAATTTTCACCCTGTTTCTCTTGGTTGTGCGATCACTCCAATCCCTACATGCATCATCACTTCAAGAATAATTAAGGATCCGCCTTCCAGTAGTGTGAGCTTTTACATGTTGTGAGCTTTCTCTTTTAAAGTTAGAGGTGAATAGGTGGGTGGGTTTTTAGAGATTCGAAGCATAGATGTGCCCTGATTGAAGCCCCAAGTAGTTAATAACCTATGCTCCCTTCTAATTTTTGTATATAATTTATGGTGTTTGAATCTTTGCTTTATTCCTTTCCCCTTTTCCCCTTTTTATGGAAAGTTTTGTTAACAATGTAATTTAGTTAAATTACTTTATCTTCTTTAAATGGGTTTGATTATAGGGTTGAATAGCGTGAAGAATAGAATTGTTTTCATGTATAATTCTGTTATACATTGTAAGTAGGATATGATCAAGTCTTCTCTTCCCCCATCAACTTCACATTGTATATAGGATATGATTTATATCACTTAGTCTAGCTTCCTTAGTGTTTATCAATGTTTTGTTTATCTCTATTTGCTGGGTTTAAGATAAAGTATCACATTCATAGAAGAGATGCAGATTCTTAGCAGCATACAAATTCAGTTATGTAGATATCATTTAGCTATTAGTGGGTGCATAACCAACATTACAGCATTATAATTTACCTATCAGATGAAAAGGTAGATTAGAGGATTGAACTATATTTTCAAAGACATCAGCTGGAAATACTTGAGAATGAGCTCAATTAGTAGTTCTTCAAGGTAATGAGGTTGATTCAGTTTATTGTTTTCTTAGTTGTAATTTTGTGTTTAGTGAAAATTTAACCTTATTTTCATCTTTGCCAGTAGAGGAACGCGTTCTAAGCTTGACTCGAGGTCATACAAGTTGATTTCTTCAACTTACCTAATTAAATAGGACTATGACGGAGAGGCTAAACATTGTTACTATAACTTGAAAGCACCTAGATGGACTTCATGGACTAATTAAATCTAAAAAGAAGGTTTTATGGTTATCGACTTTTTTTGATAATTTTGGTACATTTTTTTGTTGTTTTATATAAATATGTTCATATTTTTCATTAACGAATTGTTTTTTTATGGTAGAGTGAAAATGTTTGTGGATTTTATGAATAACATAATCAAAGATTTTCTCTAAGAGCAAGATAGATTATTTTAGAGCTGAAAAATAGAGAGAAGATGTTATACAGTCAAAGTAATCTATTAAAGGCTGAAGTGGCAGAGTTAAAAGAGAATGCAATAGATGTTTTGCAAGCAGAAATGATTATAGAAAATTTGAGGTTGAAGAATGAGTTAGATGCCATGAGGAGTAATAATGAAACACATTCAGCAAAATGTTGAAAATTTGTACCTTGTTTAAGCTTGTGTTTAGTAGTTTTGCTTATATTTGTTAGTCTAAATAATAGAGGCAATTTAGGCAATAATTTTATGTTTAAAGCCTTACCTAGAAATGGTTTTATGTACTAAAATAGTGATTAAAGGTAATTGAGCTTACCTGACATTGGAAAATGCAAATGTTTGATGTTTCAACATCTATAACCATATTACGATTGTGACATTTAGGAATTATATGTTGTAAAATTATGGGGTTAATTGTTCACTTAGTTACTCTTTGTGTTGACAATGTACATGTTAAATGCAATTGAGCTTAGCGATCCTTTTTTGTGGAATACATAAACAAATGTAGTTTCATCATCTAGCATTCATGAACTTCAACAAAAAAGAAAAACCCCTAAAAGAAAAGCAATTCACATTGAAATTTACAGTCATTACATTCATTGATATAATAACACGTAAATGCCAACAAGATCCTTACAATAAATAGATATCCAACCTCTCAACCATTGTTCAGTACAAAAATATCACAAAATTGATGGATATAAGGAATGTACATTGAAGATGCAATTTCGGTTTCTTGTTTAGTACATAAATATCACAAAATTGTTCAGTTCACTAACAAACACATTTTACTTTACCCTTTCCTTTTAAAGATGCAGTTTGACTTTCTTGACTTGGATTCATATGCCCAGTAATTGTTTGCTTGCTCTTTATTAATTTCTGCACAAGGTTTAGTAGTCTTTGACTTCGCCTTTCAGATTGTAGATAAAATGCAAACACTGTTAACTTAAGTTGTATCACTTAATTAATGTCTAATAAGAATGCAAATATTTAACACTTACATTTAGCATCTACAACCCTATGGTTTCATTTTTGTATATCCCCATCCCTTTTATATGTTTCTTGAACTTTCTATTTACTTCTTGTTGAAGAGAAGAGTATGTGACAGGTATTTTTTCTAAAATTTTCACTTGAGAATTTGGGCTACATCTGCCAACACCAAACATCCTCATTCTGCTTCCATCATCTGCAACACCATAACCAGGCCCTCTTCTCCTTTTGGTGGTGGCATTTGAGGATGTAGAAATATTTGTTGTTTTTGAAGCACCTCCAGGTATTGGGAGAATAATTGAGGCTATTGCATTTTCACTTCCACATGCATGAGTAGTACTTGAGGTGTTAGCAATACCTCAAACAATTATGGCACCAGTAGATATAGACACGGTAGTAAAGGCAGAGGCATTTGCTCTTTTTTTTCCTTTCTTTCCCTTTTCAGCATTGTTAGATGTAGATGCAGAGGCATTTACTAGGATTTTAGTGTTGGTTTGAACTATGGATATGTTTTCTAGGGTTGACTGTGAGTTGGTTGTGTTTTTCTCTATATGGAAATTAGTTGACTAGTCTGGGGTGAGGATTTTGAAACTGGGTTGGAACCTGCTATTGATAACAGTGAAAATGGAACCAAAAAAACCTATCAGATTTCTACTACTATGGAAAAGAATATTAACTGTACCACAGAAAAGACAAAATAGGATAGAAATTACCTCTCTACCCTTCCAAGGACAACATCTTTTGTTATGTCCTTTTGTATGACAATGGTTGCATGTCATGATCATACCCCTACTAGACACGTGGTCAGCATTTTGCTTTTTAATCACTTTTGTATTCTTTTGAGGCTCATCAACACCCTTTTTTCTAGCTGTTTTGGGCCTACTAGGTCCTTGTTTGAATTCTGGTAGCCTAATAGTTTCTTCATTTCTAGTAGGTCAGTCTTTCATACCAGGAATTGGTTGAATGACCTTCCCATATGCTTTGACATTTTCACTCTTCCATAACCAACTTGAAGTGTACTCTTCAATATTAACTCCCTTATGTCTGATGGCACATATGGCATGTGCATAAGGAATGCCAAAGAGAGTATATCTCTTACAAGAGCATATTTTATTCTAAAGCCTTACCACATATCTGTTCTCATAATGATACCATTATGATGTACTGAATAATGTTGAGCAATCATGGCACTCTTATCAATAGCTTCCCATATTCTTGGCCCCAAATTTCCTTTCCACTTGGCAACCTCTTTTCTTTTTTTCATAATTCTTTTTATCATTTCTCCTCTAATGTGCTTAAACAACCCTAAAATTGATATTTTCCTTACATCAACCATATTCTTAATGAATGCCTCACATAAGTTATTATCAACTAACTCAATAATAGAATCTTCTTTTTGGAAAGCTCTGCACCATTACTGAACTGGTGCATAACTCTCAATATATTTTGCTGCCCTTTCCTTCTTGGCTCTTAGCTTATCCATATTTTTTTTAAATTCCCTTTATGTGAAGGATTTTGCAATTTTTCAAAAGTGCTCCTTCATCTCTTCCCCTTTATGCCATCTTCCATGCCAATTCAAATAAACATGTCTAGCACAAAACCTATGCTCAGCATCTAGACACAAATCTGCAATGGCTCTATCAAGTCCCTACAAGAAAAACCTTACCATTTCAATAGTCATCTGGACACAAATTTGCATATTTCATCACAGTTATAGTAGGCATATAAATAATAGAAAAATAAAAGTAAAAATAAGATTGATGTGAAACTTTTACCTTTTATTGTTCAATCATTATAGTCTAACCAATTCTAGAGCCCAAGTTAGGTAAATCTTCTTGTAACCTTTCAATGAACCACTTTCAGGTGACAGTCGACTCAACTTTAAACATAGCCCAAGCAACAGGAAACATTTTATTGTTTCCATCTCTTCCCACAACACATAGAAGTTCACCCTTAGTTATGGTTTTAAACCAACATTCATCTAGGCCAAGATAATGCTTGAACCCATGTATAAACCCATGTTTAATAGCTTCTAAACACATGTAAATTCTTTCAAATACAGGTGGAGATGTTGGAAATGGTTGAGACATTGTCAATGTAATAGTGCTTCCTGAGTTGGTATGCCTAATGATTTTAGCATAGGACCAAAGCTTCCTAAACTCCTCTTTAATATTGATCATAACATTGTCTACTTTTTTTTTACTTTCCTCTTCTCACCATACTTATGGACACTTCAACACTAAAACAATCCTTAACGTAAAATTTGATATCATCATTCTTCAAAAAATGAGTCCCTTCTGAGCTTATCCTTCCACAAGTCAGATAATATGTTGTTGTTCATCCTAGGATTTGTATATACCCTATTACAGTCATAAGTGTCCCTCAATTTACTAAGTTGAAATGACTACAACTTCCTATCAAATGCTCCATATATATACCAAGGGCAGTTCTCTATCTTACTTTTACCAAGAAAAGAAAGAGACAAAGTCAGAATGGTGAAAAGAAACATTGAAGTCAAAGTAAGAAATTGAAGCCTGCACAACACATGATGCTTAACATATTCATAATAATTCTAGCAACCAAGTAATCTATTGCAAACATATGGTTTAAGAGGTATATGTGAACAATATAGTGAATAAATATCTTAGAAGTGGATGTGTGTGGTGAAGTAATAAGGATAATGATTGTACAAGAGTGCCACCTAATAGAATATGTTAGCCAACATAAGTTGAAAAGATGATATAATTGTTTCATACATAGTGGAATTACATACTAACCTCATATATATAACACTCTTCTAAGAATATGCTAAGTTCTATAAATCCTTATAAATTGCCACCTTAATACTAGAATCATCGAATAAGTATATTTCTTACACCTCATTTAACCTAAAATATAAGTGCCTAAGTTAATCTAAATGGTAAAATGCTTATGTAAATTAAACTTAGGTCTAAGCTTTCACTCATATTTAAACAACATTAAGAGCAACTCATATATTTCTCATATATAGAAATCTTAATTAAAAAACCAAAATCCATCTATAACAAGATAAAATATGATTACTTAATCTAGATATAAAGAAAATTCAAACAAAAATCATCCTTGGAATAATAAAAAGAAACAAAAGCTAGAAAACCTCATTGTAAAGGTATCCCATGATGATGATCTCTACCTTTTGAATTGATATGCTTTCTTAGAATGATTATAGTCTCTAATCTTGTTGAAAATTACTATAAGATGTGTATTTTAGGGCTCTTTTCTCCTTAAACATCTCTAACCCTAATTATAATATGAAAGGAAGCCAAACTAAACTACACTTTACTTGTCCTTTTATGGTTTATACATCTCTTTAAAAAGGCTTTTTTATTGTGAACATATTTATGTCACAAACTATGCATCACAATGATTCTCTACAATCATCTAGACAGTACATTATAGGCTTTGAAATGCCCATGTTCTAGATGATATTTCACATTTCGTTTTTCTACCTTATCTACCTTTAAAGGCTTCAAAATTGTTTCTGACTAAGTATTCTCCTTATTTCCTATTGAACACAATATATAAACTAATTTTTAAGATCATTACAAAATTGAAGGCGGATGTGAAGTCCATCACAAATCCTACTTAAGGGACATTCATCTGGGAGAACCCATTTGGGACAATATCATGAAGGTGTAGCATATCTAGGTTGAAAGATAATACATAAAAGACCAAATTAATGAGTATATCAAACATACTTGGCAATTGCTAGCGAGAAACTGGAAGAGCATATTGGCGAGATGATGCATAAAGCAGGCAAGAGTATCCTTTGAATGAAGAATGGAGCATCAATCAGCCGGCAGTGAAGATGCGTGAAAGAGGCAAGACAAAGATTAGTGAATATTTGGGGATTTAGGGTTCTATAAATTTTAATTTAATTTACCATTCCATATTATCTTTTACTTTTTTTGACATGGCATTGAAAAATATAGTAACAGGGCCACGTATACATTGTAACAACGCGTGTATGACATGCCCTAATTTTCATCCAAAGAGCCCTAAATGGAGCAGACTTGTGAAAGTTTAGACCTTCATTGAGCAAGTTACAAGTTTAAGCCCTAAACTTATCAAACTCAAAATGTTAGGCCCCAATTTAGGCTTTTAGCCCCTTATTCTTTAACATGCACATTGAACTATTTAGAATCTATAGTGTGTGAAAATTCCTAAAATGGGTTTTGATATATACGCATTCCTAGAATATCTTTTTGGTGAATTTTTTTCCTAATGATTATTGCACTTGGCACACTAGCTGCCATAATTCGTCTTAAATAACTTTAGCATTTTTTTACAGTCTACAACTTCCTCTCTTTAATATATAAGTGCATCAGTTAACTAGTTTAGTTCAGTTACATAATAGTGGTAGAAACAAAATACAATAGCAATTTTTTAAACCAAGGTATTAGTCTCTCTCCTTCATAATAAGGTTACAATCTCTATTCTTCATAATAAGGTTACAACATTATATGTTGGGAATTTGGTAAACAAAATATAGTAGCAAGATTTTTTGACTTAATATTTTTGTACTTAATTTATGAAAAGCAAGTCCATAACGATAATTGATATTTTATAATGCTTACGTTTTTATGATTTATCACGGTTATAATGAATTTGTATGTAAGTTTAAAGTTATATTATGGTGGACACTTTAAGTTAGATCTTGAGATTGAGTTACAAGGGAGGATTATTAAGTTTTTTTCTTTGATAAAATTAATCTTAATTTTGTTATGTAAGTGTAAGTCGACTTGTACCATGTGTAAGTCGACTTATGCTTGCTCGGTACTGATAAGTCGCCTTGTTCACCA